>CAJHNH020003613.1:49116-454116 GCA_905116865.2 Candidula unifasciata | reverse complement strand
AGCCAGGGTAGGGCTTCAAAATAACGAAAAATTGCCTCGCACAAGGAGATGGCTGGGCTGATATAGGTATTTGATGTCAATTCTTGACTTAATTCAACTCCACTCAAGCTGGCGCTTGATAGTTCGCAAACTTGCATAACACATTTTAAATATTCATCAGATACTTATGTAAAGACATATTTAGTGGAGGGAAAGAAAGTCATACAACGGAAGAAGACACTTGTTGTCAAGGGCTCCTTTGATCCAGCTTACCGCAAGAAGATCAGATACTCAGCCTGCAATGTCCATGGGAGAACAATGAAGGTGTGTACTGCCATTAGTACAAATTTTAAAATTGTTTTTATTATTTTAATTTACTTTAAAAATTACACTTTACTGTTTACTTTAGGGGGTTGCCGTGGCGTAGTGGCTAGACACTCGCGTGCGGATCGGAAGGTCGTGGGCTCTCTCCCTGACGGAGCCTGACTTTTAAAAAAAATGACATTGACTCCCAGGTCGACCCAGCCTTGAGTGGGTACCGGGTGCAGTCCCGGAAAGTAAAGGGGTTCGGCATGATGCTGACCACATCACCCATCTTGACGTGCCGATTGGTCTAAATATAGGTCTATGTCCTATATGCCTAAAGGCGTGGAAAAGGGATCTTTACTTACTGTTTACTTTATACGTTTTTTTAAATTAAATAAATAAATTAGGTGCCATCTTCACAGTGAAGGTTGGCTGCAGTGGATCTCCAACAGACTCTGTCTCTTGTCCTGGTTGTATACTTTCTCAGACTAGACTTCTGCCTGTCCATATCTTGATGTCATCCTTCCACTTGTATCATTGCCCACATCTTTATCTCTTGCCTTTAACCTTTCTCTCCAGTATGGTTTTTAAAACCAGTGTTATGTCTTTTAAGGTAGCTGAAGTATTTTAATTGTCTCTTTTTTTATTTATTTCAGTAATTCTCTTTTCATTTATAGTCTTTCCAGAACTTCTGTATTGAACTGTTTTTGTTTCTATGAAATATGACCTATTCTTCTGTATACCCACATTTCCAGGGATTTAATTTGATTTGCTAGTTGCTTGTTCATTGTCCAAGTTTATTCACCAAATAGCTGGACTGGATATACATAACATTTTACAATTCTCATTTTTAGAGTGTTGTTTATCACTCTAGCTGTCAGTCATTTGTGCATCTTATTGAAGACAGTTCTAGCCATTCTCTTTTTGATTTCTGTTTTGCTTCTGCCATCATCTGTTACACATGTCCTAGATAGGAGAAACTAGTTACTTGTTCAATTAGCTCTTTGATGTTCACTGTTGGCCACTCTTTTCTATTGTTAATAACCATAGTTTTTGTTTTTAGAATGTTAATGTCTAAACTCTGCACTTCGCCTGTTGACTTGATCCACTAGTTCTTGTAACTCCTGCTATCCTATTCTTTTTATAAACTGGAAGATAGTGAAAACCAAAACCTGGCGGGAATGATGTTAACATCTCAAACAAGAAAGGCAGGATAGTTTCACAATTTTAAAATACAGCTGCTGTGTGAAAGATGGGTGTTTGGAAGAGCTTAACTGGACTTAATTACATATTATACAACAGTCATTATTTGGTAACTATCCATGTGTCGACTTGAACTAAAATCTTGATGCCTTTTTTATAATTAGAATGTTTTGACATTTTTAAATGTTTATACACATCACATTGATCCTTTTTTTTTTTTAAATGCTGAATCATATTTGTTATGCATTTTGCTTAATTAACTTTGTGACAGTACAAGCAGTATAAAATATCTCTTTTCTTTTCCAGATTAATATATGGGAGCGCACTGGTAGTTTTGAAAAGAAGGCATGTCGTGGTGAAGTTCTAGTCCGACTTGATGGCTTAGATCTTTCCAAACACACCATGGCCTGGTACAAACTCTTTCAAATGAACAGCACTGATTACGGATCTGATGAATTCTTGAACTCTTGGTGAAATTCAAATTGGCAAATTTTTTTGTGCAAGCATTTACAGTTCAACTTATATTTACTATAAATCAGCCATGGTGGTCGAGTGGTTTGTGCTCTTGCTTGCCAGCACAGTCACCTAAGATTTAATTCTTGTAATCTCCAGATTACATAAAAGAAATTTAGTAACCATGGAAATGAGGTGTCTGAGAAAGACTGTAGGAGTGGCCAGAAGAGATCAAATCAAGAATGAGGTCACATGAGATAAAGTTGGCACAGAGCCAATTCTAAATTACATACAAAGACAGCAAATAAAATGGTTAGCCCACTTGGAGAGAATACCTTTTGATGCTATACCACACAAAGCATATTACAAAAGAGGAGAAGGATGCAGAGCAAGAGGTAGGCCAAGAACAAGATGGGAGGATAACATCAGAGAAACGCTGCAGCACTACGATGAGTCTGTGGTCGAAGCAACCAGACGAGCACAAAGCAGGACTTATACCTCCCTCCACACCAGAAGCTGTAAAAGAGGACGTAAAGAAGAAGAAGAAGAAGAATCTTAAGATTTCAAAGCAAATGCTCAGAAGGGGAAATAACTGTCAGTAAAACCTGGAAGGGGCTAAATACACAGCTTAACAAATCATTTGAGATGCTATAAATTTTTTTATATCCTCTAACCAAATGTGAAACAGTTTAGGGACAAAAATTACATGATGGTCAGGATTCAAATGCAAAAAAAATTAATCACATGATACTAGGAAAAAAAAATAACTTATGGCATTAGGGAAATGTGTGACCAGTGGTTGACATAAGAACCCTACAAGATACCCCAAGCCTTTTCAAAGACGCACTGAATAATTTCAAAATTTTTCTTTGAGGAAAAAGGCAGTAAGTGAGTGAAGGAACTGAAAAGGTGATGGAAAAGAAAAAAAAAATAGGATAAGACCTAATATTTGTCAATACTTAGTATTCAACGCTTTGAGTCCCTAGGAACGCATCACACGTTCATAGGTTACTGTCTAGAAGCCCAATGAACGCATGATGCGCCGATTTTACATCTCTCTTGACCACCCCTTGGGCCTGTGATGCTAAACCCTCTGGGACTCAAAGAGTTAACGTGCCTGTGGCAGTGTCTGCCTGGATATTATACTTACCCTTTGCCTTAATGGTCAAATAATCTGAATTTTAATTATATATGCTTGTCTCTTACAAGTCAGGAATTTAGGGCTCTCCCACCCTCTCACCCTTTTCTTTCCTCTTCTTCTTTCACTCCTCTTCTTATCCTTTTATTCTTCTTCAAGTGCCTTGTTGATTAGATTATCATGTTTTCTCAGATTTCTTTGTCTTTTATGCTAATTATAATAAGCATGATAATCGTCAGTTCATATTCTGATCTAATATGTAGTTCTCAAGCATAAAATGTACACATCCATGCCAAATTTCATGGCTACCTAGTATCTTTTTTTCAGTTCTAATCATGGTAGTGTCACCACGGCGAGAGTTACTTCCAGTCTCATTCATGCCACAGCTGGTCAAACGGCCTGTCTTGTGTTGTGGGGGTGTTATGATAGGCATATGGCTTCATTCAGCATTCACTCACCATATGTAATGTTTGTGGGAGGTTGTGTAGTCATGAGTCTCTTTGAGGCACCACAGGCATCTGTGTACAAGTAAGATGTAATGCAGAGGGATGCACCGCAGGTGCCACAGTTCGTGAATATCGAAACTGGGATGTTTTTGTATTTCTACGTTTTTTGGTGGTGGCTTCGCCCCAGAAATAGAAGTGACCACCAACAAAAATAGAAATAGAAAAACATCCCAGTTTCTAAACTCCTGGCCCGGCTCTCTAGCGTAGTTGGCTAAACCGGATTGCGCGGAGACCGGGTGACGAACTCCTTGTGGTCCGGGTTCAATCCCGGGGGTAGGCAGGAAAGCCACATTTATCCCAGATTTACGGTATTTACAATGGAATCAAGGCCGAAAGGTTGCGATATCCATAATACCGAGCCTAAGGGTTAACAACTCATGGCTTCTGGATACTAAAACAAACAAACAATCTAAACTCCTGAACCGTCGAGCAAATAGAAGAATGTGAATATAATTACTCAAGTGAGCGGTGAGAACATGAGAAAAGAGGTGAAGGTTGAACCGTTAAAAATTAGGAATATATTACACCTCCGCAACATATGAGAGGCGATGCGACCCGATGAGGCATGAATGGAAAGGGAAGTCACTCTCTTTATTCGGAAATGTGAGTTGTACCCTTTTTTTTCTTTGCAGTCTACTCTTGGTTTTATCCCAAATGACTTCAAATATTATTAATTCTTTCAGTCTTAAGGACCGCATCTTATGTTCATAGTTTCCTACCTAGAAAAGTTCAAATGAGTTCAAGCATTCAAATGAATGCAAGATTCATTTCTCTGTACCAACCCTTGGGCCTCTGCTGCTAAACTCCCTAGACTGAAAGAAATATAATCCATCTTTTCTCTTCTTTACAAGGGCATGATTAAAAAAAAAAGGCTCTGCCTGCCCAGTTCTTAGCCATCTAAAAATAAAGTTTGTTTGTTCACTCATTCTTTTGCCATGGCCAAAAGAAATCTTGACTCATTACTTCTGATATTCATCTCTTTCTGAACATTATAATTACTCATTTTGTCAGTCCATGGTGATTTTTTTGTAAAAATTACATTTATTTTTATGTAGCGTAAATTAAATATTTTGCTTGTTTAAACATTGTTCATGACTTACAAACGTATATTAAAACTGGTCTTATATAAAATGAATGAATTATTTGTTCTGACTTCCATAATAAGAATGTATTACATATAACCCTATATTAAGTTACTACTTCACATGCCCAAATGGACTTGATGAAACTAAACCTTTCATGTTACTAGTCACCATGATACTTGAGCCCTCACTAAGAAACTGGTCTTTAGCACTGCGCCATGAAACCCTCCCCTCTGTCATAATTATTTTTTCACATTTTACACTATATAAAGTCATGGCACCATATACTGTGACCCCTCAATTATCCCTAAAACTCTTCATATACCTAGCCAACACAACAACCTGACCCCACCCCTTTTTTCACTAATCCACTGGTGCCTAACATTGCACCACGACACCCACCACTTTCCTGTAATTTTTCATTTTTCCCTCTGTATAAAGTCATAGCACCATATATCGTGACTCCTCAGTGACCACTAAAACTCCTTATGTAACTAACCAGCATGACAACATGTCCCCTTCACTGAACCGTCTGCTCCTAATAATATAACATGGCACCTGCTCTGTTGGTGTAATTTTTCATTTTTACTCTTAATAAAAATCATAGTACCATATGGCCAGGAGGCAAAGATGACCCTCAATGACCCCTAAAACTCCTCATATAACTAACTGACACGACAACTTGACTCAATCACTGACTCACTGCCACTTTGTTATATATATATATTTTTTAATTTTTACTCTATATAATGTTATAGCACCATATGCCTAGGCGATCCTAATGACCCTGGCCCCATCCGGCATGCTTGTAGATAATGACCACCTATATCACAACCTAGCTGTACACTACCACAATCATCAGCTAATAACTAATACCAGACCATGGAAAGACATGATCCGACCCACTTATCGGCATGACACTTGTTGATTATGCTGTTTGACCACAAACCACCCTGAGGTCCAGCTGACACCAACCCCTACTATAATCACTTTTATATATTTTAATATATAGCATATATATTTTATACGTAGCGGTGCGGGGGATACTCACGGAGGGGGCACTATAGTCGGCGATAAGCGGTCCGCAACTTACATATAACTCGGGCCGTGCCGTAGAATAGCGCTATCGGGAGTATTTTCATGGGTCGGTAATGTTTTTTCGTCCGCAGTTAATCCTAGTTTTGCCGCCGTGTAATCACCGTTAAAAAAAAAATCCGTTGCGTTTCGCGAAAATGTCGTCCGCAGTTAATCCTACTTTTGACACGGTTTAATCGCCGCAAAGGAAATGCAAATTTCACAAATGAGTGAGGCTCTGTTTGGGTTAACTGTCTGCGTAGTTCATTTGGGACCGTTATTCGGAAGAGAGCCCTTAATTCAACTATATAACCCCTAAAACGCCCCCCCCCCACCCCCCGTCTTTCCCTTCCTGCTTAACGCGCCGTCCCTGAAACCCTCGGGTTATCTGCTCTGCCAGCCCCACCACTCACTGAAACATAGCCACAACCCCAGAGCCTTATCTGAGCATTATCCCCGAGCCTCACGCGAGCCGCAACTGACCTCAGACCACTGGAGCCGCATTGACCTCGAGCGGCAACTGACCTCCACCTCCCCCTCGTAAAAGGATATCGTTTTTTTTTTCCTTATATAAAGTCAACAGGAGGTAGACAGTGAATAATTTAATCCTTCTCGTCTTTATTAGGACGAAATTTTTCGTTATTTGTAGCCCTACCCTGGCTTTTGCCAGGGGCCGCAATATAGGCATGCCATAAAATGGCCAATTGTCTGAACGCGGTTTCTGGGACCTCTCCACGGCGATCCTCATCCGCATGGTGGCACTTTGTGTCATCGGGTGTTTATCGCTTGTGTGATGTCCTAGTGGGGTAGAAAGTCAGTCAGTCAGTCAGACAGCGAATAAAGAAGTGAATAAATTACTAAGAATATAGAGCGGCATCGCCTTAAAATTGATTTGGATTTTTTAAACTAATATACTACTCACATTGTCGGTAAAACAATAATAGACAAACTGCCTACACAAGAGCATGTTGTGAGTGTTGTTGACATCTGTGAGTTTCATTTGAAGGCGGAGTGCATCTGCCTGAGAGGGAAGGAACCACCAGTCAGCATTCAAATGAATCAGATCTGTTAAACGGATATATATGTAGCATTCATTTCTAGAATAGGACTAGAGTCCAGAAGAGGAAGAACAACTAAACTTTCTGTCGGAGTTTACAGCTGGTGAACACGAAGAAAGAGAAGATAAACGGCAGTCTCAAATTGTATAACCAGGGAGATAATTAAATAGTGGAGATCCATTGCTGCCGAAATTCACTGTGGAAATGTCTCAAGAGTAATCTGCGGTAGAGTTTGTCTTTTAATGGGGCCAAAATATTTCAGTTCTCTCTCTCTCTCTCTCCCTCCACCTCTCTCTCTCTCTCTCTCTCTCTCTCTCTCTCTCTCTCTCTCCTCTCTCTCTCTCTCTCTCTCTCTCTCTCTAACTACTAAAAGAAATGGGAAAGACAGTTGAACTATTTTGCCACAATAAAAGACATAACTTTACTTACCTTTACTTAGTGTCTCCTCTTCTACCTTTGTGTGAAGAGGTTTGCCACGAAATCGTCAGTCCTGTCAGCGCATACATACATCCATATGTGCTCAGATCCCACTTCAACATATTCATCAGCGTCGCGTGGTTAACAATGTTAGTCCTATGCTGGTTGACAAGACTTCTTGTGTGTCCGTGTGCCTCTTGTGCTTGCTGCGCCGATCTTTACTCTATGCCCGGCTCTCTAGCGTAGTTTGTTAAACCTGACATCGCAGTGACCGGGTGACGAACTCCTTGTGGTCCGGGTTCACACCCTGGAGTAGGCAGAAAAGCCACATTCCTCCCATATTTACAGTACCTATCATGGAATCAAGGCCGAAGGGTTGCGATATCCATAGTACCGAGCCATATATACAACTCATGGTTTCTGGATATAAAAAATACAACTTTACTCTAAATTATCTTATTCTTAGTAGTGATGTGGATACTTTGCCTCCGAAATCTTCGGAACGTCCTGTCTCTCTAAGAGCATTGACAATGTCAGCGGCCGTCCATTTGCAAATAATGTAGAACCTGTCAGTCTATCAGCTTTTTCATTACCAACAACACATATATTACGTGAGACAAATATGAAGGTAACTGCACACACAGGAGAGTTTTGCAGTGACTCAGTCCACTGTCTGCGCGTGCAGCTTTCCTCGACCCGCCGGATCATGTTCATAGAATCACTCAGAACACACACGAGGAAATAACCCTATGATTCTTGCCACGTAAAAGCTTGTCATACTGCTTGTAGTCACGGAGAAGGCACTGATGCCTTCTTGGACTGTCCTGCCTGAAGAGCGGGCTGTATATGCCTATGCACTCTTAGGTCTTCATATAACGGACCGTCTGTGTAGATCAGCACATCTGACTTGTCACTGATGCGAGACCAGACCTCGGCGTTGACAGCAACGGGATTCTGCTCCCTATAACTCATATCAAGCGTGACGACACAGGAGAAGGTGAGACTGAGCGCATTAGGGACTGGTATCCATTCATCACTAGAGCAGATGCCTAAAAGACTGCAGACCTGCTTGATATCCCCCTCTATCATACCCAGCCCTAATTTGCCCTTTTAGTCTGTTGCCCCTTTTCATAAATATGTTGCGAAGGGTGATTCAGATCAGAGCTGATCTTGATGTATGCGCGAGCCCGCCAAATCATGATCCGGTAGTTCATGGTTGGGCAGTCAAGAAGGTATCTCATTGCTACACAAGATGTGTCTCTTGTGTACCCCAGAATAACGCGGATGGCTTCATTTTGCCCCCTTTTCAAGTCTTTTAGTGTGAGTATGGCTAACAGTGAGAATGGCTATCTCGTATTCGATGGGAGAAAGAACAAATCCCTGGAACAAAAGCAAAAGGCGGCGGCCAGAACCCTCATTCCTGACAGGCCTTTGCGTTATTTTATTATAAACATGGTCAACAAGCTCCTCGAAGGACAGGCTGCGATTAAACCTCACTCTATGTCATCGGGTTTGTTCTCGTCAAAATTTGCTCGCTTCTTTCCACTGCTAGTAAGTTTGCCGTCACTGTATGCGTGTTCAAGAAGAACCAAGTTACCGAGGCCTTTGATGGATTGACATTACATTAAACTTTACACACCAGTAAAAGATGCGACCAAGTTCACTCTGCACTGAACTGGCAATCTCTTCCATGTCAATATACCAAGATGTCATCAGCAAATGACAAAGTCCTGCCACTCCCGTGCAACTGTTGCTCAGTTATCGGCACAGTATATACATTGAATTGTATTGGAGACAGCGGAGAACGCTGAGGCAACCACACTTGAGTATCACTTGTCTCTAGAACAGAGCCGCGGCTACCCAGGGAAGACAAGATGTGCTGATCTAAACAGACGGATCCGTTATACGATAACACAAGAGTGCATGGGCATTTACAGCTCGCTCTTCGTGCAGAACAGTCCAATAAGCCAGCGGTGGCTTCTCTATGTTTATGTGTACACACGGGAGCTGAGTGGTCGTAGACCATGAGGCAGACAAAGAGGACAATGGAGAGATAATATCCAGGCATACCTACAAACAATTGGTGTCACTAAATGGAAGAAGAAAACTAACCAGAGAAATGAATGGAGACGGGTGATATCTCCAGCAATGAACTTCAGGGGCCCGAAATGCTGAAGAAGAAGCAAAAGAAAAAAGAATTGGGACTATTGACTGGTGGGGTGGGGGAGCATCGATGCGATGGCTTGGCCCAACCTAGACACTGTCCCTGCTAAATCTGTGACAGCCTATCTGTAAACCACAATTCAATGACCCGGAAGTAATAGGAAAAACACGTAGTTGGAGTAGACGTGTTTTGCGATTCTGCTCGATTCCAAATCATAAGGTAACTAAATGTGAAATAATGTTTGTTATATTAAAATATAGAAAAAATGTGCATTTGTTTATTTACATTATAAAAGTGACATTTATATTATTCTGGAAATATCAGGTGTGTCACGATTTCACCCACACAACAGGCAACAGCAGGCCGCATCCCGTGTCACAAGAGACGTGGGATTGAAAATAATTAAACTTAAATAGTTAAGTAAAATATACTGAAATGAATGGCATTGCTTAGTATAGCGTTTGGTTGTAGGGTACCCCGACATAACCGTTGTATGGGTATCTGAGATTTGTAATGTCAGAAGGGAGTCCAAATGTGTCAAATCCGCAGACAGCAGAGCAGTACGACGAGGCAATCAACCGTGAAGTCTAGATAATCGTGATCATCGTGTCGAGTTGACGGTAAAACCACACCCCGGCAATCAATTTCGAAATAAGAATAAATATAAACGTTAACTTGCACCTGTTTCTGTCACTACTAATTTCATCTACGCAATATAAAACAGCAACAGTATAAGTTAGTCACTGTGCTACCTCTTCTGAGACTATTATTTTTGCCACGGTGACACAACAGTTGAATTATTCTTCCCACAGTCCAAACCATGTGGAGTTGGTAGTCATGTCTATCTACAACCTTCTGTCTCGTGTACTTTCAATCAACTCAGACGATCCTCCATGCCATCATCTTTTCTCTCGGTCTCCCTCTGCCCCCCCCCCCCCATCCCCCTCAATTTTTTTTTAAAAACTTGGGAACAAACCTGACTAACCTGAAAAATGTGGGTGAATTTTTTAATGGATGATGATTGAGAATTAGTGCTAAGACTTGTATTTTTGGCAAATGAAGGCTGTTCAGACACTTTTGGCACATGGTTCTACTCAAAATTATTTTGAGATACTCAGTAAAAAAAAAAACCCAACTAATTCATGTTAATAATGAAAAATGTTTTAAGGTATTTGTTGCTTTTTTACTGCAACAGTTGCTTTGTAAATAAGAATTTCAGCAGTGGAGTGATAATTGTATATTTGCTAATATTTCAGAATTATCCTGATTAAGAAAATGATTACAGACGTACAGCTTGCAATCTTTGCAAACGGCCTGGGTGTGGCCTTATTTTTGCTGGTGGTGTTATATCATTACGTTTCTGTCAATAATGTAAAAAAATCAGACTGACTGGAAATGGAAAAGTCGTTAAGTTTCATCTGTGGTAGGTGCAAGAGATAAGCTTAGATTGATTTAATTAGTGTCTCACAAACAGGCATTACACGATTTCATTTAGATAAGCAGATGTTGTATTATTGCAATATTTACATCAAAGGTTTAGTTGTTGGTCAGACAAGGAAGGAAATCTTCTTCTTCCTATAGTCCAAGCCATGTGGGTTTGGTAATCTTGTCTATCCACAACCTCCTGTCTTGTGAACTTTCAGTCAGTTCTGACACAGATGATCTGCCATGATGTCGGACTGTCCAGCATCTTTTTTGTCTCACACTCCTTCTGCCACTTTTCCCATGTAACTTTCACACTGTCCTGATGAATGCTAGTTTTCTCCTTATCTTGTCATGACCAAAGAATGTAAATTGTTTCCTTATAATATGTGCAAAGTTCTTTTCTTTCAAGGCATTTTCATTACCCTTTTTCATTTGCTTGTGAAAATAAAATAAAATAGTTGCTGTTTTCATAAAACTGTGCCAAGAGTTGCTTGTTGTATTACTGAAGGTACTTCTTTTTTGTGAAAGAAGCCCCTTTATTAAGAAAATATGTATCCCAGAGAGAAAAACACTTTGAGTTATGGATTGAGAACGGACATCACAGCACTCAGCAAATTCCTATGTAAGCATTTCGTCCCTCTCTTTAACAGCACGCACAAAGTTCAAATTCCGATGGTACCAGTAACTGTCTCTGATTGTTTGTCTGTCCCACCACTTCCATGAACATCGGCCAGATCCCAGGGTCACTCTTCCTGGCACCATTCTGTTCGGAGGATGATTATCAGTTTGTGCCTCCACACTGTTCGCTCTCTGTCAAAGGGCCCTTACATCTAGCTTGTCATGCTCCAGTTTACCACCAAGTGGTAAAAACAAGTCACCAGCTGCCCCACCCAGACGCTGGATAGTCTATAAAAAATATGGGACAAACACCAGGTCGTGTACCTCAAGAAATGACAGGGGTCCTTTTCCAAAAGAGAAAAAAAAAAAAGCAGGTAAAAAATCGCTTACATTCTTCTTCCTCCCAGGGGCCACGATTTTGAAAGCTCCTAAAATAGAAAGATCATTTAAATACAGTACAAGTGGTAATGATCCGTGGGCCACATCTGGCCCACGGGCTGCCAATTAAGGAGCCCTGTAATTGTGTATACTGATTAAACAAATGCCCTCAGAGAAATGGGAAGGATAGAGGACTTTGGGGGCAGTGAATCCACATCACTCGCCAGAACGGCAGACTTGGGAATTAAGATTGCTATAGACGACTTGTTAATCAACATAGAACTGGTACAATTAGCCACTGGACGTTACAGTTCATACTGAGGGGAGGATCTGAGTACCTATGACATGTCCGGAGTACAATGATGATAACCCAGCTAACTAACACTAGATACAAATGTACCTGTTATACATTGCCTGAATGTTGACTTTTGTTTGATTCTCAGATTCTCTTGGTTCAGCTATTGGACTGCCTCTACATCATTTCCCGTTCCACACGCCAAATTAAAATGATGACTGTACTTAAAATTAGATTTGAATGTTATGAATAAATTATAATCTCTGTTTTTTTGTGTTTTAAATTATTGATTATTTAGAACTGATATTTTAACACTTACAAAAACACATCATACTTCTTCCTCTTCATGTAAATAATTCCCAGCACAAACCTATCACTTTCGATTTTCATGTTGTCTAGTGTGTCCTATATTTGTACTTTTTTCTATGAGTGCTGATCAATACACTGTCTGTCTGTTCTTTCTCTTCAGCATTCCGAGGCTCATAGCTGCAGAAAACACCTGCCTCCATGCACATAAACAACCAAACATTTTGACCTAAGTCTTTTTCAATGAGCACAAGAAGAAAACTATAATTAGAATAGTTATTCATGTGAGGGCTGGCGTCTAGAAGGACTCTTCTTGTGGTACACAGTGATAAAAAAGCCTTTGGTCAAAATCTTAAGATTTCTTATTGTTTATAAAACTTGGTAACTCACCGGATGTCCTGTATTTTTTACGTTACTATCTGCTTCTCTTCTTTATGAATTTTGAATAAAGAATTGACATCACAACACTCGGGACACTCCCATAAGCACTCCATCCCCATCTTCAGCAGCAAGTGAAAAGTTAAAATTCCAATGGTACCCGTAACAGTCTGATTGTATATCCGTCTCGCCCTCCCCCGAGCGTCGGCCAGCTCCCCTTGTAACTCCTCGCAGGGCCATTCTCAGACCATAATGATCTATCTGTTCCTCTGCATTGTTCACTCGCTCCCAAAGGGCCCTAGCAACAATCAGCTTGTTATATATCAGTTCACCACCAAGTGGTGCAGAACCGGTCAGTCTATCTGCCTGCTCATTTCCCAACACACCGGCGTACCCTGGAGAAAATATCCAAAGGATGCTAACTACCCGGGACCTCTGATTGCCACTCTGCACGGAGCATGCCCGTCTCTACCTTTCTCAGCATGCTCTGAGAGTCAGTTACAATGACGACATGTGTGTACAGCTGATTCTCAAGTTAACGAAAGGCAGCAGTGACTGTCTCCACCTCCATTCTCAAACTAGACGTGATATGTTCTTTATGAGCGAAGAAGGAAGTTTTTATTTCCGTGAGTTCCTATTCCTATGCAAGGACATAAATGCTCGCCTGCGGCTCCAAAGGTCATGGCTCAAAAGATCTGCAGTGTCTACATTCTTTTAACGTGACCTTGGCTTCCAGGTCAATCAATCCTTAAACAGATACCAGCTGAAGTCCTGGAAAGTACAGGCAGCCGACAGTGGATACCAGCCCACTGTGGTATTCAAGGCAGATGAGTTGGCAAAAGCTGGGAGTAATCTTCCACAACCTCATCCACCACACAGCTACAAGGAAACCAAAACAGCACTAAAGCAGTCTTTCAAGCGGGAGTGGAGAAAGCAAAATAGAGATTACAGACCAGAGAGTGACAGCATAAATAAACTCAACAGGAAAGAACAAACATCAATTGTGTACAGGATAGGCATAAAAGAATCTGCTGCCTGTGATTGTGGAGCAGAAAGACAGACCCCTGAGCACATACTGCTCTAACCTCTCCCAGCAAAGACTGTGGATCTGGCCCAGGGGATCCACATTGCGAGAGAAGCTATGGGTGACCGGTGGCGACCTTAAACGCACAATCCTATTTTTGACCCAGACAGGACTCAATGTGTAGCATGACTGATGTCGAACGCAGAAGTACAGGCAGCCGAAAAGATGTTGACATCATCACTCACTAAGGGCCGATTGACCTGTACAAATACAAGCCTAGCCTCATGCACCAATAGCAGGAAAGGGACCTTTATGGTGCCATTAGGTTTCCCCTCAATGTGTCCTTTTTTTCCCTCTCCTCTTTAGTCACTAGAATTCTAATGCTCTTCCCCAAATCTCTACATTAGTGATTATATCACAGTCTATTTCCCTCTTCTGCACAATCATCATCATCAGGTGCCTTGCCGAATGGCGTAGGGGGGAATCATGCCTCTCCATAATCGACGATCTCCTGCAGCATGTATCAGTTTGTGTGCCGACACACCTCCATGCCACGCAACAAGACACTGCACAAGTACTAGTTCATGAATGTTAGTAGTTTATTTAGTTCATGTTTCAGCTCCATAAAGCAGCTAAAGTAAAAGACCCGTTTTCGTGCCTTTAGGCATGAGGGCTAGACCTATATTTTCTAGACTGATTGGCACTTGGTGGTGGGTGATATGGTCAGCATCAGGCCAGCTGCCCTTACTTCCCACCCAGGACTTGTACCTGGTACCCACTCAATGCTGGCAGTTAAAGCCATTTTTGAAGAAAAAAGTCCGGCTCTACCAGGACCCAAACCTCCGACCCGCAGGTGGGCATCTAGCACTCCTATTAGGGCTAAATATTTTAACTAAGGTTAGTTGCGTATCCTTTACAGAACGTTGCAGAACCAAATCCAACATTCCTGGCTGTTTTGTGGTTTTTCTAGGCAAATTTACGTCCAGTGGTTTGCCATTGCTTTCTGGACAATCGGCTTTCTTGATACCACTGTCGAAACCAAAGCAGGGCCTGCAGCTGGGATCGAACCCGGCATTACGAAGCGTTCGCATCGACTTAGCCACAGAGCCGACATTTTAACTAATAAATTTTAAAAAAATGTAAATAAATGTTTAACAAAAAAAATAAAGTGCATTCAACAACCAACAAGACTATTTTATTATAACTTTTTCCACATGAGGCCAAACCTACAGTAACAAAACACTTTTTCACAAGCAGCAACATTTGCAAACACACGAATGTACCCTCTGAATCTAATTGTCAAAGATTCTGTATGCATGTGCTTTTAATAAACCTTATGTTATTCACAAAAATGAGAAATTCAAAGATGTACTGACTGAACTGGCAACTATGCCCAACAGCAAGCCAAAAGGGGTGCAGCACTATGCAAGGGTCCAAATAATAAACCAACGAAGGTTTTGTTTTGTGGTTTCACTTAGCTCTTGATGCCTCTGTTGAAACCAATGCAAGGCAGTCTGCTGCCAAATCGCCCATAGCTGGGATGGAACTAGGAACCCTTAAATTACAAAACGCCTTCACAAAGCCTATGCCAACTTCCAAAGATGACCAGCCTATAATTTAAAAAAAAAAAAAAAAAAAAACTGCATAAACTACCGTGACATTAACAAACAACATATTCATATAAAATTGATTGGTTTAAATATACAAACGTCATAAATCTATGTACAACAAACAGCATGTCCTGTAAACAAATAACAGCACCCAGTATACACATTTGATTAACTATAGTTAGTTTTCTCGTACAATTTCAATAGTTTTACATAGCGACATGTAATATTGATATATATACCCAATTAACAAACTATTTATCTCGTGGCAGAAATGAGATCTTTGAGGTGAAGTAGCTGAAAGTTATGCTTTATGGCTGTATATCCATGATCCCTGTGTCAGTTCTGGGGCCTCATGATGGGGACAAACAAGAACAGACCAACTGCCTCCCTAACAAGCTAGAGAAGTCAAGAGTGCATCTGCCTGAGAGGCAAGGTACTAACAGTCTGCACACAAATAAAGCAGATCTGTAAAACGCATGCGCATGCACCACTCAAGTTTTGTAACAAGACTTAAGTCTATCTGTGGACAAACCACCAAAATTACCTTCCAGAATTTGCAGCTGCACATATAAAGGAGGAAGTATATCCATGGTATAGATTTTTCCATGAGAAAAGCTTGTATACTTCCACTGTAATCATGAGGTAGTGTATCAAATGTCTAGTCTTTCTGACAAAGGCCAAATTATAAGAAAAGGTGAATCCATTAAAAATCACTTGGGAATTGAGAAGAGCAGATAAAATAGCCCACCTTCCATTCAAAGTTCTAAATACATAAAACTCACACACAAATGTAAACTTACAACATGTCTGGTATACCCACTCTACATTTGGATCTTCGCATTGTTTGTTACGCCGGGCCCGTGGCTTAGGTGTTGTGAGTCCGAGTTGTATTTCCAATGTACCGCGATTGAAACCCACTCCTAGCTGCATGGATTTTCATCATGGTATGGGGCGTGGCAGGTCGACCCAGCCTAAAATGGGTACCAGGATGGCTGACCTGGGGAAGTAAAGACGGCCGGCGTAATGCTGACCACATTACCCACCTAGTGCCGATAGTCTTCCCATATGCCCAATGCGCCGAAAGGTGTGAAAAGAGACCGTTACTTGTTTCCTACAGAATTTGTGTCCTGTAATGAAATTCTCATTGTGTGATCAAAGGATGGCAGCTGGAATACTTATGAGATATTTTGACAAGAACAAAGCAAGGCAGAATGTGTGAATGAATTTACCTACTGATTTACCTCTACTGAGTAATGTGCTTGCTTTTAAACATTTGGTCAGAACATACTAAAGAAATCTAGATTTTCTAAGTGGTTAAATTGTATACTGCCACTTTGAAGGTAAAGCATTTATGATTTTTATGTGACTGATTCCAGATACTTCAGCCATACAGTATATAACTTTTATATAATATATATGTATGTACATGATCTAGCTGTTAGAATCACTACCCATACGAAAGTTACCACAAAAACATAGTTGGGAATTGCTGTGTATTGTGTGGAGAGATTAACAGGCAACTCTGATGCACCAACAGTCAGATACATATAAAGCTTGCAATGCTGACTGCAGACTGCTTTTCCTCAAAACTGTCTGCAGTGAATAAATGCCCTTCTTGATCTTTTAGCCCAAAGGATGATTCAGGCGAGAGTCACATTTGCAGACTGACAGTACTGCTGGAGAAAGTTCCGGGCCTCCGGTTCCATCCCGGAGCTGATCAGTGGCTGAAGCTGTTGAGAAAGAAAACAATATTTAAAGGATAAAAAGCCAGCCTACTGTTAAAAATAAAAAAAAAGAACAATAAAAAAACTAGTAGTTACCAAAAACCATACATTCATCACAATCAAGTGCCTTGCAACTTGCATAGGCAATCATGCCTCTCCACAACCTACAATCTCTAAGATCATTTATCAGCTCAGGTGTTGACAAAATGTTTCAAGAATCTTCTCACATCACCTTCCTCTGTTTCCATCTGTCACAACATGTTCCAGTTTCTCTACTGTCTCCCTGATGTTTGCAAGCCGTCATAAAGACAGGAAATTTTAAAAATATTTAGGTTACATTTTTATTTTAAATTTATGTTCTGTGAAGCCACATCAGAAAACTAAACAAGTTCCAGTAGCCCAAGAAGTAAAGACAAAAAACTGGAATTTGATAGGATACACGTTGAGAAAACCTGACAACAATATAACTAGAATGTTTTTGCACTGGACCCCACAGGAGCATAGGAATAAAAGAAGACAAACAAAACACAGAGAAAAGAGCTGGAGAGTGAATTTAAAAAGATGGGGATGACATGTGATAGCAAAGGATAGAATGAAAAATTGAACATGTTGTGACCACTGGAAAGATCTGTGGAAGGAGGGATAGAGGAAGACAACGAGAGAAGATGCTCGACAGTCTTGTTGCATGGCATGATAGCAAAGGATAGAATGAATTAGCGTGTTGTCTGAGGGCTTATGCTCAGTTGGGGGTTAGAAAGGCAGAAGAAAACAACCACATCTCTAAAGCCTCAAGAAATTGTCTAGCCTGTTTACTGTCCAGGATTCACAGCCGAATGTTGAAGAAGTCTAGCCAGAATTATTGTTCTAACCTTTCATGGCATACACATTAGCATCATTGTAAAATCATTCAAGTTTTTGGCGCTTTTCTGTTTCCTCAGGTGTTAGGTCTTTCTTCTCTAGCTCCTCCCAGTCGTAGGTGATGGCAAAGCGGCTGCCGTCTTCTTCCATCCTCAGCTTGTGCGGGTGCACTTGCTTGTTTTAAAGTCTTAAGGCATTGCTTGAAGGTCGGCATCGCACATTGCCCCATCGGTTGCTGCTTTCTTGATTTTCTCACTGGTTGTGGTATCATCTTTGTTTGCCTGGTAGCTGTTTCATTGTTTCAATCTTCGCTTATATTGAGATCTGTCATTTGTGCCTGGTGCCTCGTCTTTACCGCTTCGGTGACTGTGCTCTTGTTGGCCCTGCTGACATTTGGTTTCTTTGCGGCTTTCTCTCTTTCGTTCTTCAACTGGGCGCATTCTGATCTAGATTCATTACTAAAAAAAGGGCATGCTAGAGCTGACAACTAAAGTGAAATCCCTGCACAAGATTTGTGCTAAAAACATACCATGCCTGGATGACGAACAGCCAATTTCTCCAGATGCTTTGCCAGAGTTAGCTTTGGGTCATCTGCAAGTCCGGCTAAAGGATCATGGTCTTGCTTTCCAGCATAAGCCAACTGTGAGTAGGATGTCTGGTAGCCTGAAAAAAAAAAAAAAATAAAAAAGACATTTTTACTACATAGTGTCGGGGGAGGTGTAAAAATCTTGTGTGTGCCCTTTCTAAGTCCGCCTTCATTTTTCTAAGATTTTTCTTGATGCTGACACATCTCTTTCTGTAGTGTCTTGCTCTGGGCCAACATGTCTTCAATGAGGTTCTGTTGTAGGTGGCACCAGATTATTCTTCTCCATTAGCTAAACCACTTTTTTTAAAATGTATGGTATGACTAGTTTCATTTCTTGCCTCCAACTGTTTATTGAAAATTATCTTACTCTGGCAGCTCTACAAAGACATTCTGTTTTCTGCTCCCTACATGTAGTGAGACGAGCAGCTGGCCGAACACCTCTCAAGCAGGAGACTAAGGTCCGAATCCTCGGTAAGGCTGGGGATTTTCTTGTCAGTGGCAAAAAAAATCCTCACTGCAGTCGTGGCGGCAGCACTAGCCATGTGGCCGTAATTCCCCAACACAGCATAAGTGGTAAAAACAAAAAGGCAGTTTTTGGCATCTGTAGTGAGGGATATTAGAGGCCTCAGAGATGTGGTTTTACAGAAGAATGCTTAGAATACCTTGGACAGCCAAAAAGAGCAACCAAGAGGTTTTGAAAGAGGCGGGAGCCTGAAGACAACTTATCACAGACATCAGAAGGAAGACAGTCATCATTTTTCGGCTATGTTATGAGAAGAGGGAAAATAGAACATGTTGTGACCACTGGAAAGATATGTGGAAGGAGGGATAGAGGAAGACAACGAGAGAAGATGCTTGACAGTCTTGTTGCATGGCATGGAGGTGTGTCGGCACACGAACTGATACATGCTGCAGGAGATCACAGATTATGGAGAGGCATGATCGCCCACGCCTGATGATGATGAGAGGGATAATGCTGGATGGTATTGCAGCCAAATGGTAATCATTCTTTAAAAAAAAAAGATTTGTAAAATAGATGTGCGAGCAAAACTCAGGTTCTGAAACAAAATCCAAAAGTAGACACAAAGTAGACACACAACCAGAACTTTCTGCTGCAGTTACGACTAGAGAATGCTAAAAAAAAAAAAAAAAAAAAAAAAAAAAAAAATCCAAACTAGAAGTAGAACTAGTCAACTTTGCATTACCATCATTACGAGCAATGCATCTAGAAAGTCTTCATCAGCACAGGAATAAAAAGACAAGGATATTATTTTAAACAAGAAAACATAAAATCAAGAATCGTTAGTGTCATCAGTCCCAAAATCTCCAGTCAACACATTTTTTCTTCTTCCTTTCCAGCCCCCAATGGAGCATAGGCCCTCAACCAACTCACGCCGTCATTCTATCCTTTGCTATTGCATTCTCCAGCTCCCTTCTCCATGTGTTTTTTGGTTGGCCTTCCTTTATTCCTATGCCCCTGTGGGTTCCAATGCAAAAAGACATTCTAGTTATATTGTTCTCCCGTTTTCTCAATGTGTGTCCTATCCAACGCCAGCATTTTTTCTTCACCTCTTGGTCCACTGGAGCTTGCTTAGTTCTCTCCCATACATGGAGTCAACACTCTGCGTGTTCTTAACTACAAGCAACAACAACCGACAGAAACTCACCGGGGGTATCCTCTATTTCAATGAAATGTTCATCATCTGGAAGAGTATCATCCTCTGGTAACTCAAACAAGCCAATCAGAGCTTGCAGCCTGCGTGTTCTTAACTACAAGCAACAACAACCGACGGAAACTCACCGGGGGTATCCTCTATTTCAATGAAATGTTCATCATCTGGAAGAGTATCATCCTCTGGTAACTCAAACAAGCCAATCAGAGCTTGCAGCAGACGTGGCCTATTGATATACAGCAAAGTACAGGATATCAGCGTTTACAGCAGGCCTATTGATATACAGCAAAGTACAGGATATCAGTGTTTACAGCAGGCCTATTGATATACAGCAAAGTACAGGATATCAGCGTTTACAGCAGGCCTATTGATATACAGCAAAGTACAGGATATCAGTGTTTACAGCAGGCCTATTGATATACAGCAAAGTACAGGATATCAGTGTTTACAGCAGGGCTATTGAACTAAATTCACTCCAGGGCAAACAATCTTCTTCTTCTTCTTTGCGTTCACCAGCTGCCAACTCTGGCAGAAATTTTTGGTTGCTCGTCCACTTCTGGACTCTAGTCCTGTTCTAGAAACAGTGTTATGTGCACATCTGTTTCAGAGGTCTAACTAATTTGCATGCAGACTGTTCGTTCCTTGCCTCTCAGGCAGATGTACCTCGACTTTGAAGGAAGCTCCCAATTAGTCAACTCCTACGACATGCCTTTGAGCAGGCAGTGGGTCTATTCTTGTTCTTCCCACAATGGGGCCCCAGAAACCACACAGGGAAGGGCAAACAATGTTAAAAATGGATATCGCCACAGGCCACAAGTCTGAGCCCCAGTTTATTAAAGATCATCAGTACGACACAATCAGCAATGATCCGAGGACCACTTGCTAGGTATTTGTGGGCTGAAAGTTGAATATCCCTGGTGTAGAGCCAATAAAAAGTTAGGCCCATATACTTGCTGATTGTATCACGTATGTGTGGAATAATGGTGTTTTGCTTAACCAAAAAAAAAAAAAAGTCTTGATGCCTGAAGGTTTTTGTTGCATAGTAAAGCCATTTGCCTCAAGCTCAAAGGGTTGTAGGTTCATTTCCCAGATACATGGCCTGATTCACAATGTATAATTGAATTTAAAAAAAAATTAATGTAGTTTCCACAACACCGGTGAATTTGCTGTATGGTGCAAAACACACTTTTATAGACCAATAAGTACTCAGTGTGTGATGTGGTAAACATAAGACCTCCTTTACTTCCAAGGACATTTCCTTGCATCTTTTTTAGCCTGGGTCTGAACACATGACTACCAGTGAGATTTTGGAAGCACCCATTTTGTGGAGAGAGAAAAAAAATAGATCAACACCCCCCCCCCCCCCCCCCCCCCCCCCCACATAAAGGGTAAGTAAGTTGAAGGGTGGCTAAATTGTTAGCCCAAAAGGAAGATATTGCACCCTAGTTATAAAACACAACAACATCAACTACCCTTTCGAGAGGAAAAAGCGGGAGAAAATATGGCTACAAATCCCCTTAAGCAATAGTGGGAATCTGTAAATAACTGACAAAGTTTCTGTAACAGAAATTTTTTTAAATTAAATTCTTACCACAGAGCAGCGTAATCTCCAGACAACATGGTGTCTACTTCAGTGAGTATCTTCGTAACACCAACAGCACAGATTTTTTTGGATGTCGAGCCAGACACTTTCTGCAGGTCTTGGAGGAACAGCCGTTCCACAACCATGGTAAACATTCTGTGAAGTATAAATAAAAACATCCCGTGAAGTATAAATAAAAACATTCTGTGAAGTATAAATAAAAACATTCTGTGAAGTATAAATAAAAACATCCCGTGAAGTATAAATGAAAACATCCTGTGAAGTTAAAATAAAAACATCCTGTGAAGTATAAATAAAAACATCCTGTGAAGTATAAATAAAAACATCCCTTGAAGTATAAATAAAAACACTCTGTGAAGTATAAATAAAAACATCCTGTGAAGTATAAATAAAAACATCCCGTGAAGTATAAATAAAAACATTCTGTGAAGTATAAATAAAAACATCCCTTGAGGTATAAATAAAACATTCTGTGAAGTATAAATAAAAACACTCTGTGAAGTATAAATAAAAGCATTCTGTGAAGTATAAATAAAAGCATTATGTGAAGTATAAAAAAAACATTCTGTGAAGTATAAATAAATGAGTAAACAAAACAAAGCAAACCTGAATTAGCATCTTCCACTTTTACCATTTAATGTCGGGGAGGGGGGGGGGGGGGGGGGGGGGGGGGGGGACAATTTAGTTCCAAAGCTCAATGGGTAGCACTGGATACCTTCTTGCTTTTACATCAGATCTTTTAGATAAATATTTTAATACAAATTTTTTTTTAAATGAAAGTCTCCTATTTTTTTTTTCTCTCTCTATGTTTTTGGCCCATTCCATTCATTCCTCTACTGTGATTGGGAGAAAGTTGTATTCTTTTGTTTGTGTGTTGCTCTTGTGTAAAAACAATCCACACAGCAGTTCTTGCTGCACATTCTTGAGCAATAACTGGAGGAAGCTCCCAAGTTGCATTAACATAGTTTCAAGCAGGAGACAAAAGATCCATTCACTTGAGTATGTGCCTGTTTACAAATGGCTGTGATATTTGCACCTTTTAGGAGACACATCCATCTTCAGCAGGCATTTGTTTCCAGTATCAGCCTTCCCGGTTAGTTCTGTGAGACACTGCAGTCTCATTGTTGTGTGGTTATCTTTATAAAATAAATTATCTTAAAATACAAAAGAAAAAAGTGACAAAATGAACTTACTTTGGTTGTATTCCATCGATCATCTCAATAAGAGATGCTGGACCGAATTTGACAGCATACAGGCAGAAAAACACCAATAAACCTGAAGAAAGGTACGTAAGCATGATGAGTTATTCTACTTCTGCTTTTTCCGATTTATTGTAAGTAACGCATTTTGTGCCATACATATCATTTTATATATATCGATGCTTCCCCGTGTGGCTTCCGGGGCCCTGTTATAGGGAAAACAAGAATAGACCCACTGCCTACCTAAAAAGCATGTCGGAAGAGTCGACTAATAGGGAGCTTCTTTTGAAGTAGGAGTGCATCTGCCTGAGGCAAGGAACCAGCAGTCTGCATACAAATAAGTCAGGTCTGTAAAACGGATGCACGCGCAACTCAGGTTCTGGAACAGGACTGCAGTCCAGAAGTGGATGAACAACCAGAACTTTCCGCCAGAGTTTACAGCTGGTGAATACTAAAAAGAAAAAGATATATATCGAAGTGTATTTTCTAATCTTTTAATGGCTAAGTCTTCAAACTATGTATGACAACACTCAACAACGACAATAACAAAATCACATTATCTTCTCTAGCTATACTGTACATCAGGGCTATTAGACTGGTGGCCCGTGGCCAAAATCTGGCCCGCAGAGGCCTAGCAAGTGGCCTGCCGATTATTGGCAGACATATTGTGTTAATGATCTTTCTATGTTGGTACTCAGACCTCTGGCCCGTAAGGATACCCATTTTTAAAAATGTTGGCCCCCCTGGATAAACTTATTCAAATAGCCCTGCTGTACACCATACAACTGGAGATTCAAGATAGCCATATGGCTACCTTGGAAGTTTGACATTTACTGCAAGCTCTTTTTGTTTGCAAAGCACAGGATTATTCATTTTTAACTGTCACAGCTTCTGCTAATTTCAGTAAAGATATATTGCACAGAATATTCTTCATCCAACAAAATGCTGCCTTTGCTCCAGTAACACACAGGTGTAAAGACAGAATCAGTATAAACATACAACCTCTACTTCAAAGACATTTACAGCGTGCTCTTTCTGTTTGCACAACACAGGGCTGTTCATTTGTTTTACTGACACAGCTCCTGTAAATTTCAGTGAAGATATATTTTGCATAAAATACTCATCCAGTGAAATGCTATCTTTGCCCCAGTTACAATCTCTATTTCAAAGATATACTTACTTTTCACAAACTTTGTAGTCTTTGAGTTACTTAACCTTTGGAACAGAAGCAGGAATATCTGTTTCAAATAGGGCTGGATGAGTTGCCTAGATGGAAACAAAATTTAATCAATTTTAATAAAGCTGCACAAAGACATGGAAAAACAACAACATAAAGTTAGGAGCAGCATTAAAATGAGTAACTAGAAGAATGATATTATGGCAGGGAAGATGAGATGGCATGAAATCTCCATGTGACAGTAACTCAAAGAAATATGTCTTCAATATAATTTTTTTTAAAAAAAATAATCAGAACAGACTTGCTAAACAAATTAGGAGTGTCAAAACAATTACTACAACATAATTATATAAAGAATGATTTATACCAAAACATAACAGTTCACTAACAGTCAGCCAGCAGTAGACTTGGTGGCTGGATACCTGCTATCTCAAATGTCTCGTGTTCAAATTCGCAAAGCAGATGTGTTTTTGATACTGACTTATCTCGCAGCCTAAAACTGGTAGGTACCAGCTAATGTCCAAGGAAGCACTAGTGTCCTGAAAGCCATATTACCCACCAAGTGCCAGTCGGTCTATAAAACTATAAGTCTTCTTCTTCTTCTGCGTTCACCCGAAGATGTAATTTTGTGCCCATTTACAACATGACTGCGATGTCTGCGCCTTTTGGTCTGCGGGCATTTGTTGACCTGGTTAGTCTCCCCGGTTAGTTTCATGGGACATTGCAGTCTCATTGTTGTGTGGTAATCTTAGTTTCCCAGGTCACAGGTAGTGCCCCACATCAGGCCGGTTCAGAGAAGTCCATAATGCTGATCAGCCCTCAAGAGAAGGCAGGGGCAGAACATGAGCATTCCCCGCCATCCAAGGAGGCTTCCATCAGTGCAGAGCCATAACATGGTGTTCTTGTACTGGGCTCACACAAGGAATCATCATGTCCTGCTCATTACTGTTTTAACATCTCTTCCATATTCTGAACATCTCATCCATCACAGGCCATATCTTTCGGAGCCAACAGTAAGTGTCCTGCAGACCTGGGACTTTGATTACCAGAACAAAATTAGTACTCTGCTTCTTTTGCATGTTGGACATATTCACATTGACATTTAAAGGCATAAGAAGAAAACTCAGGGATCTGTGGAGCTGATAGTCCTTAGAGATGCAGAGTTTATAAACCATGACATAGGAAGAAAATGAAACAGGCTCATCTGTTTGTATAATGCTACACTGGATGCCCCCAGGCATCTATGTGGGGAAATGGCAATTAAAAATATAGCGGACACGAACCACCGCAGTAAAAAAAACAACTAAGTTCAGCCCTATTTGTCCAGTGCACGTAAAGTGCAAAAAACGTCTAATAGGGTTAAGGAAGGTGAACACAGACAAACAGAAGCTTACTTTGGCATGAATTCAATAATATAGTTCAGTAAATAGAAACCCTCATGGTCGTGGTTCTTTGATGCATTCAGTTTCTGGAAAACACCCAGCAGGCCATTCTGGCATAGGAAAAAAAAAGAGAAAAAGAATATTCATTTTTTAAATGCTAAAAAACACAGAAATAACAAATACTGAGTGTGAATTTTTAACACAGAGGTAACATCTCTGTAGATTTTAACTTTTGTCCCATTCCTAGTCTCTTTCTGATTTCTACTTTACCAGTGATATCTCTTGCTTTCAGCCACGAGAAACTGATTATTCTCATCTAGTTATTTTTGCCTTTCATCTAGAGGATTTGAAGAGGCATTGGGTGCAAGCCTTGGTATGTGCTACATAAATGCTGGTACATACGCCTCTCTGTGGTGCACTATCTGGTAGAAGTATCGGCAAATATCCCCAAAAAATTTGATCTGCTGTGCCTGGATAGTTTAGCATTGGTTCTGCCCCAACCTGTTTCCTAATTTCTGCATTTCTAATTCGTCACTTCAAGTTACATTTAGGATTCACCGCAGACATTTCATTTCTACTGTTTTGATTGTTCTGTTGTTAATGTTTTGCACCGGTAAGGCAATCAAGTCTTGTAACCTTGTTACAAAACATGATCTTTTTTGTTTTAACAAATTGTCCTTTAAGTTAATTTCCACTTTACAGTTTGTTATACTCTTTCAACTTATCTCAGTTGTAATACTGAAATCGTCACTTAGCTCTGCCTTCTCACAAGTGTGAAAGTGTCAATTTAACTCTGTCTGGCTGCCTAATCTTCCTGTCGGTCTGTTCTAAATGGACCTGAAGGATGGCCTGTCCTTTACCTGCATCAGATTTCTGCCATGTCAGATCTGTGCTTTGAAAGTCTGGGATACCCGAGGTCCTGTGGTGCCATTTATCTTTTGATGAAGTGAACAAATGTGGCAAGAGACCCTTCAGAGCACACATTCTTACAATAATCATGCAGAAAAATATGCACATCCTCTCACAAAATAAATAACATTTTATCCTCAGATTGGGAGCTTGAATTACTACATCACAACAAACATATCCTAAAAATCACAACACAGTAACTATGTATTCTTACAATATAAGTAAATCAAATACATACCAGTTTGTCTGCCTCTATCTGGTCAGTGCCCTTATGAATGTAAGCCTGAATCAGACGCACCAGAGGTGGGATGTTACCTGGCCGCTCCCACAGAACTGGTGCCAGAAGGTGAGGAAACAGGGCCATGTAAGTATCTGGGATCTTGCCAGGGTGCAACTCGATTAACATGGACAATATTTGAAAAACGTAGGGGATGAATTCTGAAAAATGAACAGAAGAATGCAGTGCTAGAAACAATTGATGAAAACATTTATCAGCACTATAAAAGATCCCCCTAAAAATTATCATGGCCATCACGTAGCCCAGTAATTACATGTGTAATTATATGTCCTCAGAAAAAAAATTAGAGTGTTTGATACAAATTATCATGGTAAAATCAAATGCTTGATTTTCATCACAGGACATCAAATGTAACTTGATTATTATTTCAGCAAACCTTTACTGAAATAGTTTTAGTCAAATGATCAAGTAACATTTTGTACATATGTGGGTAGAAATAGAAAAAGAGCAGTAGAAACTGAAAAAGAGGGGGAGAGAGACTGGCTGAGAAAATGAGAAAGAGACAGAGACACAGAAGAAAAAGAAGGAGTGAGAGAAGCAACTGTCACAAGAACATATTACCCGTAATTTTGAGATGGTGAATTCCTAATCTGAGTCTGTTTCTTCTCTTGCTCATCTCAGAAAAATTTGCACATGCCCTCATAAAATGCACAACAGTTATCCTTAAATTGACAGCTGAGTTACTATGTCAAAACAAACATATGCCAAATATTACGGTATAGCAACAATGTTTTCTGCTCCAAAAATGCATACCAAATGTGTCCTCAGAAAAAAATTAGAGTGTTTGATAGGAATTATCATGGCAAATCAAACTTTGAATTTCATCACTGGACATCAACTGGTTTCTCACTAGCTCTCCCGCCTCATGCACTTTAAAGTCCAAGGTGTCTCTTGTCCTGTGCCCATCTTCATATCAAACAATAAATACCTCAATATATGATTTGGTTTGGTTTCTGGTTTATACAATGGATCAACATCATGGCACAAAGGTAGTCACCGTTCTACTTCTAACTTAAGCCTGAGACAGAAGAATCTCAGCACAATGCACGAACTCCGTAGCACCGGCAAGGTTCCTGAAATATTTTGGGTAGATTTTTAACTCAAAATTTTACCCGGCCAGCACTGTTTGGCTACTCTTTAGGATATAAATATGTGAGATCCGTAAGACGGCTGTGCATACAAAACTCAGGTTCTTGAACAAGACTAAAGTCCAGAAGTGGATGAGCAACCAGAACTTTCAGCCAGTGAATTAGAAGAAAAGGAGTGGGGAGAGTAGGGGAGACCCCGCCTTAAATGTGTACAGGTAAATACCTGAGAAGCGAAGGGGGCCAGCGTGATGTTAACTACATCGCCCATTCAATTCTCATGATGACCATGTTCAACTGCAGACTAGGAAAGATGTTACTTAGGGCCTCACCAGGTATATTCTGCCTACTGAGAGTGCTGACTGATCTAAAAAAAAAGCATGTGACTAGCATATTACAGGCTTGAGGTAGAGAGAGACTGCTATGTCTGCATTACTAAAACTCACCTTGGACATCCTGCTGAAGAATCTCTGTAAAAGGCTGGAAGAGAACTGCTTCAAATGTTGCCACAGCCTCAGGATGTGTCCTACATGAAGATCTGATGGCCACACAAAGGCACTCAAACAGATAGTGGTTGAAATGTGGCTTGCTGGGGTTCTGCAATACACACACACACAAATAAGAATAATATATTACACAGCTTATCCCATGGGTCTTGTGTAATCTGCGTGAGATGCAGAGCTGTAGGACCAGGCACATTCTGGCCAAGACCCATCTCTATGGGCATCACAGAAACAAAGTTTCCAATCATAGCCTGGCTAATGTAGGGGTAGGGTAGAAGAAGAAGAAAGAGAGGTAGAGACAAAGGGGGAAGGGGGGGGGGGGGGAGAAAGAAAGATGGAAGAGAGAGAGAGAGAATGGCTAAGAAAATAAGTAAGAGACAGAGTGAGACAGGGAGCAACAACAAACAAAAAAAAAAAAAAAAAAAAAAAAAAAAAGGAAAGAGAGAAGAAACAGGCTAGATAGTGAACTCATCATCTCAGAACAGAAAAGGTAATATGTTCTTGTGTCACAGATTTGAAAAAATAGGCACATTTATCATACAAATATCAAAAGCAAAATTTCATCACAGGACACCAAATCTAACTCTAAAGAAACCACCCCTTAGTAAGACAGTTCAGAGAACACCCTGCGTATCACAATTTTTGATTATTTTGACCAGCTGCCGTAAAAGAGAAGTAAAACAAGTGCAACTATGGATAATATATGTGCAATGTAAGTAAAACCCCTCCTCAAATTCAACAAAACAAAGGAATATGTCGCCTGCTTCAGCAGTTTGAATAAACTGTATGTCCTCAGAAAAAAAAATAGAGTGTTTGATAACAATCATCATAGTAAAATCAAACTTTTAGTTTCATCACAGGACATTAAATGTAACTTAGAAACATATTCATCTAAAAGGCCAGCTTGCTGTAACATTGACATAATTTTCCACTAATCAATTAACTGTCCATAATTCACAACAGTACTAGATGGCTTTAAGACCTCTCTGCTAGATCCGTTAAAAAACATCCAAAATCCTTAGAAGTCTGATATTGGCAAGCAAATCAAACAGGCAATACGTAAGCAATCTGCAGAAAAAGAGACAGAAAACACAACACAGCCTTCTTGAACCAATATGTGATAAATGTAAAAAAAAAAGGCAACATATTGTTTCATATGTTTCAAACGTAACCAAAATATGTCCTCAGGGGGAAAAAACATCAAAAGCAAAATGTGATTACAGGACACCAAAACTAACTTTAATGAAACTGCCCTTAAGTAAAACTGCTACAAGAAAAACCTGCGTCCTCACAATTTTAAATTATTTTGACCATCTGCCGTATAAGAGGAGGTAAAACTGCTACAAGAAAAACCTGCGTCCTCACAATTGTAAATTATTTTGACCATCTGTCTAATAAGAGGAGGTAAAACTGCTACAAGAAAAACCTGCGTCCACACAATTGTAAATTATTTTGACCATCTGTCTAATAAGAGGAGGTAAAACTGCTACAAGAAAAACCTGCGTCCTCACAATTGTAAATTATTTTGACCATCTGCCGTATAAGAGGAGGTAAAACTGCTACAAGAAAAACCTGCGTCCACACAATTGTAAATTATTTTGACCATCTGTCTAATAAGAGGAGGTAAAACTGCTACAAGAAAAACCTTCGTCCACACAATTTTAAATTATTTTGACCATCTGTCTAATAAGAGGAGAGGAGGTAAAACTGCTACAAGAAAAACCTGCGTCCTCACAATTGTAAATTATTTTGACCATCTGTTGAATAAGAGGAGGTAAAACTGCTACAAGAAAAACCTGCGTCCTCACAATTGTAAATTATTTTGACCATCTGCCGTATAAGAGGAGGTAAAACTGCTACAAGAAAAACCTGCGTCCTCACAATTGTAAATTATTTTGACCATCTGTCTAATAAGAGGAGAGGAGGTAAAACTGCTACAAGAAAAACCTGCGTCCTCACAAATGTAAATTATTTTGACCATCTGTCTAATAAGAGGAGAGGAGGTAAAACTGCTACAAGAAAAACCTGCGTCCTCACAATTGTAAATTATTTTGACCATCTGTCAAATAAGAGGAGAGGAGGTAAAACTGCTACAAGAAAAACCTGCGTCCTCACAATTTTAAATTATTTTGACCATCTGTCAAAAAAGAGGAGGTAAAACTGCTAAAACAAGTGCAACTAAGGATATGTGCAATGTCCCTGCTCATTTTCAACAAAACAAAGGAATGTGTTGCTTATTTTAGCAGTTTTAAGAAACTGTATGTCCTCAGAAAAAAAATTAGAGTGTTTGATAACAATTATCGTAGCAAAATCAAACTTTCAAAGTTTCATCACAGGACATTAAATGTAACTTTTAGAAACATATTCTTCTAAAAGGTCAGCTCGCTGTAACATTTACATAATTCACCTCAGTACATTATGACTGGTTGATATGTAGCTTTAAGACATCTCATTTTAATACGCTGCTAGATTCGTTAAAAATCATACAAAATCCTTAGAAACCCAATATTAGCAAGTAAATCAAACAGCCACTATGTAAGCAATCCAGCAGTTTGCATTAATTATATGTCCTCAGAAAAAAATTAGAGTGTTTAATAAACATTATCATAGTGAATCAAATGACTGATTTCATCACAGGACACCAAATGTCACTTTTGATTATTGTTTCAGCAAACTTTTACTGAAATAATTAAATGACCAAGTAACTTTGTGTATATATGTGGGGACGAGGTAGGAGAAAACTAGAGGTAGACATTAAAAAAAAAAGGTGTCAGGAGTGAGAAAGAAAGAGAGTGGCTGAGAAAATCAGCAAGAGACAGTGAGACAAGGAGGAAAAAAAGAGTAAGAGAAGAAACAGGATTAAGGACTCACCGTCACAAAACAGATAGGGTAATATTGTCTTTTGCCACAGATTACAAAAATATGCACACCTCACAAAATACACATTTTATCCCCAAGACTGGGATTTGAGTTGCTACGTCGCAACAAACATATGCCAAATATCACCATACAGCAACAATGTCTTCTGCTCAAAAACATATACCAAATATGTCCTCAGAAAAAAATTATAGAGTTTGATAGGAATTATCATGGCAAAATCAATCTTTTAATTTCATCACTGGACATCAAATGCAACGATAGAAACAACCACTCGTATAAGAATAAAATACCAAGTGAAAGATTCCCCTATATTATTATTTGTGCAGAAAAAGAGACAGAAAACAGTCTTCTTGAACCAATATGTGACAAATCTAAATAGGCAACATTGTTTTACCTGTTTCAAACGTAACCAAAACATGTCCTTTCGGGGAAAAACCTAGTGTCTCATAACAATTTATCATAAAAACTTCAAAAGCAAAATTTCATTGCAGGACACCATTCTAACTTGAAGGAAACCACCCCTAAGTAAGACAGCCCCGAGAACACCCTGCATTTCACCATTTTTAATTATTTCGACCAGCTGTCGCATGAAGGAAGTAAAACTGCTAAAACAAGTGTAAATACAGATAATTAATGTGCAATGTAAGTAAAGCCCTCCTCATATTCAAACAAAACAAAAGATTTGTGTCGCCTCCTTCAGCAGTCTGAATAAACTATGTCCTCAGAAAAAAAATTAGAGTGTTTGATAACAATTATCATGGCAAAATCAAAATTTTAGTTTCATCACAGGACATTAAATGTAACTTTTAGAAACATATTCTTATTAAAGGCCAGAGCTTTGTAACATTTACATAATTTGTCACTAATGAATTAACTGTCCATAATTCACCTCAATACATTTTGACTGGTTCAGTGGTTCTATATATAGTTTAAAGCCCTCTATATTTATTATGCTGCTGTATCTGTTAAAAAAAAACCATACAAAATTCTTAGAAGTCCGACGTTGACATGCAAATCAAACAGCTAATATGTAAGCAATCAAGCAGTTTGCAATAATTATTTGTCCTCAGAAAAAAATTAGAGTGTTTGATAAAGATTTTCATAGTAAAATCAAATGATTGATTTCATCACCGGACACAAAATGTAACTTTTGATTATTGTTTCAGCAAACTTTTACTGAAATAGTTTTAATTGAATGACAAGTAACTTTGTGTACATATGTCGGGGGAAGGGTAGAAGAAGAAAACAAGAGGTAGGCACTAAAAAGGAGAAAAAGGGGATGGGGGTGAGTGGGAGTGGCTGAGAAAATAATTAAGAGATGGAGTGAGACAAGGAGGAAAAAGTAGTGAGAGAAGAAACAGGTTCCGATTAAGAACTCACCGTCACAAAACAGATGAGAGTAATATTGTCTTGTGACTCAAATAAAAAAAATATGCACATCTTCTCATAAAATATACATTTTTTCCTCAGACTGGGATATGAGTTGCTACGTCGCAACAAACATATGCCAAATATCACCATACAGCAACAATGTGTTCTGCTTAAAAACAGATACCAAATATGTCCTCAGAAAAAAATTAGAGTGTTTGATAGGAATTATCATGGCAAAATCAATCTTTTAATTTCATCACTGGACATCAAATGCAACGATAGAAACAACCACTCGTGTAAGAATAAAATACCACGTGAAAGAGTCCCCTATATTATTATTTGTGCAGAAAAAAAAAGAGTCAGAAAACGCAACATCACCTTCTTGAACCAATATGTGACAAATGTAATAATATAATAATGTTTATCTGTTACAAACATAAAAACATGTCCTTTGAAAAAAAATTTGAAGTATCTGATAACAATTTATCATAAAAACATCAAAAGCATCATTTCATCGCATGACACCATTCTAACTTTAAAGAAACCACTCCGGAACACATTGTGTATCACAATTGATTATTTCAACCAGCTGTCGTATAAGAGAAGTAAAATTTCTAAAACAAGTGCAACTACGGATAATATATGTGCAATGTAAGTAAAGCTCCTCAAATTCAACAAAACAAAGAAATGTGTCGTGTCACCTCCTCAAACAGTTTGAATAAACTATGTCCTCAGAAAAAAAATTAGAGTGTTTGATAACAATCATCATAGCAAAATCAAACTTTTAGTTACATCACAGGACATTAAATGTAACTTTTAGAAACATCTTCTAAAAGGCCAGAGCGAGGTAACATTTACATACATTTTCACTAATCATTAACTGTCCATAATTCAACTCAATAAATTATGACTGGTAGCGTGGTTCTATATATAGTTTTAAGCCCTCTCAATTTAATATGCTGCTAGAAACGTTAACAAACATACAAAATCCTTAAAAATCTGATATATTGGCAAGCAAATCAAACAGCCAATGCGTAAGCAATCCAGAAGTTTGCATTAATTATATGTCCTCAGTAAAAAATTAGAGTGTTTGATAAAGATTATCATAGAAAATCAAATGATTGATTTCATCACTGGACACCAAATGTAACATTTGATCATCATTTCAGCAAACATGTTCATTAAATAAAAAGTAACTTTGTGTAGAAGAAGAAAAAGAGACACTATAAGGGGGAGGAAGAGAAAGAGGGTCAAGGAGAGAGAGAGAGAGAGAGAGGGAGAGAATGAGAGGGAGTGAGTGAAGAAACAAGTCTCAGAGTACTATCTCAGCACAGAAAGGTTATTATGTTCTTGGGCCACAGATTAGAAGCTGAGGTGCTATGTCACGACAAACATATGTCAAATATAAAGATACAGCACAGCAACAGTGTGGTCTGCTTCAGAATATATACCAAATATGTCCTCATAAAAAAATTAGAGTGTCTGATAGCAATTATCATGGGAAAATCAACTGTTCAACTTCATCACTGGACATAAATTGTAACAATACAGTTTTGAAACAACTCTAGGTGTAGGAATACAATCCTATGTGAACGAATACACAATATTATTGATCTAGACGTGGCAAAAACATAAGACAGATTGTATCCTTGGATCAGTATGTAATTAATATGAATTCAATATATTGTTTAACTGTTATAAATGTACTTAAAGATGTTCTCAGAAAAAAAAAAATAGAGTGTCTGATAAGCATTATCACAAAAACAATTAAAAGTAAGATTTCATAACAGGACATCAAATGTAACTTGCAAAATTAGAAAGAACACCCCATGTAACAATTCACCATATTATTACTGTAATAAGGATGTCCTAAGTTTCTGCCATAAACTACGGATTATATTTGTGCAATGTAAGTGAAGCCCCTCTTCAAATTCAACAAAACAAAGAAATGTTCGCCTCCCTAAGCAGTTTGAATAAACTGTATGTCCTCATAAAAAAAATTAGAGTGTTTGATAACAATCATAATAGCAAAATCAAACCTTTAGTTTCATCACAGGACATTAAATTTAACTTTTAGAAACATCTTCTAAAAGGCCAGAGCGAGGTAACATTTACATATATTTTCACTAATCATTAACTGTCCATAATTCAACTCAATAAATTATGACTGGTAGCGTGGTTCTATATATAGTTTTAAGCCCTCTCAATTTAATATGCTGCTAGAAACGTTAACAAACATACAAAATCCTTAGAAATCTGATATGTTGGCAAGCAAATCAAACAGCCAATGCGTAAGCAATCCAGAAGTTTGCATTAATTATATGTCCTCAGTAAAAAATTAGAGTGTTTGATAAAGATTATCATAGTAAAATCAAATGATTAATTTCATCACTGGACACCAAATGTAACATTTTATCATCGTTTCAGCAAACATTTACTGAAATAATGTTCATTAAATAAAAAAGTAACTGTGTATATACATGAGCCACAGATTAGAAGAAAAAGACTAAAAGGGGGGAGAGAGAAAGAGAGGCAAGGAGAGAGAGAATGAGGGAGTGAGAGAAGAAACCAGTCTAAGTACTATCTCAGCACAGAAAGGTTATTATGTTCTTGGGCCACAGATTAGAAGCTAAGTTGCTATGTCTTGACAAACATTATGTCAAAAATAAAGATACGGCGCGGCAACAGTGTTGTCTGCTTCAAAATATATACCAAATATGACCTCACAAAAAAATTAGAGCGTCTGATAGGAATTATCATGGGAAAATCAACTGTTCAGTTTCATCACTGGACATAAATTGTAACATTACAGATTAAAAACAACCCAATGTGTAGGAATACAATCCTATGTGAAAGGATACACAATATTATTTATCTAGACATGGCAGAAACTTAAGACAGACTATCCTTGGACCAGTATATGATTAAAATAATGAGGGTGAAATATTGTTTTATGTTTTTAAAATGCACTCAAAAATGTCCTCAGAAAAAAAAATTAGAGTGTTTGATAAGAATTATCATGAAAACAATCAAAAGCAAGGTTTCATCACAGGACACCAAATGTAACTTTAAAGATTAGAAAGAACACCACGAGGAAGATTATTCTGACCAGCTGTTGTATTAATTTATTCATTATCCTGTCACGCTATTATATCACATACACCTCACAGTCTATTTTTTTCATTCCATTTTTATCCGGTGTAATCATTTCAATATCATGGAAGGAATCCAGTCCAGCAGATTTGGCCTCTCTCATCAATCTGGTAATTTTAGTTTCAGCTTCATAGCAAACGGGACACCCCATAGTTGCTCCGCTCCTGTGCCACTCAGAAGCTGGGCGATGAAACTATATCCTTCCAGTCTAAAAAAAAAAAAGAAAACATTTGCCACGGCTATTTGAAAAAAAAAAAAAAGTGGCCGTGCCTAGCGTCCATTCTGACCTGAAGCATTATATGAGGGTTAATAAATGGTCACCCCAGCAGTACCCTATTAGCTGGGGAAGGGACTGAGGACATTACATCCACCTACAACGACATGACTGCTTTCGTTAACGACTGTTCACCCAACAGCCATGCAGATCTCATCAATGATCACCACAGGGTTTCATTTGGGCATCCTCACCTCCCTAATCCCTTTATTTCCCATTGTAATGCCTGTAATGCTGATGCTCTGCTGGTGTCTTCTTGCAATATGTCCAATGTAGCCCCATCTTCTCTGTCTTAGAACTGTTGATACCAGTTATTTCGAATTCATTCCCTTTTATTTTCATCATTTGTATAAGGAAAGTAAAAACAAGTGCAACTATGGATACGATATGTGTAAAGTAAACAAAGCCTGCCTCATAATACTGAACAAAGAAAAGAATATGTAACCTACTTCAAGTTTGAATAAACTCCGATTTCAATCTGTGTAAGAACTCACCACATTATTATTTGTTTACAAAAAGAGACAGAATTACAAGACAGCCTGTATTCTTGGACCAACATGTGATTAATATAACAAGAGGGCAATATATTGTTTTATCTGTTTTAAATGTACTCAAACATGTCCTCCCCAAAATTTTTTGTAAAGAGTTTTTGATAAGCATTATCACAAATACAATCAAAAGATTTCATCACAGGGCATCAAATGTAACTTTAAAAAAGAGAAAGAACACCCCAAGTAAGAATCTACCATACTATTATTGTATTAAGGATGTCCTAAGTCAAGTTTTCCACCGGGGTGTTGACCACCACACTTTCCAATTACTTTTACTAACTACAGTTTAGGAAAAAAAAATTCAATGTTAACAAAACAGCAGAAAAAAGTGCAACTACGGATACCATATGTGCAATGTAAGTATAGCCTATCTCACTATATTGAACCAATGAAAGAAAATGTCACCTGTTTCAGAAGTTTGAATAAATTTTACAACCTCACAAATCATTTTCAGGTGTTTGATAAGAATTATCATGGTAAAATCAAACTTTGGATTTCATGAAAGGACATCAAAGGTGGTTTGAGATTAAAAACAACTCCCTGATAAGGAATTCATAGAAACATAACATCGCCTGTGTTCTTAGACCAAAGTAATGATATGCAAAAGCTAGGGTAATTATGCAGTTTTATTTGTTAAAACGTACACAAAACATGTCCTCAGAAAAAAATTAGAGTGTTTAATAAGAATTATCATGGTAAAATCAAACTTTCAGTCTCATCACCGGACATTAAACTAACTTCAGAGAATATAAACACCCCCTTGTGTAAGATTTCAATCTTACCTGTAAGAACTCACCATTTCAAAATATTTTTCTACAAAAAGAGACAGAATTAAAAGACAGCCTGTATTCCTGGACCAAAATATGATTAATATAACGACAGGGCAACATATTTTTTTTCATCTGATTCAAATGTACTCAAAGCATGTCCTCAGAAAAAAATTAGAGTGTTTGATAAGAATTATCATAAAAACAATCAAAAGTAAGGTTTCATCACAGGACACCAAATGTAACGTTAAAGATGAGAAAGAACACTGTGCAAGAATTCACCTTATTTTTATAAGTCTATAAAAAGAGACAGAAAAAAAAAAAGCCAGTATTCTTGGACCAAAGCGTTCCCCGTTTGGGTTCTGGGGCCCCATTGTGGAGGAAACAAGAATAGACTCACAAAGAAAAAATCAAATGTTTCTAAAGAATATGTCACCAACTTCAATAATAAAAATCAAATGTATGTACTTAAAAAAAAAAGTGTCTAAAAAAAAAATTATCGCGATAAAATCAAATGTTTCCTTACATCAAAGTACACTAAATACATAACACAAAGGATTTCAATAAATACAATTTCCATTTGGTTGTTGACTATCACAGTTTTTGATCATTTTGATCAGCATGTAAATAAATTTCAATTTCAACAAAACAGCAAAAAAAGTGCAACTGAAGATACTATATGTGCAATGTAAATATAACCTTATCTCACTATAATGAACGAACAAAAGAAAATGTCACATACTTCTGCAGTTTTTAAAAACTGTATGTCCTCAGAAAAAAATTAGAGTGCTTGATTTAAAATTTTCATGTGGAAATCAAACTTTTATTTCATTACTGGACACTAAAAGTAACTTTAAAAAAAGAAAGATGCCCCTGTGTAAGAATTCAAATCTATATGTAAAAGCTGTAAGTCTATTTTCTCATACGGATGTCAGAGTTGGACTCACTGTGGAAATGGAAATTAGGATTCAAGCTTTCGAATGCAAATGCTACAGACACATTTTACGAATTAGTTATTTAGAACACAAAACTAATAAAATGTCTGAGACAAAATTAACAAATCTGTGGGACACGTCAGCTAGCCACGTGGTGGGACATGATTCGATTGTTCATCACAGGACACCAAATGTAACGTTAAAAATGAGAAAGAACACTAAGAATTCACCTATTTTTATAACTCTATAAAAAGAGACAGAAACAGAAGATAGCCAGTGTTCTTGATAAGTGTTTAATAAGAATTATCCTGATAAAATCAAATGTTTCCTTACATCATGGTTCACTAAATACATAAAACAAAGGATTCCAATAAATACAATTTCCATTTGGTTGTTTATTATAGTATTTGACCATTTTGACCAGCATGTAAGTACATTTCAATTTCAACAAAACAGCAGGAAAAAGTGCAACTGAAGATACTATATGTGCAATGTAAGTATAACCTACATCACTATAATGAACAAACAAAAGAAAAGGTCACATACTTCTGCAATTTTTAAAAACTGTATGTCCTCAGAAAAAAAATTAGAGTGTTTGATAAAAAAATTTTCATGTGGGAATCAAACTTTTAGTTCATCACCGGACACTAAAAGTAACTTTAAAAAAAAAGAAAGACGCCCCTGTGTAAGAATTCAAATCTATTTGTAAAAGCTATATGTCTATTTTCTTATACGGATGTGAGATTTGGACTCTGTGGAAATGGAAAGGAGGATTCAGGTTTTCGAATGTAAATGCTACAGATGCATTTTACGAATTAGTTATTTAGAACACAAAACTAATAAATATCAGAGACAAAATATACAAATTTGTGGGACATCAGGAGCCTTTCTTGGCAGTGGTGAAACGTCGCAAGCTAGCGTTGGTTTGGGCACGTGGTGGGACATGATTCGATTGCAAAGACTGTATTTCAAGGAACATTGGGAGGGTAGTCGAAGAGGAGGAGGGCAAAGAAGAATCTGAAATGACAGCATCAAGAAAGGGACAGGACAAAGTTATCATACACTTATTCATCAAGCGGAAGACAGAGAAAGATGGTGGGTTTTATGTGCACGTGCTTCCATCTATACACCTCTATGACCCTAAGGGGTCAAGTGTTATGTAAAAGCACACCATATTGAAATATTTGTTTACAAAAAGAGGCAGAAACATAAGATAGCCTGTATTCCTGGACCAAAATGTGATTAATATAACGTCAGGGCAACATATATTTTTAAAAATCTGATTCAAATGTACTCAAAGGATGTCCTCAGAAAAAAATTAGAGTGTTTGATTAGAATTATCATAAAAAAACAATCAAAAGTCAGGTTTCATCACAGGACACCAAATGTAACGTTAAAGATTAGAAAGAACACTGTGAGAATTCACCTTATTTTTATGTCTATAAAAAGAGACAGAAACGAAAATAGCCAGTATTCTTGGACCAAGGCATTCCCCGTTTGGGTTCTGGGGCCCCGCTAAAGAGACTACAAGAACAGACCCCCCCCCCCCCCCCGGACAAGCACGCCGTAGGACTCGACTGATTGCGGACCTCCTTCGATATCAGAGTGCATTTGCTCAAGCAGAAGGGAACGATCAACTACACATAAATAAGCCAGTAAAATGGATGTCCACGTAAAACTCAGGCTCTGGCACAAAGCCAAAGTGACAAACAAGACTGACTTTCCTTCGGAGCGTCTATCTTCTTACAGCCGTGAACAAAGAAGAAAAGGATCAAGGTGTGACAAATGTAATGATAGGTCAATATATTACTGTATCAGTTTCAACTGTACACAAAACATGTCCTCAGAAAAAAAAATTAGAGTGTTTGATAAGAATTATCACGAAAACAATCAAAAGCAAAAATTCATCACAGGACAACAAATATAACTTTAAAGATTACAAGGAACACCCTGTGTAAGAATTCACCATATTATTATTTGCATAGAAATGTATGATGGTTGGCATTCTTGGACCAAGTTGCAACAAATGTAATGGTAGGGCAACAAATACACAAAACAGGATTTCCTTAGCTACAACTTCCATTTGGCTGTTGACTATGACAAGGTTTGATTAAGTTCAAAATCAGTGTCAACAAAACGGAAGAAAGTGCAACTACAGACACCATGTTTGACCTTTACCTGTTAATGACACCTCTTGGCTCCATATTAGAACATAATTTTTATTTTGTACCTTTCAGCTAATCCAAATATGTGAATGTTTGATTTCTTCATAAATTCAATTAGTTCTGGTTCTTTATTTCCTAGTTCACTAACACTGTCCTCAGAAAAAAATTAGAGTGTTTGATGAGAATTATCATAGCAAAATCAAACTTCAGATTTCATCACAGGACATCAAATGCAACTTTAAAGCTCAGAAATAACTCGCTGCATAAGAATTAATCATATTATTCGCCTAGAAAAAGAGACGGAAGCATAACACAGCCTCAGTTCTCAACGTGTGACAAATGTTCTGACAGGGCACCACACTGTTTTATCTGCTTCAAGATGTACACTCCACATGTGGGTTCTGGGGCCCCTTTGTGTGTGGAGTCGTGTTGTAAAAATCTAATCAGGGATGTTTACTTCAAAGTCAGAGTGCGTCTGCATAAGAGTCAAGGAACCAACCGTCTTTAGCGAATTGTGACAGAATTTCTGCCTGCAGAGAAAGAAACTGTTGTAAACATTCACAAGTGTCTATGTGACGTGTATGAAAGTTCTGCAGTAGACGTGAGTACAGTCAGTGACTTTTAATTACTGTTTCAGTGTATATATGGGTAAGTATAGCCTACCTCATCTACCTGAGCATACTGAACTGCGTGTCCTCAGAAAAAAAATTAGAGTGATTAATAAGAATTATCAAGGTCAAATCAAAATTGTAATTTCATCACAGGACACCAAATGTAACTCTAAAGAGTAGAAACAACCCCTAGTAAAAAAAAATTTAAATAACCAAATTTTAGGAATTAAAATTTTTTAAAATTATTTATTAAGAGACAGATTTATTGAATGTTGAATTAAAAATTTACAGCACTCTGGATACTTCCATAAGTGCTCAGTCCCCATCTTCAGCAGCAAGCAGAGATCCAATTCTGATGGTAGAGACAGATTTAATTGAGTTTAAATCACAACTGATATTATGAGAGCTAACAAAGTAAAATGGTTGAGGCATTTTGGGAGAATGTCAGATGACAGAGAGATAAAAACTATATACACAAGGCAGACCAAAAAGACGATGGAGAGATAAATATCCAGACAGACCTGCCAACACTTAAGGGTCACCAGCTGGAAAGAGAAGGCCAACCAGAGAGATGAATGGAGGGAAGAGGGGGGGGGGGGTGTGTGTGTGTGTGTGATATCTGCAGCAATAAACCTCAAGGGCTCAGAATGCAAGGAAATCATGATATACAATATAATTTATATTTGTGTGTCCTCAGAAAAAAATTAGAGTGTTTGATGATAATTATCATGAAAAACAATCAAAATTCAGATTTCATCACAGGACCAAAAAAAAAAAAAAAAATCATACCATGGGATGAATATGAGGGGGTGAAGAAACAGGAGAAATGCCCGGGAAACCACTGTTAACAACAGTTATATGACGGCTCTCTGCTGGACACGTCATGAGAAGAAATGAGCAGAGAATCACAAAATGGGCATTAAAACAAGAAATAATGGGATAGAGGAAGCCCAAGCAAACCCCTAAAACGTACGCTGATGAGAGAGGCCAAAGGTGCAAGACTGGATTCCATCCAGGACAGTGAACAGACTGTACAGGACAGAACAGAGGAATAGACTTACAAACCCTATGTGACATACAAGGTCTGTACTGAGACTAATTTTACAATGGCCAAGACAAAAATGCTATCTATGAATCAAAGCATGGAATCCAAAGAGGAACCCTTCATCTATAATATGGCAACTTTACATCGTTACCCAGCGGATAACAAACAAGCCGCCATTTTGTTAACCTAGTCAGAGGTGCATTGTTACGCAATCAGCATGGAGGGGAAAAAAAAGCTAAGATTAAATTATGTTTAAAACTAAGAAAATGTGCCATCGCGACAGTTGAATTGATGCGACAAGTTTATGGGGATAATTATCTCGTGCACAGATTTTCATCTGGTATTCACAATTCAAAAGTGATGTGGAAATGATTACAAATGCAACTAGACCAGGAGGCCCAATATCTGTTCGTAATGAGGAACTCATTGCAAAATTCCGAGAACGGATACAAGAAGATCGTTGTCAGGGTTTGCCCTGTTATGGGACAGTTCAGTATGATGATGATTAATCTTGTCATCATACCCTGCGACCCTGAGTGCAACTCAGAACGTGTATACGCTTGTATAAACGAGCATGAACGTATGAGCAAAGCGTAGCTTGGTCTTTGACCAGCGGACTTCACGAAGGTTTTGACCATCGCATGAACTCGGAAGCCCAGAACAAAACGGGTTTGCAGAGTAGACTTGGGACATTCTGGACCAGACGCTTGACGCTTGCGTGTGTGACTACTGTGTAGCTTGACGTGGGACGAGAGTTTAGATTGTGCTAGATTTAGGGACAGTTCGTTTTGACGTGTAGAAATGTACCAGTGTAGTTATTAGCTGTAACGCGCTCTGTTCATAGTGTCATTAAATGTATTTAATTCGTTACAGAGTAGATAGCATGTGTTCTAGTTAGATCTCAGTTAATATCTCTTGTCAGGTAGTAGCTAGACTGTGTCAGTAGTTGTAACTAGAAGCCAGACCATTCATTGTTGGTGGTGTTAGCACTGTCGACGCACGTAGGCTTACACGTGTGCCATAGCGTCTTTGGCATCGGGAGACAGTGGGTTGAGCTGGCACTGGACGTGAGAGTGGTAGTGGCTCAGAGCTTATTTCATGAACATGTAAAGGCGCCTCTAAGCGATTTTAAAGTTAAGACGCGGCCTGGTTTCAGAATAAGGAGCGCTACCCCTCCTCAGGTGTACCACCGCTTTGTATCTTTGGTAACAAAGATTGTGTGTGTGTTGCCACCAGTGTTTGGCTTGAGTGTGTTTGTCAACAGTGTTTTCATGTCATTAGCCTATAGTAGAGCCAATGGAATCGAACCCTAGACAATTAGGTTCCTGACAATCGTTGTTCAACTGGAATGATGTTAGATGAATATGGTGTTTACAGAGACTATTCGTAAAATTTTAGTGGAAGATTTAGCAAAAAAAAAAATTGCTTGCTGGTTTGTATTCAACACCTGGCAATTTTTTTCCCTTCTTCGTGACAATGCACCAGCTCAAAGGGCGGTAGCTGTACAGGAATTTTTGGCCTTAAAACGGATGTTTGTTCTCAACCATCAACCCTATTCCCAAGATTTGTCGCCCAGTGACTTTTTTCTATTCCCAAAATTCAAGCTGCCATTGAAAGGGCGCTTCTTGACAATACTGATGGCATCCAAAGGGCCATAACATCGACTTTAAGGGCCATAACAACAGAAGAACTACAGTGGTCGTTAGACCCTGCCACTCACTATATCAATGCCAAAGAGGCTAACTTTGAATAATATACATGTTTTATCTTTAACTGTTGATTATTTTAATTTTTATGGAATTACTGTCATTACTTGTCAGTCCTTGTATCATGGAAAAGTACAATGACAATATTTGAATCACATTTCAAAGGTGAACACAGAAGAAGACAAACAAATGAGCCTCACCTTACTGACTAGCAGAAGTTTGGCCTTCAAACCTTCCACCAACTGAGGGATCATGGGAACAATGTGTTCCTGCAGAAGTGACATTGTCCTCATTATGGCTACAGGAAGAAAACGGAAAGCACAATCAGCATTGGGTTACACTGATAAAAAGTCTTGATCCGAGTTTATTAACATTTTAAAGAAGAAACATGTGAAGCATTCCTACACAGGTATATGGCAAATGACAACAAATTTTCAGGTGAACCATGGCTAGATGTTTGCTTGTCCACCAGCAAAAGGCTTAGGGTTTGTATGTTACATATATCTATGCATTCTACCAACAGATGAAAGTATAGCTTGTCCCGCTATACTGTATTTATAAATTTTATATTCTCGCTGTGTATCAAAAGAAAACTGCAAAGGAGAAGGAATAAAGACAAATACATGGTATAAAATTATGTTTAGGCAAAAATGTCTATAAAAATTGGGAGGCAGACGGGGGGAGAACAGTATCTTCATGAAAATCTGACATTAGGTAGCAAATCAGCCAGACACAGCCATGTGTCACCTGCTTCATAATTTTGTTTTAAACTGTGTGCCCTCAGATAAAAATTAGATTGTCTGATAAAAATTATCATGAAAATAATTCAAAAGCTAGATTTCATCTTCTTCTTCTTAACTTCCTCTTTTACCGCTGTGGGTGTCGAGGGAGATATAAGGTTCTGTCTCTAGCTCTTCTGGCCGCCTCGACCATAGGCACATCGTGCTGTTGTGGAGTTTCTCTGATGTTATCCTATATCTTGTTCTTGGTCTACCTCATGCTCTACGTCCTTCTTCTCTTTCCATGTATCCTTTGTGTGGTATGGTGTCACAAGGCATTCTCTCCAAGTGGGCAAACCATTTCACTTGCTGTCTTCGTATGTAATTTAGAATTGGTTCTGTGCCAACTTTTTCTCTTATAATCTCATTCCTGATCTTATCTCTTTTGGTCACTCCCACAGCCCTTCTCAGACATCTTATTTTCATGGTTACCAATTTTCTTTTATTGTTTGTTGTGAGTGACCATGTCTGGCACTGGTAGCACAGAGTTGGAATAAATATGCTTTGAATAAGATGTCTCTGTGCTGATTGTGATTGTCTTATGCTGTGAGAGGGGAGCTAGCTGTCCCAATACTTGGTTTGTTTTACTGCATCTAATGTTAATTTCTTTATCCAATTTCCCATCTTCGGTAAATGTAGTTCCCAGATATTTAAACTCATTTGCCTGTTTAATGCCTTTGCACTCTATTGCCATGTTTAGATCTGTCTTCTTTTTTCCTATTGACATTACTTCTGTCTTTTCAGTGTTGATTCTCATATTATTTGCTTTACATTCTTCATTCATGGATGTTAGATGTTGTAATTTCATGGCTGTCTTAACACAGCCATGGTCAGATACCGTTTGATCAGTCTGTTTATATCTCATTGTGTTTTCTGTAGCGATTATAAATCTATTGCCGGCTTGCTAGGCCTGTCGCAACTTTACCAGAGCCCCGTTGGCCAGATTTCAGGGTGACCCAGGGACACAAATGTAACGTTAAGGAGTCCTTAACTCTTTCTGTCTCAAGGAACACATCACAGGTTCCTACCTAGAAGCCCAATGAACGCAAGATGCGCTGATTTTACGTCTCTCTTTACCACCCCTTGGGTTTCTGATGAAAAACCCCTTGGGAGTTGAGATAGATTTAAAAAAAATGTTTATCAAGAAATGAATGGAAAAATCACATGCCACTGGAGGAAAATTATACAGAACATCTGCCTGATCTTACATGCTACATGACCTTACAACTTTTAACAATGAATATGAATTGTGAACTAAAAGGCTAACATAACACAAGACAAATGTCATGATAAAGCAATACAATCATCAGCTTCTTGTCGTCTCACTGACACCAGGTTGTAGCCCAGTGTCTTGAATTTTCTGTATTTGTCATGCATTTTTCTGGTAGCTTGCGTGATAGAATTCTTCATCATTTTTTATTTATGTTTCAGCTTCCTGATTTATCCACTTCTTTCTTGGTCTTCCCCTCGCCTTCTTCCAAGATGTACTGCTACACACACAAAAATTCTTTTTTTTTTTTAAATCTCACATGCAGTTTGGTCTGGGTACATTCTCACTAAATGGCCGAACCATTTCATTCTTTGTCTGTCAATATAATTCAGTCACGTCACTGTCTTACTCCAACTTTTTGAGTTGCTAAAGAACTTACGGAGACAGCGCATTTCACATGCATTTATTTTCTGTTCTAATGCCCTATTCATTGACCATGTCTGGCACTGATAACATAAACTAACAATAAAGATGCTATTAATCCATTGCTGTTTTGCTGGAAGGAGGACATTTGGGTGTCTAAGCAGTGGTGCTTGCTAGTAGGTGACAATTTTTGCCTTACTTACTCCGACTTCTATAAGCAACATGCTGCTACTTTGAGATCTGAATGCCAGAACACAATTTTAAACCACCATGGCTAGATGCCTGTCCACCAGCCCAATGGTCTTGGGTTAAGTATGCACACAGGATATTTTTTTCTTTTTACTGACTTTGGCTTCCAGGTCGACTCACTATTAAATCAGTGCCTGGTATTGCTCTTGGAACTGAGGTTGGCTGATGTGATGCTAATTATCCCCCCCATCGATTTCCATTTGATCGCTACAAGTATGAGCATAGCATCATAACCCTGAAGCGTTACTTGATGAAATGGGTCCTTTACTTTTAACATATTTGTATGAACTAGTAAGCACTGATGGGTGGTGATGGTACCATGCTGATTGCTTTGCTTTTAATTCCCATGACATTTTCTAGTACCCATCTAAGACTGGGTTCAGCCGAATTCAATTATAACAAATCAACCACTTTGCAGATTTGAATCTAAGACTCAACAGATATTTTATAATAAACAAACTTCTCAAAGAATTTCTCAAAAGTAACTCAAAAGTTTTTATAGAAATGTGAAAGATGTACCTTTCATGAGATACTCATTTTCTGTGGAACCTGGCATCTCCATCGCACCAAACAGACTTGTCAGCAAGTCAACTGCCAAGGGTTGAATTTGTTCTGAAGTGATACTAGAGGAAACAGCATAACAATCATTACACTTACAAGTGTAGGTCAAGTGAAGCCAGAGGGAACAGCATAACAATTATTACACTTACAAGTGTAGGTCAAGTGAAGCCAGAGGGAACAGCAAAACAATTATTACAAGTATAGGACAAGTGAAGCCAGAGAAAACAGCAAAACAATTATTACAAGTGTAGGTCAAGTGAAGCCAGAGAAAACAGCATAACAATTATTACAATTACAAGAGTAGGTCAAGTGAAGCCAGAGGAAACAGCATAACAATTATTACAATTACAAGTATAGGACAAGTGAAGCCAGAGAAAACAGCATAACAATTATTACAATTACAAGAGTAGGTCAAGTGAAGCCAGAGAAAACAGCATAACAATTATTACAAGTATAGGACAAGTGTAGCTAGAGGAAACAGCATAACAATTATTACAATTACAAGTGTCGGTCAAGTGAAGCTAGAGAAAACAGCATACAAATTATTACTTACTAGTGTAGGTTAAGTGAAGCCAGAGGAAACAGCATAACAATTTTTACAATTACAAGTGTAACACATTTCTGATCGAGCCGTGATTTGAGAACTAATGCGGAAATGGTACAGATGGTAATAATGATCAACTACAAACATACGCAATTTGTTAAGTAATAGAACTACTTATACCCCAACACCATTAACCTTGACCACAAACTGTAATTACACCCCAACACAGTTAACCTTGACCACAAACAGCACTTACACTCCAACACCGTTAACCTTGACCACAAACAGTCTCTCAAGAGCATTGGCTGCGTATGTGTGTACGACAACAGGTTGGGCTGACAGGTATCTCATCAGGTTGGGAACTGCGGCCTGGATTACAACAGGTGGTAGCTGCAATAGAAAAAGAGGGTGCTTCAGTAATATCCTACCCCAGATGACGTCACAGGACAGTTCAATATTTAAGAAGGTGGTAAGACTGGGTTTCACGGCTTTCTGATGCTTCTAACTATCCCAAAACATATAGAATTGGCCCTAACCCCAACTTACCTACGTCCCACGAGAGAGTGCAGCCTAGGTCCCACAACTGCATGCAGCCTATCTACCACCCTCTGAAATATTAGACTGTCCCGTGACCTGTGGATTTCCCCCGTTTGGGGTAGGATATTAACAAAGCACCGAAACGAGAGCTCAAAAGAGTACACTACCCCTGTTGTGAAATGAAATCATGCCAGTACAACTCTGCTGGTATTGTTTATTCCTGCTATGCCCTTTATTATCATTAAACGTTCTTTAACTGCTGGGCTGGCAGTTGTATGGTGCCCCTCCTCCCCCGCTGGTGGTTTTCAGATAGGTTTAAACACTGGATAACATCATGGCACAAGGGTAGTAACTCATAAGTGATCCATTCTTCTTCTAACAAGTCTGAATCCGAAGATTCTCAGCGCAGTGCACAAACTCTGTATCACTAGCGAGTATCCTGATATACTCTGGGTAGATTTTTAACTCCAAATTTTGCCAGGGCGGCTCAGTTAGGCTGCTCTTTTAGATTTACAACTGTTTATGTTTACAGTTCCAGTGAAGTTTGTTTGTTTTAGTATCCAGAAGCCATGACTTGTTAACCCTTAGGCTTCGTATTATGGATATCGCAACCTTTCGGCCTTGATTCCAATGTAAATACGGTAATCCAATGTAAATACGGATTGAACCCAGGCCACAACTTCATTACCCGGTCTCCGCGCACTCTGGTTTAGCCAACTACGCTAGAGAGCCGGGCTCCAGGGAAGTTAATTGTGTATGCTTTACAGGACATTGCAGAACCAAACCAAGCATCTTTTGGTTATTGTGGTTTTCTAGGCAAATTTCAGCTTTCGGTATCACTGTCAAAACCAACACAAGACAAACCCCCTGCAGGTGGGATCGAAGCCGGCACCACAAAGCTCGTTCGCAAAGTCTAAGCCCCAGACAACGACTATATTGCAGTAAAGAAGAAACAAATAACACAAGAGTAATACCTGATTTCTGAAGACCATCAAATACTTGATCACGTCAGCTTTCAAGATGGGCATTTCATTCACTAAAATATACAAGGGTATTGTTTTAAAAATGAAGAACACAGAACATGACATGCATTATAATAAATCAGTGACAAGTAAAAATAAATAATGCCTCCAAAGCTGTAATGCCTGCCTATGCCTTGTTCAGAATGTGTTCACTTACTGGCCTGGATCTGTATTTTTAAAAAATGCTGCCATTCAAGAAAATGGGACATAAAGGGATTGAGGAAACGAGGACATGCAAGAGAAACAAACCTTAGGGTGAATAATGAAAGAAGCCAAAGGCACTAAACTGGATTCTATCCAGGATATCCATTGCACAGGATAGAAGGGAATGGAGAAGACTGCGAGTCCTATGTGACATTCCATGGGAACAGCAGGACAATGACCTAATGAAAGAATGTGCATTATCTAGTTAGCGATAAAACACTAACTGCCAATCAGAAGCTAAAAACAGGAAGGCCAAATTGGCCAATTCCTAAACTAAATTTCAAACTAAGAAATCTACACACACAAATATGATATATATATATAGATATATATATAAGCTCAAATGACCCTGGTAAAACACACACTTGTTCCCCAATGATGTCATGGTGTTCAAAAATTGTGTTGAGATTCTTGCTATGTGAACTAAAAATGGATACAGTAACATTTACAGAGACAAATGTGTGCAATAAAATAAAATAAACATCTGTATTTGACAGATCTGAACATAAAGGAAGATCTGTTGGTAAACAGCATCTTGACTCAGAAACTTAAATATTTTGGCAAAATCAAGTGCCACAGCAGATTAGACAAAAATAATAGCAGAAGGCAGAGTACCAGGACAAAGAGGGGCAGGGCCGGCCCGCATGGGCACAGGATCTAAGTGACACTTTGGTTAGGAGAGTACAAACGAGTTTCCCCCGGGCAGACCATTATGAAAGCAACGCTCTGTAAAGGACCTGCTATATGATGATTTGGTAGTGGTGGCGCATCTACTGTCCCAAAATTTGGAATATGAACCTTAGTGAGATACCGGTGGGAGCATAATAATGCCAAATCAAATAACTTATCTTAAATAAGTTATGCCTTTTGACACCATGTGCATCATATTATGCAAACAATTATACTAACTAAAATACAACTAACAGATCAATCTGAGATTGTGCACTCACCGTTTGGAGAATTTAAATCTGGCAGAATGTGGGCTTGATAAAACTCAGTTATATTGACAAGTTCACTGGTCTGTGTCACTCCTTGCTAGAATGGAAACACACATGGCATTTCATCCTGTATCTTGCTGGTGGGGAATTCATGTCTCTATACCCTACAGCCCCTTGCTTTAATTAAATTTACAGCGCATCGTTTTATTACATGATATCACAGCCTATTTTTCTGCTTCCACAAAGTCTTATAGTTCTGGCCAAAGAAGACACAAACAGACTGCACAATTTACCGGTTGACCTATTCTATCAGGTGCCTGCTACACTAACATAATTAAATCTCATGGAGATAACTAATCATCTTCACAGTGAAGGTTGGCCACGATGGATATCCAGCAAGCTGTCTTTCGTCCTGGTTGTACGATATGAGACCATTATTTGTGCAAGTTTTGATGTTATTCTACCACTTCTATCGAGGTCTATCTCAACTTTGTCCCTAGTATTGCTTGTATGAAGAGTGTTGCCTTCTTTTAACATAGTTAAAATATTTCACTTCATTAACAGCCATGCAGCCCTAAAATATTCAGGCTCAACCCCCCCCCCCCCCCCCCCCAAAGTAGTAAATACAGGGAGAAAGTGCAACAGTATTTCATCTGATATCTGCTGTGCTGTAATGGTTAGTGGCTTGCCTACAGACCCCAATGCCCTGGGTTTAGATCCCGATTTTTCCCCTCCAAAAATTACCCTGGTTCCCGTCGGCCTAGCCTTGAGTGGGTACCAGGTAAAGACCTTGGAAGTACAGGTGGTCAGTGTGATGCTGACCACATCACCCACCAAGTGCCGACTGGTCTATAAAATACATTGCATAATTGAATGCTTGGCACACCTGGCTGTATCTCGCTAGGTGCGTTACAGCAGAATTAAATCAATATAAAATTAAGCATAAGAGTGAATCTTTTGCTAAAATGTATCGAACAAATTTATAATATGAATTCTTTTTAAAATGTGAATATCTTGTAACCAATAAGAATGCTTAAACCAAACAGCTGAATTCATTTCACTGTCATTATCCTGGTGTGCCATTGTGTCACATAGGGTTCAGCCTATTTCTTCATTCTGTTTTTTTAATCCTGTGCAATCAGTTCAATATCATGGAAGGAATCCAGCCCAGCAGCTTTGGCCTCTCTCATCAATGATCACCACCGGGTTTTGTTTGGGCATCCTCACCTCCTTTAGTCCCTTTTTTTCCCCATTGTAATGCCTGTTTGGTGATTCTCTGCTGGTTTCTTCTCATGACATGTCCAATGTAGGGCCATCTTCTCTGTCTTATATCTGTTGATACTAGTGGTTGCCCAGACATGTCTATTATTTCTTCACTCCTTTTAAAGTTTACCCTCAGCATTTTCCATTTGTTTTGGAATGCATTTAACTGTTTCGTTCCATGGCTTCCATGCTTCTCCAACTTTCACTTGCATATGCTAAAACTGAAATAACATTAAAATTGAAAATATGTAGCTTGGTTTTGAAACTGAAAAATTCAGAGTTCATATTTTGTTGAATATATTAACTCTTTGAGTCCCAGGGGGTTTAACAGCACAGGCCCAAGGGGTAGTCAAGGAAGACGTAAAATTGGCACCTCTTGCATTCATTAGGCTTCTAGGTAGGAAATCTATGAACATATGATTTGTCCTTGGGACTCAAAAGAGTTAAAAGCTGCTGATGCCTTGCCAGCGTGTGTCATAATTTCTTTCTTTGTATTTCCTTCACTATCCAAATTGCTACCTAAATTAGTAAAGTGATCTGTTACTTTAATCCCCAGCATTACACCCACCTGATTTGTTGTTGGTGTCTTCAATAAATTTGTCTTTTCATAACTTATTTGAACTTACCAACACTTAATGCTATAGGCTGTTTGTACTAAGCAGAACAACACAGTCAGCCAAAGTCAAGATCTTCTGTGTTCTCCGCCCAGTCATGCCAGTGTTTACACCACAACATTTTTTTTCACCACCAAGTCAATCTTCTTCTTCTTCCGCATTCTGATCCCTGAGGTTCATTGCTGCAGATATCACATGCCTTCATCTCTCTGATTGGCCTTCTCTTTCAAGTTAGTGTGTTTACAGGTCTGTCTGGACATTATCTCTCCATATTCTTCTTGGTCTGCCTCATGGTCTAGGACCATTCATCTCCTATGTGTATTCAGATTTTACTTTTCTGTCATCTGACATTCTTTCAAAATGCCCCAGCCATTTCAGTCTATTATAGCTTTCAGGATGCCAGTGATCAGTGGCGATTTCAACAGATTATGAATTTCGTTGTTGCTTCTCACTCTCCATTCCCCGCTGTTTGCATCTTTGATCGGTCCAAGGATTCGCGCAAGATTCACAGTCTAATGGTTAGCTGAATTCTAGCAGCTCAAATAAAATCTGAAAGACAATGATCTTACCCTCTGAGTCTGTCCTTTAGCTGCTAAGGATGTCACAAGAAAGATGGCAGCATCTTTACTCTTCCAGTTCTGTGTGGGATTTTTACCATATTCCTGTGCAAATAAAAAAAAAACTATGCATAAATATTTCAATATCTAATGGGAAATTTAGTGAAACAATGAAGCGAGCTGAATCTTTCCCCCTTCTCTAGCATACCAAGCCCTGGAGGTACATCAATCAGCAAGTCTTTCTCCAAACCCATGTGCTTTTAAAGCCAATGCACCTTTAATGTCTTGCATTCATTTCACGGAGGTCAGCCTCTGCCTCACTCTCTGGAAGTTGCACCCTACAGCTTCCTCGGGGCCACTGATACCCAACATGGTCAAAATACTTCCTCTTTTGGAGCATTGTTTATGAGCTCAATGTTTAAGTAATGAGTAGAATGTAGAGTGTTTTTCTAAGAATTTTCTGCAGCGTTTCAGCTGAAAAGCTCTGAATTTTTCTTCAAAAAGTGAGTGGAAGTCCATGAGTCACACCCATAAGTTGACAGATAAAAGATGCAAGATCTTACAATGTTTACTTTAACTCGCTTGCATGTTCTGTCCCGTAAGTCTTCTAAATTGTTTAGCACCTGCATTACAGAAGCAAGTGTTTTTCTGACTTATTTTGTGCAGTCACCACTGCGCCTGAATATTCAATGTCTATGAAACTACTATCTCCATTCATCTTTGTGCGAATACGCACATGCACATTTATATCAAAAATTAAATGAAGAAGTAGATTTATAAACTACAGACATTCATTAACTGGTACCTGCGCAGAATAGATGGAATCAAATGGTATGATAGAATCACTAATGTTGATTTCTGGGGCAGAACTTAACAAGATCCAGTGGACCATGAGGTGAAGAAAAGATGCTAGTTCTGGATAGGACACATTTTGAGAAAACCTGAGAACAATATAACTAGAATGTCTTTGCACTGGAACCCACAGGGTTATATAAATAAGGGCAGACAAAAAAACAAAAAAAAACAGAGAATAGAGCTAGATGGGAAGGACATAACGACTTGGCGTGGGCTGGTTAGGGGCCTATGCTCCACTGGGGGTTAGAAAGCAGAAGAAGATTTTTGCTTGAGGTAAGCTAAGTGTCCATAACAAGCTAAAAATGAAATGATATTATTAGCTTTACTAAGTGGGGAGACCAACTTATTTTGTACCTCAAGAGCACAGCCAGCTCAGAAGTACTTTTTGTGATTGCAACATGGTACAGAATATGAGTGTGTTTTTTTTTTTTAGCAAATGAGGTGACCCAACTTCCTAATACTCTGCAATTCCTTGCCCAATACACAAACAGCCAGTAAATATTATGACTTCAACATGGTGGTTCAATTCTATCACCTAGCTTCAAGACCACTATTCAGGCACCAACACCAAAGTGGTCGAAAGGATGTTCCTTATGCATATAAATAGTAGAAAATACCCATACCTCTAGTAGTGACTGTACGTAACGAGAAAAGTTCTGAATAACTGGCCCTTCAAATGATTTACACAAGGCCTGAACTAGGTCACAAGCAGCTCTCCGCCTTGTATCAACATCTGTGGGGGGAAAAAAAATTGACACTTTTACTTAATGCTCACATAAATGTTACACACACATACATCAATAAAACAAGCAAAAATTTTCTTCAAATATTACATACCATCAGATATATTATTTAAGCCCTTGCAAGAGAAAACATAATTTGTAAACCAACTATAACTTACCTGAACCTTCAATATCCCTCCTCATATACTCTTCAGGATTATCTTCAAACAGCTCCTCGTCCGTTTCTGAAACATTTGCAGGTTAATCAAAATGAATCACAGCAAACAAGCAATATACCAACAGGAAACAAAGATAAAACAATACATTATGCCCTATGTGGATTCCAAAATGCAAAATTAGAAGGAGAAGGAATAGACCCATTTCCCCTTCGCTAACATGCATGTCATAAAAGTCAACTACTTAGGGTTGTATCCTAGAAGTTGGAAACACTCAGAAAAATGCTATTTTTAGTTAATGTGTTCACAGCCTGACATCTTTACTGTTTATGCAGGCACACAAAAAAAACAACAACAACAATACCATTAACTATGTGTCCTGTAAACATAAACAGGATACTACAGACAAGTTGAGGAAGTTACTTTTACAGGGAATAGGACACAATCGGAAGTGTCAGTTTTGCAGCTTTTCAGGATTTAAAGGGGTCTGTGATATTATGTTACACACACACAAAAACCTTTTTTCCCCCAGTTTATTTCAAATATGACTATTAAAGGGCATGGGGTCAGTGGCAAACCTGTGAAAATAAAAGGGGTCTAGAGGTCTTATCTAACTGGGAACCACAAGTCTAGCACATTTCTAGGCGTGTTGTGTTGCAGTTTTACAGCTACGCTGTGATAATGGCACAACACATCCAATTTCAGCAAATTCTACATTAGTCACCTTTCAGTGGATGCTGTATGTGTCAGTGAATGCCTGATGTGTCAGTGAATGCCTGATGTGTCAGTGAATACCTGATGTGTCAGTGAATGCCTGATGTGTCAGTAAATGCCTGCATATACAACACAGGCAGTATAGCAGAAAAAATTAACAAGCGGAATAAGCTCAGTGATACCAGGACCTGCAACATTATACATTTACAGTAAATTCTAGTCTATGGTAAAACTGGTAAATCCTTACAAACGCTAACTGGTAAATCCTTACAAACACTAACTGGTAAATCCTTACAAACACTAACTGGTAAATCCTTACAAACACTAACTGGTAAATCCTTACAAACACTAACTGGTAAATCCTTACAAACACTAACTGGTAAATCCTTACAAACACTAACCTCTTAGCTGCATGTTGGGAACCACAACTTTCTCACAAATGCTGGCTAGAGTCTCAGTGTTGTCAAACAAAACTTTGTATGCCGGACGCTCCGCCACAGACGCCAGGAATTGGATAGCATTACTCACAATCTGAAATATAATCATGTTTATTTGACAATGTGTGAAAGAAAAATCAGGAATGGGGTCATAGGAGAAACAGCTGGTACAGAACCAATTCTAAATTACAAACAAATGCAGCAAATCAAACGGTTTGCCCATTTAGAAAGAATGCCTTGTGAAGAACAATTTTAATTTACATAAAGACAGCAAATCAAATGGTTTGCTTACTTAGAGAATGCCTTGTGACACCATACCATACAAGGCACAGACTAAACAAGGAGAAAGATGTACAGCATGAGATAGAACAAAAACAAAGCGCAAAGATAAAATCAGAGAAATTCGACCAACAGTAGGGCCGTCTGTGTTTGAGGCGACCAGAAGAACAAGAAGCTTTATAGAAACAAGAACTTTATATCTCCCTCAACATCCAAAGCTTTAAAAGAGGAAGCGAAGAAGAAGTCTCCATGGTGTACGTGTGTGGGAGCTTAAATAGCACGGAAGTAAGAGCCACCAGCTACGGTGTATGTATGTGGGAGCTTAAATAGCACAGAAGTAAGAGCCACCAGCTATCAACTGTAGGCTGAGTTTCAATTTCCAGTGGTGATGGGAATTTATTCATTGTTTCTGTGGCCCCCAGTATGTTGGGTTGTGAATGACCCAGGAAAAGGATATGACAACCTTTGACCATGAGGCCCACAGTTTAAAACAGAACATTCCTTTTACACCATCTTTGACACAATAAATATAAAGTTTTCCTCAAATGAAAACCAGTCAATTTGAGCTACCAACACTAGTTATGGCAGAGTTTTCATTATGACAGTGTGTCATATGCAGTATGAAGGTTACTGTTTAAAGCTCTTCCTTTAAGTTCAGCTTTGTATGTCTGGTTCAATTTTTGCCTCCCAAAATAAAGCACAATAGGCTGTCCCTAAAGTCTAGTAGACACATAGAAAATTTCATTAACTATAATCCCATATTCATGTGTAGTCTCCTCGTTCACCTGAACTTAGCCCTCTTTTTTCCGCAGTATGCTAAAGGGGGTGTGTGATCTAACAAAAAAATCACAAAAAAGGGTTAATGTGCTAAAAGTGATGGCAACGCGATCCAATGCTTTGAGTTCACATGAATTTTACAAAGTCAACCCTTATTTAGTTCTCTTCCTAAGATCAACATAAGTGATTCTTTATCTACTCACCAGATCGTATTTCACCTCCTGACCTGTGTTGATCAGCAGGCTCCAAATGGCTGTCACAAATTCGGGCAGGTAGGGTGAAAACTCTTCGTCGTATTTCTGAGCATATAGTGTGACATTGTCACAAACTTGTGATTTTACTTGCTCTAGTAATCCAACCTCTTCTTCATCCTGAAAATAATAGTTAAAAGAAAACAACCCATGTTTAAATCAAATTAACGCTAGAAAAATACTGATCATTTAACGAAGTGACTAAAAAAAAACATTAACTAATAAACTATTTACTATTGAGGACATCTGCTGTGAGTGAAAGCCTTATGCGTCAGTGAATGCAGTATACGTCAGTGAATGCTGTATGTGTCAACAGTGACTTGACCAGGATATGCAAGATCTGTTCCTGTTGGAGTGAGATCTGGATTCCTGTGGTAGCAGCTGAGGAGGCAGAAAAGTCAGCTAGATATGCTTTCTTGGATGAAGCTTATAAAAGAAGGCACCTAAAAAAAATTCTAGTTACAATACTTACACTTGTCTGAAGTAGTTTGTTGTCTGCACTTAGCAAGTCCATGAACAGTTTCATCCATGCCTTCATATTGTCTTCAAAGTGCTCTGGGAGATCCTGTATTTAAATAAATCACATCTTCCTGTAAATACATAAATCACATCTTCCTGTACATAAATAATTCACATCTTCCTGTATATAAATAAAGGTATTGGATGAAAGTGACTTGCGCAAGGACTTGGATTCAAGTGAGGAAGAGTATAAATGAAGCACATCTTTAATGCACTCCGAATTCGAAGGAAACCCCAAATTAGTCGACCCTTGTGACATGCTAGTTAGAGAGGCAGTCTATTCATGTTTTCCCCAACAAGGGAAGGTGACGTAAACACATTTCGTGGGGCATTTGTGGTTTTATTTGTGTAGCGAATCCCTGATCTACAGATAAGCTAATACCAACAAATTATTCTACTGAACTGTGACTAACAAACCTAACGATAGGGAACCACACACACAAGAAAAATTGTATGCTTTACTGGGATCCTTTACTGTCAAGTTTTGTCAAAAAAGACAGTTGAAATATGATATTTTTCAGGCCATCCATTTTCATGGTAATTTAATCCACAAAACTGTGACTAGTGAGCTTAGGGAAATAGAACAGGACACATACCTGAAAAATCTTAGGGAAAGGGCAAGATTTTTTTATAATGGCTCTGCCACATGGCATGATCAAGACAAGAATACTCAAGAACAATCTGGGACTCTATAGCGGGGCTAATCAGCTGGCAGCACACTGGCCAGTGGCCCGAATATCACTGCCAGTTGCATTGTATTAAAGATCTAATTTGTGTATGCCGAGGATCAGATCTCTGGCCAGCGAAGATCTACACTTTCAAAATTCTGGCCCCTGAGTAAACTTAGTCACTGTGTTACATAGTGGAGCGTGATTCCCACCCCCCACACACAGTTATAAGCACAGCATATAACAAATACTATCAAATATTGTCAGTAAGAAAGGCACAGACAAAGTCTGTCCAGAATTGTATAAGAAAAACATCCATGAACGAAGTCTGGTGCCAAAAGCATACAATTATACAAAAACAGATATACTGGTGCCAAAAGCATACAATTATAGAAAAACAGACATAAAAATTCCCTATTCACCTGAAAGTTGAGGCTGTAAAAAATCTTGCAGATAAGCAGGATGCTACTGAAGATCACCTTCAAGGCTTTAGGGTCATTTGCATGTTTTGTTGCCAAGTCCATCGTTGCCTAGAGAATCAATAAGATAAACCACTGAAGGAATTAATTTTTAAGGAATAAAATTTTTTTTTATTTATATGACAAAAATAATTTTAATGCAACAAGGCATAAAACTTCAGGCAAGAAATTCAAGACTGGGGCTATACTCTGTCCACGTGGACAGGCACCACAGAATTCTGAAAATGTGCTGCATATATGCTCTTTACTTGCAGAACAGACACCCATGGTCTTGCCAGTTGGCATTCTTGTGGAAGTCAAACTGTATGGATCAGTGGAGGATCTGTGGCCACACCAGTGGCAGGGATAACAAATAGAACATTAAGTAACAATTCACTAAATGTAATCATTAAAACCAGTGATCCCCAAACTGCGCCCTGGACAGCCGCGACCCCTTTACAGGGGTGCCGCGCCGCAAATATAAAAGCTTCATAATTAATTTAAACAAGACACAAATAGTCATACTTTCACTTGAGCATTCGGGAAAATTTTAACTGAAAAAAAAGGGCCCCACAACCACAAAAGTTTGGGAAACACTGATTAAATGATCACTTCTTCTTTTGTTTACTACTTCTTTTCTCTACTCCTGGAATTTCTCGCCGTGTCAGGGGAGGAATCTCTAGAACAGGCCTTTCTGTTTGCTTTGTATATAGTACTTTTCAGTGTTTGATATTTCTGCAGTCCATGTTCAGTGTAGTCAACCTCTGGGTCTGTTACTGTTGTAACTGTATAACACTGCTCTGTGTGGTGCCCCAGCTGCTGCCAATCTTGTTACACAGTCAAACCTTTTGATTTGGCGTCTACCTATAAAGTTTTGTTAGTTACGAATACATCCTGCAGATAACACAGCTCAAGGAGCCTGCAGCTTTTCATTTTGTGTTGTTGACTTATCTTCAATTTTTCTAATGTATTCTTCTGCTTCCTTCCCAATTTATTATGTATTGATGAATTTTAGTATAAAGGATCTGGTACAGATTAAGGATGTACACAGAGGAACTACTGTAAATACATTTATGAAAAGCCAGATGTTTTCATTAGGTCACGGCTAGACAATACACCTTTGGTGAACTTCCCTAAATCAATCTTCCTTTAAGGTTAAATTTAAAATACTTGCTTCAAAATTTCTTACTGTAACATAAAATAAAAAATTTCCCAGTCTTAAACTTAACATCTCTATGGTGTAATCTTAATATGAGTTTTGAGACTAGACCAGAACTGTACCTTTAAAAAATGGCCTTGATTTACACTTTTAAATATACAAATGTTTGCAAATGTAATACTATTCAGTTTTATTTCAATTAAATAATACAAGTAATTGTATCATAACATTACTATGTCGCATATAAGCAGACAAAAGTTAAGGGCAAACACTGGTGTAAATTTCAAACCTTGAAAAGCTCAGTCAAGGAGGCAGCGAAGTGATCAAGAACAAACTTGATTTCTTCCCAGAGTTCTTGAGACTTGAACTCATGTCGATACCTGGAATACAGTCAATGCAAACTCTTTTAGTTCTAAGCAATGCACACAGCGTTATGGCTATTCACATTGAATCTCAAACATCTTGTAATGTGTTCTCACTTTCCACATCAGGTCACAGAATACTACTGAAATCTGGCTTCATGGTCAGCCACTTTCACTGGGTCATGTAACCTCTTCAAATGGTGCATTCTCAATATGTTACAGTGCTTATAAATGTTTGTGTGGAGGCACAAATAGATCGATACGCTCTGAGGAGAATGGTGCTGCGAGAGGTTACCAGGAGATCTGACCAATGCTCAACACACTAGGGAAAGAAAGGTGAGACGGATATACAGACAGTTAATGGTGCCATCAGAATTAGAACTCTTCCCTTGCTGCTGAAGATGGGGACGGAGCACTTATGGAGGTGTCCCAAGTGTTATGCCGATTCTTAATTCCACATTAAGTGGTAATTTCCCTTCCTGTGTTGCTGCTGTAAACTCCTGAACAATTCAACCCTATCCACTGTTACCAGGTTGATCTAATTGAAGTACCCATGTGTTCTAACAGCACCAAAACTGATGCTGACAACAGCATAGTTATTGTTAGGGTATCGCATGTTGGACAGTTATTGTTAGGGTATCGCATGTTGGACAGTTATTGTTAGGGTATCGCATGTTGGACAGTTATTGTTAGGGTATCGCATGTTGGACAGTTATTGTTAGGGTATCGCATGTTGGACAGTTATTGTTAGGGTATCGCATGTTGGACAGTTAATGTTAGGGTATCGCATGTTGGACAGTTATTGGGTTCGCATGGGTTATCTTAGGGTATGTTGGACAGTTATTGTTAGGGTATCGCATGTTGGACAGTTAATGTTAGGGTATCGCATGTTGGACAGTTAATGTTAGGGTATCGCATGCTGGACAGTTAATGTTAGGGTATCGCATGCTGGACAGTTAATGTTAGGGTATCGCATGCTGGACAGTTATTGTTAGGGTATCGCATGCTGGACAGTTATTGTTAGGGTATCGCATGCTGGACAGTTATTGTTAGGGTATCGCATGCTGGACAGTTATTGTTAGGGTATCGGATGTTGGACAGTTAATGTTAGGGTATCGCATGTTGGACAGGCCTAGCGATAGAAAGCAGATAAAGAGACACAAACCTGTTGGCTTGTAGGAAAACTGGGAACAATCTAAAGGTTAGATAAAGCAAACATAAAAAAAATGTGGGCATGATTTAATCAAGTTCACTGAGTCACGGGCTTGACAAATCAGCACGTTAACCGGCTTTCCAGAAATCCAAAAGTTTTTTTTTAATGGAACGCTGATAATCCAATAAACCTATTATCAAGTTCATCTTAATAATATGCACTGTAAATCCGCTTGCAAAAAATCTCAAGTACATGACTAATTATTGTTTATTATGGTAACTGTAATAAGGTTAACTCTTTCAGTCCCAAGGAACACATCATATGTTCCTACCTAGAAGCCCGATGAACGCAAGATGTGCAGATTTCAAGTCTTCTTACTACCCCTTGAATCTCTGATGATAAATCCCTAGGATTGAAAGAGTCAAGGAAACTTTAAAAAAGGAAGAATAAATAAAGTATAGCAAGGGAGGATTGAATTAAAAAAAAAAAAAAAAAGACATGCACTCTGTACTGAGTTAGTGCATAAGTAATGAGTAATTGTGCTCAAATGTATAGAAGTTTCATTAGTTTTGGAAAATTATTCCACTGTAGAGTTTAAGGTAGGGACAGATGTATGGATGGACAGTTATCCACAAACTAACCTTTTGAAAATAGAGTGAGCTGTCCTCAGAATGCCATTGATGACGTTGAAATCGCCCGTTTCAAATTTGCTGATCATTTCCGTTAGCAGACCTGGCCATTTCTTGGGGAAATCTTCCCGGCCTATGATGCTGATGGCATCACTCAGCTGGAATAGAAAACTATATAGTAGACGTATATACCATACACATAGGAAATAGACACAAAGGCAGATGTACATACAAGAAGAACTTTTTTCTTCGCAGCCGGCCACTGTCAGATTTTGGGTATCAAGGTCACACTTTGAAACACTTCATATAAAAAAGGACAGATAGATTGTTTCAATTTATCAAGCTATGACCTTTTACTTCTTCTGCTTTTATATATAGTTAGGGATTTTTCACACTGCCTTTTCTTATTTTATATTTTCACCAGTTTTAATTGATCCACAAGCAATGTCACATGCATGACTTGACAGCATTGTTGGTGATTTGAGACTTGGTGGCGACTTGGACTTGAAGGTTGGTGACTTAGTCCAACATTTGCTGAGATATGAAAACATTAGCAACACACTGTACCATACTGAGAAGACAAAATGGTGCAGTCATTCCCTTAGAAGTACAGCTACAGCAATTACCCACACAGATGCTCATCTTTAATCAGCAAGTACTTTACAGAGTGTTGCTCTCCTCAAGGCCTGAAAGTATCCCTTTCCCTAGCGGGCTCTCAAGCCCCATGCACTTTCAATGCAAATGCATCTTTAACATTCTGTATACATCTTTGCGCAGGTTGACCCCTACCTCGCTTTAGGACACCCTCCATCAAAATCTTTTCCAAGCCGCAATAACGTTTGATGCGTCCAATATACTTCAACTTTCAGGACAGAACGCTGTTTATGAGCTAGTTCTCCATGATGATTAACTCGTGCAGAATTTTTCTCCTCTATGAAATTTTCTGCAACTTTTTAAATTCAGAAGCTCCAATCTTTTCTTTAGTGACCGAGTGACAGATGCTACACCTAAGATATCTGATTAAGAGAAAAGCTGTAGATATCCACACGAGTGCCATGCGGCAAACGCTGGATAGTGAAATCCCCCCTCCCCAACAATACTTAATAACAAAAGTAACTCCCCAGAATATAAGAAACGAGATAAACGTAACCACTGCTTGGAAAGTTTCGGTTAAAATGGAACAAAAGCAACTCACTTGTTTCTGAACTTGCTCAGGACTCTTAAGCATCAGCCCAACAATGTATTGTTTAATGGCCTCCCTGTCCTCTGGGTGTATCTTATCTGGGAATCCTTCTTCCTAACAATGCAGACCAAAAGAACAGAACATTTACTACAAAAGTTTAACAAAACAACAGATAAGATATTTGTGTAAAATTAACAATAAGACTATAAACATAAGGATACAGGTAAAAAATACAATTTTGAGAGAAATAGAGAAACACAAAATGTGCAAGAGAGAGAGAGAGAGAGGGTTGGGGGAGGAGGAGAGAGAGAGAGAGAGAGAGAGAGAGAGAGAGAGAGAGAGAGAGAGAGAGAGAGAGAGAGAGAGAGAGAGAGAGAGAGAGAGAGAGAACCAACTTTCAAATTTAATGATAATAAAAGAAACTTGTTTACTGTACACATACCACTCGCCAGTTTCGCTTCACATAGTTTTTAAATGTGATTGCTGATGAGACACGGATGTGGGGATCTGCTGTGTCCTTGTCCATCAGATGCAGAAGCAGCAGTGGGTAATTCTTGTTTGCTTCAACAGATTCCAAGAACTTCTCGGCTGCAGAGTGTAAAAGTATATTTATGTTAAACTGGATATACAGAAGATATAAAATAAATGTATTCTGCACTCATCAGAAGATGAAACTGTGCTGTGCCCATTTACAGCATGGCTTAGATATTTGCGTCTATCGGCCGGCACATCCAACTTCTGCAGACATTTGTTGATCAAAACAAAAAAGGAAACAGGAAATACAACTGAACCTCAGTTCTCACTTCCCCTTTTAGAATATATTTTTTAGGAGGAAAAAACCTGTTTCAGAACAGAATCTCAGCATAGCCAATCCTGAAACCATGTAGACCACACAAGGAAAATATAGTGAATAGCAACTTTGGCTGCATTTGAATACAGTGCTTTTTCATTATTTTCCTGGCAATGTTCCTGCTCCATACAACAACTCTAATTCAGCCTAAGGGCCAGCAGGCTACTGCAATCATTAAGAAACTTCCCACAACAGCACTGCTTCAAGGATATTTTGAAGCAATCTCTGGCACACTTATTAATAACTTTAGAAAAAACAATAACACCAACATCCTTATTTGTTCAAGTATCCTCAGCAAAGCACGGATGCAAGTGTCACTTATTTACAGGACTATGTCCTTACTTTGGATAAAAATGTTTTCAAACTAGCAAAGACAGTGCAGACTTTGTAATTTAACTGACACAGATCATGCTTTGGCAAAATTAAATTTTCTGTCCAGGATATTTAGGTGTGCGAGGTGACAAGCAGTCTGATAGATTAGCTGCTCTGGGAAGTGAGATACTATATAATATAGCAGATGTGAACTCTCTATGGGATCAAATGGACAGTGCGAAAGAACAGATTGGGATTCCACACACTGAAAGACTAGTTCAACAGGGGATGTGTAGAGGTTCTTGAAGATATTTAACAGTGAAGTGGAAAGAAAAGCAGACTTTTAATCAGGCTGCAACTGGCACTATTTGCATGTCAACTTTTGGTTGGTTACTGAAGAAGGGGACAGAGCACCTGTGGGATTGTACTGAGCTCAGTGATGTAAATTCCTGATTGATTTATTCACTCGTGCAAAAGAAAGAAATTATGAAACACTGCATAGCATCAGCAGCTCATAACAGCCTGAAAAAAAATAGGGAACTACAAACTATATAGTTTTAAAGCGTAACAAGTTATATGATCTTATTCTTCTTTTTCTTTGCGTTCGGTTTTGTATATCAGGTGAGTTGCCTCTATGAACTCGTATGTCAGTAGTAGGTCCTTCGTGGTTCCAATTAGCTTGCTCTGCACACTTTACTCTTGAGGCCGGGCGTCTTTCTTTAAGTTGTAGACAGAGTGGGCAGGTCTGCAGTGTAGACAGGGTAGGCAGGTCTGCAGTGTAGACAGGGTAGGCAGGTCTGCAGAATGTGTTCAAAGTTATAAGATAACTATGGTGCTATACTGGACACAACTTTAGAAGAAATTAGCAGAGAATCACCAGACAGCACAAAAACAGAAAATATATATAGGGATAGAGAAACCTTAAAATGAACAATAATGAAAGACCAAAGGTGCTGGACCAGACTCCATCCATGATATTGAAGGGATTGCACAGAAGAGGAGGAAATGTAGGAACATACCACACTAAGTCCTATATGAGATATAATGACACAGCAGGACAATGATGATGAATCTGATGTTTGCCTTACCATTGCGTCTGATGTCCGGGTCTTGAGAGAGTGTCTGCTGCAGATAGCCACCCATGGCTTCCAGGTTTGCTGCGGTGACCTCCATAGCGGCACCTTGTGTTGGGACAAGACTGTATTGTTGACCTGCTCTAGGTAATCACTTCTGTGAGCCAAAAGAAAAAAAACGCTGCTGACAATTCAAAATAAAGAAAGTTATCTTTACATTATCCAGAATTAACTCCATTAAAAAACAGCAGCTTCTGCTACATAGCCGGATATTCATTCATTTATATCTTTGATGCCCTCTAAATACTATAGCAATTATTTGTACCAGAAAAATTTTCAAAAGCCATAAGTTTATGCTTGAAATTTATGGAAATTAATCCATGAATTGTGTGTGACTGAGAAACTTGAGGAAGGTTGAAAGGGGAAGGGAACAAATACACAGTTAATAACTGGACATTTTGACAGTAGCCTTCAACAATAAAAAATAGTCATAAGACCTGTTTGTTTCTGTTCCCCCCCCCCCCCCCCCCCCCTTTCCTATCTTATAAGCCACAGATCACTAGATTAATTTCTTAGGCTATCCTCCGAATAACGTTCCCAAATTATCGAGGTTGAAAATATACCCTAACAGGGCCTCAGTCACATGTAAATTGCGGACTTCCTGCGACTAGCGCCACTGCGAAGAGTATCTCCCACGCCGCTACTTGCGGCGTGGAGCGGGGCTAAACAAGATGGCTGGGACTCACGAGCAAATAAAATGAAGGAAGCTGCAGGAGATGCAGTAGCTGCTGCTCGTGAGTCCCAGCCATCTAGTATAGCACCGCTCCACGTAGCGGCATTGGAGATTGTGACTGAGGACCTGTAAGGGAATATTTCCGGCCTCGATAGTTTGAGACCGTTATTCGGAGTACTAAAGTTAATCTTTTCAGAACTATTTTTTGGCCAACACTATGCTATCAATGCCAAACGTGGACACTTACATCCTCCAATGAACGTAAAATTGTGGCAACAGAGAAGAAATGCCTTAGAAGAGCTGCAGGAGTTTCAAGGAAAGACAGAATATGAAATCATACGAATGCTAGGAATAAAGCCAGTCTTACAAGTCATCTCATCAAAGAACAACAGATGAAGTGGTTTGGAAACCTAACAAGAATGCCCTGGTATTCCAACCAGAAAGGAATGTGGATAGATGAAGGATTTGTTTGAAAAAAAAAAAACATGAAATTATTGGCTTTTGACGATTGCATATCTTAGCTGTCACAACACATACAAAATACTGACAATGGTAATCTTTTTTTTTTCAAATCGTTTGATTTGCTAAGTGCATTTATTTAAATTGTCTACTATTATATGTGTATGTTAATGATTACTTTTTTGTGTGTGTGTGTGTTTAGATTGGCATTGGATAGCAGAAGCAAATGATGTAATCGTTATGCTGGGATATGAAATCTTTCTAAAGTACCGGAGAGTTTTGGGAAATGCCTTTATGGTCTCATAACTCGGTGAAGGGAAAATCCCAACTGCAGTTCTGCGCGGTAGAGGATGGGCAAACACAGCTCTGGGGACCGAGTATCCACCGGAATAAGTGGACAACTCTGCACTTGAGCAGAGCAGGGCACTCACTTGTCCTGACAGTCAAAAATTACTGTCAAAGGTAGAGGTAAAAGAACCCCCATGTGGACGTGGAAGGCACTTTGACAGTATGCTTTATAAATAAAAATAATCAAATGTTGAAATAAACCACACAAATTGTTTGTTCATTTGTGATGACTGGATTATTCAGAGTGAGTCAAGGGGAAAAATGTCAGTGTACTTCAGATTTGTAAAGATGGTTTCGCTTACTTAGTGACAATGGTTATTTTTAGGCCTATTTTAACATTAGTTTACAATTAATTTTTAGTTAATAATTAGTGGCCAAAATAACATAAAATAAGGGGGAGGGAGAGAAGCACATGATACATCACCAGGACTAAGGGAAAAAAAATTCATCTGTTCCGAAATTTGATGGTGATTGTGAAAAAACAATAATTTTCTTTTTTAATTAATTAATTAATATAAATATTTAATAAGCGACCTAGTTCTAATTTGAGCTTGACATGTGCTTATGTCTTTAGCACATTTAAAGCTTTTTTCTTTTTCCAATAAACGTACCAAGGAAAAAAAATGTAAAGACCGTTATAAAGTTTATAAGAACATTTTGAGTAATGATTATGATAAATGGCGGCCATTTTGAATAATTATTAGTCAATTATTAGTTGATATTACGTAACTACTAAAAATTTCATCTTTATTCAGTTAGAGATTGTTGTCCCGAATCCAAAAATATATGGTTTCTAGGGTCTTTTTTAAATACTTTTTAAGTAAAAGCACTTTTTAAACACTCCTCTAAGACTTACGATTTTAAGGCGACAAGTTTTATCTCACTTTTATTTTTTCTTCTTTGTTCATTTTTTCCACAAAAACAATAACTTGGCTTAGAATTGACATACAGGCATGAAAGAGGTACCGTTGGAAAGAGCTTTTCAATATGTATGCAGCTGTACTGGTTTTATAAGAAAAAAAAAATGATTTTGAAAATTTGACTAAAGTGGCTAAGCCTTGCAGAAATGAACATCAGTCTTAATAGTGCTCTTGACAGAGCTCATCAACGAAACATTACATCTCCCTCCGACACTTCACTGAGGTACAATGTGAAAGAGAAGAAGGAGAAGATTCGGAGGATAGCCGTTGTGTGTGGTATTAGGTATCTGTTTTAGTTAGTTTTTTAAACGCTGGAAAGTGTAAAATATGTAAAACTTAGAAGTATCAAATAAAACAAGAATGTTGACACACAAGAAACAGCTAGCAATTGTTTTTAGATGATGTGCAACATTTAAGTTGAGTCAATAAGAACTGACATGACCCATCACAACACTCAAGGAACTGATTCTATTGTGCTGTGTTCTTCACCAGCCAGCAGAGATGTCCCAATTGTCCGGCTGATTCAAATGTGTGATATTTTGATAACAGGCAGGGGTTTGCTTAGCAGCTTGAAGATGTACGTATGTTTTTTTTTTTAAAGCAGTTCTGAGTTGCTTGCAAACCTAACTACCCGTGCTTTGCACTTTTTTTTGGGTCTTATTTAAATTTAAGAGGGGAACCTGCAAATAAATTGGTGGCATTTCATTTTGGAGGGTGATAACTGTCATAAATGACTTTCGAGTTACCTTTTATAGGCCTTGGCAATACTAATTAATCTTCTTATATATTTATTTGATTCAACGAATACTGGATGATAATATAATTTCGAACCGTTAATGTTACTTGGATCAGTAGGTCGAAGCCACAACAATTACAATGGTTGCCCCATCGAGTTTCTACCACGCCTGACAAGACACAATAATTTGAACATCTCAACAGAAACAAGACCAAAGATTGACAACCCCCTCTCAGTAAAAACAACCAGGAATACCACTAGCCGTCCTAAATCAGCATTTCTTACAGCATCAGCAAGCCATACCTGTCTGAAGCGACCGATATTGAGAGACCACGATGTGGCTGGCAGATTTTTGAACGTAAAAAGCGCCTCAGTTCCGGCATCAGGAACCACTACTCTGCCACTCACCACCCCCGGAAGGGGCGTGGAGGGGAACTTACTCTTCAAAATCATGTGAATCCCTGATACTGATACTGGAACTATCACAAGTTTGTTTATAGTTTATATGGACGTTGATTAAAATACGGGAGTTTAAATTAAATTTAAGGGTTGAAATTATAGCGGGTGCCGTGCTTATAATAGGTACTAGAATTATGTTTGTAATTGTTGAACTAGTGAGCGAAGAGTGCTGATAATACTCGGGTTATGCAGGGTTCTGTGAGACAGGTCTGCTTAGTTTAGTCTGCTGACGACTGGTCCTACGGTATTGATTGGACATTAGTTTATGAGTTTACACCTGGCTGGCGTAACCGTTACGGATGCCATAATTATAATTTATTTTGAGGTTGTTCGGTGTATTTGAGATCTGCCTTGTTGATCTGCTGTCCATGTTGAGATTTTTAAACCTCAGGACAGTATGGTAAACCTATAGATGGCAACTTGGATGGGACACGGGACAGTGAATCTTAGTCCCATATTTGCACTGGTTTTGACGGTGGTAGTGGTAGTGAGAGCCGACCATTTAGAAGCAGTTGTAAACTACAAAACAGAAAATTGCCTAGTGAAATATCACAAATAACCAGACTGCTAGGGTTGATTCTGCATCTTCCAAAGAGGATGCACAACTAACAAAAAACAAACAAACCAAAAAAGTAATTTGCAGTTGGTAATGGGGGTTATGATTCTTGGTAGAAAAGACACAAATTGACCAGTACGATGGTGGGAACAGTATATGAAGGACACTCTTATCATAAAAGTTCATGAGGCGAGAAAGTTTGAAAAAGGCAGAATGGCTTTCCTGTGTGCCATTATGAGAATGGTGCTCTGCTAAGGACCGGGTACACGCTGAGTTTTCCATTGCTTTTTGAATGGTATGATACTCATAGTGTTAAATCAATACAAAATTGTCTTTGACTTCAGACTCCCGTATATCGGTTTATGAAACTGCATTCAAAACCCTTATGTAATGCATATGTTACATTGACAAATGCAAATGTTATAAATATGTAATGTTTTTTTCTTCTTAAGCTTTTTGTTAGTAAAGTCGTAATTTGTTGATTAATTGTTAAGTTAAATTATGATTTTCACATCTGAAATATTTCTTCTGTTTAAATATTTATACTGAAAAAAAAAAAACACAGTTCACATATACTTTGTTTTTCTTCCACATAAAACTAGATGGCTGACTTTTTAGCAGAAAACAATCAATGTGGACAGAATCTATTACGTTTAGTTTCTCGTGGCAATGCCATCATTGCAGAACTGTTGCGTCTGGCTGATTTTATTCCACCAGTTTTTCGCCTTGAAAGCCGTGCAGACCAAATCAAATATGGAGAGCTCTTATCTGATTTTAGCTACTTCAAAAGCACAGACTTCTTTGAAAGTAGAATTGAGTCGAGAGTGGTAAGTAGCTTTTTGGGTTGGTATTTAACAGTTTGGCTATCCTCCGAATAACGGGCACAAAAGATGGCGGCCGCAAAAACATTCTTACAGAGCCTCAGTCACGTGTCAATAGCGCAATCCCAGCGACTTAATTTGTGGTTTTCCGGTGACTGCCGCCACCGCCAAGAGTCCCCCACGCCGCTAACGCAGTGTGGATTGGGGCTAAACTAGATGGCTGGGACTCAGGAGCAGCAGCTTCCGCATCTCATGGCGGTAGTCGCCGGAAAACCGCAAATTAAGTCGCCAGAAGTGTGCATTTGACACGTGACTGAGGCCCTGCTTTTGGCCGCCATTGGCGGCCATCTTTTATGCCTGTTATTCGGAGGATAGCCTACAGTTTTGTACATATGACTTTGCTTAGAAGAAAATAAAGAGGTTGACTTTAATTGCAAAGTTAAATGGATATTGCTTTAAAAAAAAACACTGTGTATAACATCACAACATCCATTATGGGAATATGGAGGCACCAATGGCAGCTTTGCAATGGCTAGAGAGTAGCACACTCTAATATCTCATAATTAAAATCGATCCACACTGAGCATGCTTCAGAAAAAAAAACAAGAAACTGATGTCTTACATGTAGAATAGCTTGCACTACTTGAAAAGACTTGGGTCTGGAGCAAATCATGGATATTCTACTCAGAGTATGCAGATGTTCAGCTAAGTAAACTGGTTGATAGATTGGCTGCTGCCACTCCTCTGAGGGGTGAGCTATGGCTGCTGCCACTCCTCTGAGTGGTGAGTTACTGAATAACATTTATGAAAGCTGTCTGGAATCAAATGGAACATAGTATTCAGATCAAGTAGACTTATTCAGTAGGGATGGAACAAACAGCCTGGATGACACTCAACATGCAGAGGTAAAGATTGGTGTACTTTTCAATCAGGTTGTCACTATTACCAGCAGTATGGTATCTCTTTGTTGTTTGCTGAAGAAGTAGGCAGCACACAAATAGGAAAAACACGTGAAGAACCCTTTTCTAGACTGTTAAGCATACTGTAATGTAGTGCTGGACATATGTTATAGACCAATCAGCACTTGGTGAGTGATGTGGCAAGCGTCACACTGACTGTCTCTAATTCCCAGGAATTGTACCAATTTTTTGCTGAGCTGACCTTGGATCAAGGTCATTTTTGAAAAATTGCGGATTTAAACCCATAGCCTATTGGGCCCAAGATGAGCATCTATCCGCTACATCATGCGACTCCTGCACAGATATAAATTCTCACATATTATCATGTCAGCCTTTGAACTCAATAACCTAACAAGAATTCAGACAGCAGTCAAACTCATCTTCAAAACAACTAAACTGAGCATTGCTTACTTACCTAGTCACTCCTCTTCTACCCTGGGGTGAAAAGGTTTGCCAGAGAGATCGACAGACTTCTTTATCAGCAGTTTTCCTGTTGGCTTTGTTCCGTTTCAGTTCTCTTTTAGTCGGTGACTGTCGGATGTTGTCTTCCCTGCAAACACTGGGTCACCCTAGTGATCTGGTTCCCCAGTTAAAAGTGAACATTATTAGAACACATTTTAAAGTCCACGAGAAATTTTGAATTAAAACATTTATTTTATTGCAATTTACAGGAACTGCAAGACTTGGATGAAGAATTCAGAGAAAACAACATAGAAATTCTGACTCGTTTCTATCAAGCATTTTCAAGTGTTCACAAATATGTTGTAGATCTTAACCGGTGAGTAGATCAATCATATGAGCATTAGAGCATAGATAAGTATGCACAAAATGAAATTAGGAACATACAGAAATATTATAGCAAGTAAAAACATTAGGTCATGCAGAAACAGAGCATAGATGACATTAGTATTTACAAAAATATTAGAAAATGTTTCCTTCTAATCTAAGTGATATTTTTCCAGTACAGCTTCTCCTCAACTCACAATCTGTGCGACTAATGACCATCTGCACTTATGACCCCCCCCCCCCCACACACACACACACACAAATGGGCACACACAGGCATGCACACACACATGCGTGCGTGAGGACACACACACACACAAACAAAGAAAACTATTTTGGTAGGGTCAATAAGTTTCCAGAACTTATGCAGCAGTGTACATATTATGTATTTTTTCATTGTGTACAATATTTATCTATACATGTATTTTTGTGGTTTTGTATACAATTTTCATAACATGTTTGAATGAAGAGTGTGCTGAAAAATATCAAGAAAAGATATAAAACTGAACAAAAAGTATATTAGCAAGCTTCACAATATAACAAATACAAACAAAACGTGAACGTTGCGGCTATGAAACCTTCATCAGCATATACAAATCAAACAATTCTACACAAAATCACTTAGCTGGTATCTCGAAGTAGCCGGATCGATTGTTTCTCAGCAGAATGCCTACACATGTCAGCTGGGAGAATAAATACCCCCCTACGGAGTATCAAGGGCCCTAACTAGGGGGTTAGAGATAAAACTATGAAGGAAGTTCAATCCCTTAGGAGTTTAATAAAAACTGTGTTGGCAATTCAGTCCAGAGGGTGTTAAAGTCTCCAGAGTGTAAATAAAGCGATTTTCAAGAGACTTGCCGACTCTGTCGCTCGAGTGGCTAGAAAAATAAAAGTTAGTCAGAACGCAACTCAGTCGTAAGTCAGAGACCCTGTTTATTTCTTATTTGTTTCATGACAAAACCTGAACATGTGAATAGAAACGGTTTGATATTTACTGTTTTCACTGTGACTATATTGGCCAGTATCAGCTTGATATTATCATCGTCAAGGGCCTTGCTGACTGATGTGGGTGATCATGCCTCTCTGCAATCTGCAGCTGCATGTTCCATTTTGTGTGTTGTCATCCCTCCATGCCATGACAAAAGGCTGTCAAGAATCTTTCTGTGTTGTCTTCCTCTGTCTCTCTTTCCACAGATCTTTCCAGTGGTCACAATGTGTTCCAGTTTCCTTCTTCTCATAAAAGGACAAGCAAGTTTATGACTGCCTCTTTCTGATATCTGTGATAAGTTGCCTTCAAGCTGTCACCTCTTTCAAAACATCGTTATTATACACTTAAGCACTATTCTTTCTTTGATATTAACATTACTTCTGCCTTCCCATTATTCAAACTGAGCCTTACATATGTTTCTTTATACCTGTTTATATTCTTTATTCTTGTTGACAGCTACCTAGAAGATCTGGAAGAGGGTGTTTATATTCAACAGACCATGGAGTCCGTTCTTTTGAATGAAGACGGCAAACAGCTGATGGTAAGGCAGAGAAAATTGTTTTGTATAATTATCATATACATTTTTCAGCATTTATATTTTTAGAAAATCAAAGTTTCCCCGTTGTGAATTCGAACAAAGACAAACAATAGATTGCTAATTTATTGCCTGACCTATTTTGCGGTATCTCGTCGGGTGCGTACTGAGAAAACAGTTGATTAAAATTAAATTGATAAAGGGACAAAGTGAACACACAAATAGGGCTATGTCATTTTGGTAAACAAATGCCAAATTCTTCTTCTCCTTTTGTTCGCTTTAAATAAATTATCTATATCCTCAATGCTGTCTTTAGTATGAACTTTACTGTCCTTTGTAGTTCACTAACCGGCCTGTAAAGTTTGACTTCCACAAGTGTCTCTTTTGGCCAAAAGTTTTGCCTGGAATCGTTGAATCTGGGACAGTCTTGGAGGATGTGATCAATTGTCTCAGGTGCCAGTCCACAGGTACACATGGCTGATTGCCAATCTTAAATTTTGTGTACATGTGGTTGCGAAGTTGATTGTGCCCTGTTCTAAGGCGAAGGATAATTACTTGCTCTGGTTTGTCCATAATATGGTAATTGTCTTGTGCCAAATGCCCAATGAAGTCAGACGTGTCTGCTAAAAAGTGCAAATATAGCAGCTATGCTGTAAACAAGCACAATGTAATAACTCGAATGATCGATGAAGAAGAAGAAACTTCATTGCTCTGTCTTTGTTCACTTTTCTTATGTCTTTGTTCACTTTTCTTATGTCTTTGTTCACTTTTCTTATGTCTTTGTTCACTTTTCTTATGTCTTTGTTCACTTTTCTTATGTCTTTGTTCACTTTTCTTATGTCTTTGTTCACTTTTCTTATGTCTTTGTTCACTTTTCTTATGTCTTTGTTCACTTTTCTTATGTCTTTGTTCACTTTTCTTCTGTCTTTGTTCACTTTTCTTCTGTCTTTGTTCACTTTTCTTCTGTCTTTGTTCACTTTTCTTCTGTCTTTGTTCACTTTTCTTCTGTCTTTGTTCACTTTTCTTCTGTCTTTGTTCACTTTTCTTCTGTCTTTGTTCACTTTTCTTCTGTCTTTGTTCACTTTTCTTCTGTCTTTGTTCACTTTTCTTCTGTCTTTGTTCACTTTTCTTCTGTCTTTGTTCACTTTTCTTCTGTCTTTGTTCACTTTTCTTCTGTCTTTGTTCACTTTTCTTCTGTCTTTGTTCACTTTTCTTCTGTCTTTGTTCACTTTTCTTCTGTCTTTGTTCACTTTTCTTCTGTCTTTGTTCACTTTTCTTCTGTCTTTGTTCACTTTTCTTCTGTCTTTGTTCACTTTTCTTCTGTCTTTGTTCACTTTTCTTCTGTCTTTGTTCACTTTTCTTCTGTCTTTGTTCACTTTTCTTCTGTCTTTGTTCACTTTTCTTCTGTCTTTGTTCACTTTTCTTCTGTCTTTGTTCACTTTTCTTCTGTCTTTGTTCACTTTTTCTTCTGTCTTTGTTCACTTTTCTTCTGTCTTTGTTCACTTTTCTTCTGTCTTTGTTCACTTTTCTTCTGTCTTTGTTCACTTTTCTTCTGTCTTTGTTCACTTTTCTTCTGTCTTTGTTCACTTTTCTTCTGTCTTTGTTCACTTTTCTTCTGTCTTTGTTCACTTTTCTTCTGTCTTTGTTCACTTTTCTTCTGTCTTTGTTCACTTTTCTTCTGTCTTTGTTCACTTTTCTTCTGTCTTTGTTCACTTTTCTTCTGTCTTTGTTCACTTTTCTTCTGTCTTTGTTCACTTTTCTTCTGTCTTTGTTCACTTTTCTTCTGTCTTTGTTCACTTTTCTTCTGTCTTTGTTCACTTTTCTTCTGTCTTTGTTCACTTTTCTTCTGTCTTTGTTCACTTTTCTTATGTCTTTGTTCACTTTTCTTCTGTCTTTGTTCACTTTTCTTCTGTCTTTGTTCACTTTTCTTCTGTCTTTGTTCACTTTTCTTCTGTCTTTGTTCACTTTTCTTCTGTCTTTGTTCACTTTTCTTCTGTCTTTGTTCACTTTTCTTCTGTCTTTGTTCACTTTTCTTCTGTCTTTGTTCACTTTTCTTCTGTCTTTGTTCACTTTTCTTCTGTCTTTGTTCACTTTTCTTCTGTCTTTGTTCACTTTTCTTCTGTCTTTGTTCACTTTTCTCATATGTGATGATGTAATAACAAACCAGCTGTTATTTTTTTTCCCTTTATTTTACAGTGTGAAGCACTCTTCTTGTACGGAGTTATGCTTTTGATAATAGATACCAAAATTGATGGGGTCATCAGAGAGAGAATACTCGTCTCATACTATCGATACAGGTATACCTTTTATAAATATATTAATTTTTCATTACTTTTTCTATACAGACAGAAATTGATAAATAAAATAACAACCTAACATTTATTGAGTTAGAAGCGACGTCATATCTGTGTTCAAATATTGTTGTTTCATTCTATATAAATTGGCATAGTATCTGTCATAACCAGAACTTTGCATTAACAATGATTAATCTTTTAAATTAAATATGCACAATAACTTTAAAAAGTAATTTTATGAATTTCTGCTTCCTCTTCTTCTTGCTTGTCGTTTTCTCTGCCAGTGGTTTTAAGATGAGAAGGTCACATGCTTCTGTGAAATATGTGGTGTGACGCTTGTTTTTCACTGGGAAGTATGTGGTGTGACGTGTGTTTTCTATTGCAAAGTATGTGGTGTGACGTCTGCTTTTCACTGTGAAGTATGTGGTGTGACACCTGTTTTCCACTGTGAAGTCTGTGGTGTGACGCGTGATTTCTACTGCAAAGTATGTGGTGTGATGCATGTTTTCCACTGTGAAGTATGTGGTGTAACGCTTGTTTTCCACTGTGAAGTATGTTGTGTAGTGCATGTTTTCCACTGTGAAGTATGTTGTGTAGTGCATGTTTTCCACTGTGAAGTATGTGGTGTGACGCGTGATTTCTACTGCAAAGTATGTGGTGTGATGCATGTTTTCCACTGTGAAGTATGTGGTGTAACGCTTGTTTTCCACTGTGAAGTATGTTGTGTAGTGCATGTTTTCCACTGTGAAGTATGTGGTGTGACAGATGTTTTCCACTGTTCTATAAAGCTTTGTCTCTATTGGAGTGCCAGCTGGCCAATCCTTGGATCTCTGTAATGCATATAGAGAGCATATCTGTAGCCCATGTTTAGTTTTCTGCAGTTCTGTTACTTGATTAATTCTGTCCACATGGGCACATTTCTGAATCCTCTGTCTTGAATGTCTTGTACACAGGCTGCAGAGTCTGTTGTGTCCAGTACACAATCTATATATAGTCTTCTGTTTCTTTCGTATAAAGGTTATATTCTGGTTGGGAAGCGTTCCAGTAATGTTTAAAAAAAAAAAAAAAAGTCTGTTAAACATTTTAACAACAGAATGTTTCAAAGGCAGAAGTATAGTTAAGAACCCGCTTCTATACAGTTAAGCACCTGAGTATATGGTACTAATTTCCTATTTTGCTTATTAATAAAACTTGGAGGTCAAGCAAACTTCCAAGGGCATGGAGGAATGCATATATCGTCCCCATCCTTAAAACCAAAAAGCCTCCAGATGACCCCAAAAGCTACCGCCCGATATCCTTAACATCATGCTTGGGCAAAGTTGCAGAAAGAATGATAAACAGGCGCTTATATTGGTTCCTTGAGAGTTCTGGTGTCCTATGCCATGAACAGGCAGGCTTCAGAACCAACAGCTGCACAGAAGACCAGCTGTTCAGACTGACACAAAGAATACATGATGGCTTCCAGAATAAGAAACACACAGTGGCAGTCTTTGTCGACCTCCAGCAGGCCTATGACAGAGTATGGAGAAAAGGTCTCCTGATGAAGATGATGAGCATAGGAATACATGGCAGATTGTATAACTGGGTGAAATACTTCCTGATAGATAGAACAATCCAGACTAAGATGCACAACGCAATCTCTTCTAAAGAAGTCTTGGAGGAGGGCTTGCCACAAGGCTCATCATTGAGCTGTACACTATTCCTAATCTTTATCAATGACCTGCCAGAACAAATCAAGGCCGAAAAAGCCTTGTACGCTGATGACCTAGCAATATGGCAGAGTCATGAAAATGTGGAAAGTGGAGCCCAAAGACTGAATGGAGACCTTAGAAGACTGCATGATTACTGCCAAAGATGGAAACTCAAGATTAACTGTGCAAAGACGGTCTACACAATCTTTACCAAAAGCCACCAAGTAGCAAGGAAGAATATTAACCTGAGGTTAGACAAACACCAAGTGATGAAAGAAGAGCATCCCACATACCTTGGAGTCACACTTGACCCGCAGCTCAGCCTCAAGAACCATATTGAAAACATCAGGAATAAGGCATTGAGGCGGTTACAGTTATTAAAGAGACTTGCAGGTACATCATGGGGATCAGACAAGGAAACTCTGAGGGGCTTATACCTAGGATATGTTCGCTCTGTGATAGAGTACAACAACTCACTGCTTACAACTTGCTCCAAAACTAACCTAGAGACTCTTGACAGAGTACAAAATAATGCCCTCCGATTAATCTGCGGAGCTATGCAGTCTACACCAACTGCTGCATGTGAAATCCATACAAATGTGGAACCCCTCGGGTTGCGGAGAGAAAAAGCCACTTTAGAAATTTATGAAAGATGCGTTAGGAAAAATCGTAACCATCCTAATAGACATCTTGTAGAAAACTGGGAACCCAAACAAAGAATAAAGCACAAATCGGTTTTACACTGTGTTAATGAAATTCAGGACAGATACCACCTCCCAGAAAGACGTCAAGGAATTCAGAATGTTGCAAAAAACCTACCACCACATGCTCGCTTTAAAGCTCCAGAAGTCCAAACTAAATTGGTAGGCGAGGAAACCAAACAGTCCGACCCAATCGCTCTTATGAACTCATCACTAAAGACCGTTGATTCTTACCCCCAAGAATGGATACATGTCTATACTGATGGATCAGCATTTAAAGCTACCATTAAAGCAGGTTACGGAATCTACATAGGTTATCCCGATGGATCTGTTGAAGAGATTTTTGATGCATGCGGGGAATTCTGTTCAAACTATGAAGCTGAAATAATTGCACTGGAAACAGCAGTATACCACCTAAAGACTGTAATGGATGTTTACCCCTCAAAGGTCCAAAATATTGTCATCTTCACAGATTCAATGTCTGCCCTTCAAGCTCTGGAGGGCAATGAACGCTGCAGAACTGACATAGCCAAGATAATCCTGGATGCCGATCAGCTTATTACCTCATACAACATCAGAATAGTGATGCAGTGGATTCCAGGTCACTCCGGCACACCAGGTAATGACAGAGCTGACAGATTGGCAAAGAAAGGAGCAACACAAGAACAACCACCTACAGCGACAACCCTCCAGACAGCAAAAACACTGATAAGAGCTATAAACAAAGAGACTTGGTTGAACAGATGGGCCATGGGAGACACTGGAAGAGAGGTTTATAGACATATGTCTGGCCCTGATCCTAATGACAGCATTAACCATCTAACAAGAAGGGACCAGGCCACCATCTTCAGACTTAGAACGCAACATACTCCACTCAATGGACACCTAAACAGAATACAGCCACAACACTCCCCAGAGTGCCAGCTATGTAACTACCCCTACGAAACTGTTGAACACCATCTCTTTGAGTGCCCAAAACTCAGTGAGACAAGAAGAACGCTACTCCCTCCGAGACCAGACAAGTGGAACACCTTGTACGGAGGAAAAGAACAGCTTGTGAAAACATGCAAATTCCACTACATGGCATTGGGCCAAAGGGCGAAAGCTCATGCGCCGCTGGATCGATAACAACAACAACAATCCTATTTTGCAAGGCTTTGAAAATATGTTTCAGTGGGGTTTCTTCTTCTTCTGCTTTCACAACGAACTCTTACAGTAGCAAGCAGCTGACCATATGTTGATAGATTATTCTTCAGTTGCTTTATGTTTGCTTTATGTTTGCTGAATCCTTCTCTCCCATTCTTGTTTTATTTTAATCCAGTTTATCCCACTTGTTACTTTAACCCTCTGTGTCAAATAGTTTTGTTATTTTACTTATTAACGCCAAATATTTTTTAAACCCTAAAGCACACAACTTTGAGATAGAAAGTGTGTTGATTTTTGTGTGGTCAGCATGCCCTATTATGACTTCCTGGTAATAGTTACAATGTTCTCCCCACCAACCGCCCATATACACACTAGCTCACTTCTTGCGTCACTTTCACAGGGGTGTTCCGCAATGCCAGTGACATTGTGTGTTGTATATTTCACCATGCCAGAGGTGTTAACACTCCAAAAACATTGACAACTGGGTCTAACACACAACCCCTTTAGAGAGTGACGAAAATTATGTCACAGGCAGTCTCTTTCTCGGAATAAAAACGTAAATGCAACACAACAACAGACCGCAACACCCATAACCTCAACCACAGTAGACTAGTCCAACAAACTTATCAATGAAATTGACCTATTTTCCGTGGGAAGACCAGCGTTTCAATAACTGCCTTCCTTTTTAAAAGGGGAATTATAAAATTAGATGGAGGAGGAAAATTTACTTTGTGCCATTCACTTGATTACATTTTTTTTTCTAGTGCTCAGAAAGCAGCGGCAGGAGATTCGAACATTGATGACGTGTGCCAGCTGTTGCGCAGCACTGGCTTTTTAAACGTGGCAGGAGCAAAACGACCACCAAATTATCCAGAGTCATTTTTTGCGTAAGTTTATGAGGTCGTTTTTTGCGTAAGTTTGTGCGGTCATGCTTTGTAGAAGTTTGTGAGGTCATTTTTTGTGTGTAAATTTGTGAGGTGGCAGTTAGTACTGTCTTTTACTGGGTGAATACTGACTTGTATTAGATGATTTTGAGTGGGGGGGGGGGAGACTAAACAAAATCCAGTGAATTAAGAGATGAGGAAAAGATGCTGGCATTAGATAGGAAACACACTGAGACAACCTGAGAACACAACTGGAAGGCTATAAACTGGAACCCTCAAGGGTATAGAAATAAAGTTAGAAAAAAACAAACTGGTAGAGAAGGGAAGAGAGGGAAGTTAAAAAGACGACATGGGTTATATGATAGCAAATGATGGGATGACTAGGCAGGAGTTAGTTGAGGGCATATGCTCCATTGGAAGGTTAAGGACAGAAGTAGAAGCTCATGCAATCACCCAGGACTGCAGGTTAAGAGTTCTTTTCCCATGACAGAAGAACCCATAAATTTTTAGAGGATCCAAATTAGAAAACAGTACTCTGATCTATGAATGAAATACTTTTCAGACGAATTGCAATTAATGCAGAGTATGTGGACATGGTGATTGGACGGCTGAGGTCTGATGATCTGTACAACCAGATTGCTGCCTATCCCCAGCCTGAACATCGGAGCACTGCGCTGGCGACACAGGCCAGCATGCTATACATCATTTTGTACTTTCAGCCTGACATCCTGCACTCACAGCAAGCTAAGATGAGAGAAATTGTGGACAAGCACTTCCCTGATAATTGGGTGAGGTTTTAATTTTGTGTACATCAGTTAAGTCGGCGTCTGTGGCTCAAGTGTTGAAAATGCACTTTGTAATGCTGGGTTCAGTTTCAGGTGCAGGTTAAATGGCAGCATATCGTCTTGCATTGGTTTCAACAGTGGTATCTAGAGTCAAATGCTCAGAAGGAGGGGAGGATTGGTAAGAAGAGGAAGGATTAGTAAATGGGGGATAAATTAGTAAGAAAAGGAGCTACATATTTTGAACTAATATATATATATATATATATATATATATATATATATATATATATATATATATATATATATATATATATATATATATATATATATATATATATATTGTCTTTCAGATGATTAGTGAGGGTGAGAAGAATTAGTAAGGATGGCAAGACTTAATGAAGAGGAGATAGATTAGTGAGAGGGAAAAGGATTAGTAAAGAGGGGGAGAATTAGAAAGGAGGGGAAGGATTAGATAAGGGGGGAGATTAAGGAAAGCAGGTATTAGTAAGGAGGGGACGGATCAGAAAGGAAGGGAAGGATTAGTAAAGAAGGGAAGGATAAGTATGCAGGGGAAAGATAAGTAAGGAGGGAAGGATTATAAAGTATAGAAAGATAAGTAAGAAGAGGAAGGATTAGAAAGGAGGGAAAAGATAAGTTAGGAGTGGAAGGATTAGAAAGGATGGAAAGATAAGTAAGAAGGGGAAGAATTAGAAAGGAGGGAAAAGGATTAGAAAGGAAGGGAAAGATTAGAAAAGAGTTAAAGGATTGTAAAGGAGAGGAAAGGACATAATTTAATGCAGTATATATTGTCTTTCAGGTGATTAGTGTGTACATGGGAATGACAGTGAATCTTCTCGATGCCTGGGCCCCGTACAAGGCAGCGATGACAGCACTTAACAACACGTTATCTCTGAACAACATTAGAGAACAGGTAAACAGCACTAAACAACACATTATCTCTGAACAACATTAGAGAACAGGTAACCAGCATTTAACAACACATTATCTCTTTAACAACATTAGAGAACAGGTAAACAGCTCTTAACAACACATTATCTTTTAACAACATTCGAGAACAGGTAAACACAACAACACATTATCTCTTAATAACATTAGAGAACAGGTAAACACAACAACACGTTATCTCTTAACAACATTCGAGAACAGGTAAACACAACAACACATTATCTCTTAACAACATTCGAGAACAGGTAAACACAACAACACATTATCTCTTAACAACATTCGAGAACAGGTAAACACAACAACACATTATCTCTTAATAACATTAGAGAACAGGTAAACACAACACGTTATCTCTAAACAACATTCGAGAACAGGTAAACACAACAACACATTATCTCTTAACAACATTCAAGAACAGGTAAACACAACAACACATTATCTCTTAATAACATTAGAGAACAGGTAAACACAACAACACATTATCTCTTAACAACATTCGAGAACAGGTAAACACAACAACACATTATCTCTTAATAACATTAGAGAACAGGTAAACACAACAACACATTATCTCTTAACAACATTCGAGAACAGGTAAACACAACAACACATTATCTCTTAATAACATTAGAGAACAGGTAAACACAACAACACATTATCTCTTAACAACATTCAAGAACAGGTAAACACAACAACACATTATCTCTTAATAACATTAGAGAACAGGTAAACACAACAACACATTATCTCTTAACAACATTCGAGAACAGGTAAACACAACAACACATTATCTCTTAATAACATTAGAGAACAGGTAAACACAACAACACATTATCTCTTAACAACATTCGAGAACAGGTAAACACAACAACACATTATCTCTTAATAACATTAGAGAACAGGTAAACACAACAACACATTATCTCTTAACAACATTCAAGAACAGGTAAACACAACAACACATTATCTCTTAATAACATTAGAGAACAGGTAAACACAACAACACATTATCTCTTAATAACATTGGAGAACAGGTAAACACAACAACACATTATCTCTTAATAACATTAGAGAACAGGTAAACACAACAACACATTATCTCTTAACAACATTCAAGAACAGGTAAACACAACAACACATTATCTCTTAATAACATTGGAGAACAGGTAAACACAACAACACATTATCTCTTAATAACATTAGAGAACAGGTAAACAGCACTTAACAACAAATTATCTCTTAACAACAATTGAGAACAGGTAAACAGCACTATAAGGCTAGACTTGTATTTTATATACCAATCGGCACTCTGAGGGTGAAATGGTCAACATCACACTAGCTGCCTTTCTTCCCATGACTTTAACTTGGTACCCATTTGAAGATGAGTCGATCTGGGAGCCAAGATCATTTTTTGAAAGAAAAAAAAAAGGTCCAACTCTTTTTGGAGTCAAACCCACAATCTTCAGATCCACATGCAAGTATCTAACAACTACACCCTGGCTGCTTCCAGTGCTTATATTAATATCTATTGCTCATTGCTTGTATATATTTCAAAATAATGGATATACTTCTGTTACCATGTGTTCACAGTCAGTGAAGTATGCACAGAAAGTTGAGAAGCTGATGCCAGTGCTGGTCAAATATCTGAAAGAAGGTGTCCTGAAAGAGGAGTTTGTGTTGGACTCAATTCAGAAGCTGATGAATGTTCTGAGGGAAGGCAATGTGACACTTCGTTGGCTCATGTTGCATTCAGCAGCATTGCCTCCTAGTAAGAGATTTGTTTCATTGTATATCTGCTTGTCTTCCTAGTTTAATTAACTCTTTGAGTCCCAGGGGGTTTAGCATCAGAATCCCAAGGGATAGTCAAAAGAGAATGTAAAATCGGCGCATCTTGCGTTTTTGGGCCTCTAGGCAGGACCTCTTTACGTATGATGCGTTCATTGGGACTCAAAGAGTTAAGAAACGTTTACTTGATATGTTGCTTGTCTTTTGTGCAACAGCAACAGGGAGGGAAAACTACAGTGGGTGTAAGAAATTGACAGCAGGTATTATATGTCAGCTGGATTCTTTTCAAAAGTTGAGCTCAGATGAGTTTTAAGAACCGACATCGTAGCACTCAGGACATTTCCATCAGTGCTCCAACTCCATCTTCAGCAGCCAGTGAAGATTTTCAGCTCTGATGGTACCAATATCTTTTTTAAAATAAATGTGTAAGGAAAATCCTGCAAATATTTTAGCCGGACAAGATCAAAATGAAGAACTGCGTAAAAAAACAAAAAATTCAGCCCTGGCAAACATCAATGGAAGAAGATGGAGATGGGTTTGCAGAATGCCTCATGGCTTAGTGTGAGTTTGGTAAGGCCAGTGCTTCTCAAGGGGACGAAAGGCAGAAGAAGAAGAATGGTTTTGTGTGATCTGGGAGAGGTGAGAGTAGGATAAAAAAGAAGAGAAAGCAGAGGAAGAAGATGATGAATAAATAAATAGAGAAGGAGGAAGATGAGGAGGATAAGGAAGAAACAGAAGAGGTGCGGATAAGAAATAGGAGGCAAAAAGAAAGGGAGAAAAAAAAATGGGAGGAAGAAGCAGGAGGAAAAATGGTAGTTTGAAAATCATTAAAATTTAATATGACCTTACTGTTGTTTCCAATGTTTGTTGTAGGTTTCAATGTGCCAGGTAACAAACATCACCCTCCATGTTTGAAAATCAATCTGTATTATCAGTATGCATCCCTTGTGTATAAAACTGCTTTATTACATCAATTTTAATGGTGCTTTTTTAATATCCTTCCCCAGCTGATGTCACAGGACAGTCCAACATTTTAGAGGGTGGTAAAACTGGGTTTCCCGGCTTTCTGATGCCTTTAATGACCCCAAAACATCTAGAACTGGCCCTAACCCCAACCCATCTATGTCCACCAAAAAAGGTGCAGCCTAGGTCCCACGACTGCATGCAGCCTAGGTCTCACGACTGCATGCAGCCTATCTACCACCCGCTGAAATATTAGACTGCCCTGTGACCTGTGGATTTTCCCTGTTTGGGGTAGGATATTAATAAAGCACAATTTTAATATAAGACTCCCTTAAAATTTGTGAGAGCAATAGGAATACTGTATACATGTAGTCATTACAGTAATAATATCATCACAAGCATTGATATCTGGTGTTGGGTGATTATGTTTCTCGAAATCACATTATCTTAACACTTCTGCTCCAGTAAGCTGCAAAACCATAACTTCCACCTGGGTCCGGTTGCCTGTAAATGTCGCTGTTCCTAATTGTCTATAATGATCTGTTTACAAGGCGCATACTTAATGCTATTGGCTATTTTCACACACAAAAGTTTAAGAGGTCAGGATATTAATACATTAACTAAAATATCATTGGGGACCTACAAAAAAGGGGTGAGGGGGTTCTTTGAGTCAAATGACTATTTTTTTTTTTTTTAAAGCCAAGTTTGCCTCACATTTTCACTCAAGTCTCAGTGATAGAGGTCATGGGGTCATGGCATGAGTAACACGATACATATGTTGTTTAGGCCCCAGCAAATGTATTCCATTTAATGCTTCACCCTGTTCATGTTTGTTAATTACTCCTTTCATATATCTTATAAATATTTATATATGTAGGTAAATAAATGTTTAATGAATTAATCAGGGACCTGTGTAAAATTGTGTGCAATTTTTGTTAAGAGGATTTGTTTCTGGAATATGAACAGGGTCATGACCCATTTTTTCTAAAGTGTTCCTGGGGTGAGATGGTTAAACAGTTAATTTACACTTGTGAAGTTGTTTTGAGGAGGTGCAGTAGAACATTGGCTGTCATTTCCTGCCAACCCAGTAGTCTTGTATTTTAATTCCCCTTTCATTATAGATTAAAACAGAATTTAGTTGGGCAGTTGTGTAGAACCAGTCTTCAACACACACACACACACAAGAGTACCAGGAAGTTTTGTGGGAAACCAAGGAGCAAGTGTGATATTGACATCACTCATCTAGTTCCAATTGGTTTTAAAGGTGTGGGGACTGGCATATTGAACTAAGTATACACACAATATATATTTAAATACCTTGGAACACCATTCACTGAAGATGGTAAATTGGTTGAAGAAATTAACATCCGATTCAGTAAAGCAGGTCAAATATTGGGACAGCTAGCCCCCCCCCCCCCCCCCCCCCCTGCCACAGCATAAGGCAGTCCCAATCAGCACAAAGAAACATCTCATACAAAGCATATTCATTCCCACCCTATGCTACCAGTGCCAGACGTGGTCACTCACAAAGCATGAAAGAAAATTAGTAACCATGGACATGAGGTGTCTGAGTCTGAGAAAGCTGTAGGATTGACCAGAAGAGATAAAATCAAGAATGAGGTCATACGAGATAAAGTCGGCACAGAATCAGTTCTAAATTACACACAAAGGCAGCAAATCAAATGGTTGCCCACTTGGAGAGAATTCCTTCTGATGCTACACCATACAAGGTATATACTAAAAGAGGAGAGGGACGTAGAGCAAGAGTTAGACCAAGAACAAGATGGGAAGAAAACATCAGAGAAACTCTACAGCACCACGATGTGACTATGGTCGAACCAGCCAGAAGAGCACGAAGCAGCCAGAAGAGCACAAAGCAGGACCTTATATCTCCCTTGACACCCAAAGCGGTAAAAGAGGACGTAAAGAAGAAGAAGAAGAAGAAGAAGAAGAAGAAGAAGAAGAAGAAGAAGAAGAAGATACATACAGTTAGAACATGTGGATATGGGTTTATTCTGTCCACATCTGAGCTTGTGTGGGGAATAAGTCTTGTCCTGAAGCCATTTTGTCTCAGTAAAATAAATGTAAATATTTGTAATTTGTTCCACCCCTTCAAAAAAAAAATTAAAAACCAAGTGGCATTTTTCACTTTATTAACAGCAAAACTTTTTTTTTTGGCAGTGAAAAATTAGATTACTTCTGACCATGATGTTATACTATCATCAAATGCCCTGACTACTGACTTGAGTCCTCCATCGGGAATGTTAACTTTACCTAATTGTTTTAAAGTTTTCAAGATGCTGTTAAGAGTGCTAGTCCCTCCAGCTCGCATCCTGGATGTTACCTTGTATTTTGGGGCAAAAACAAATTAAACATTGGCAAGCCTGACCTCTTATCCTGACAAACTCGTATCCAGGTACACTCAAATTCTGAGTGTGCACTATAGATTTCTAGCACCATATACGTATTGCACCTCAGACCGTTCAAAAAAAAAAACTCAACCATGTATATATTACCCTTCTTATGTGTGTGCTTATTTATTCTTTCCTCTTACTGAGTGATTAATTTCCCCAAATACATTTATTTGCACAGCTTTTCACAGAAAGCTTATGAGACTAAAGCTGTAAATAATATTCACATATTGCACATTTGCCGACTTGTACCACGATTCTTGATTCACTATGCTTGTTGATGCTGTTTTAGAACTTTCTTCTTCAAGTGTTCATTTCCTGAAAAACTCATCCAGGTACACTCATATTCCATTATATTTACTTCTAGCACCATTTAACTATTACAGCTCAAACCGTGAAGAATATTTTTATTTACTTTACCGTGTATCCTAGAAGACTTCTCATTATGTGATTATATAGCTCCTCTTCGTGATTATTTTCCCTGTATACATTTATCAGTGCCAATCATGGACAATGAATAGGGCGCTAGAACTGAAAATAACTACATTTTGAATGCAATGTCTCCACAGTGGCGCTAAAAACGTAAGAAGGGACAGGGTTACGACTACTAATATTAGTGAGTAAGTTGGAATAAGACCATCTCTGGATTATATTGACAGACAAAGATTGAAATGGTTTGGTCATCTAAGGAAACTGCCACCAGACCAAACTGTGCATGAAACATTTTACAGTAGAACATCTGGGAAGGTGAGGGAAAGACCAAGAAAGAGGTGGAAAAATGGGGTAGCTGAAACCTGCAAAAAAGATGAAGAAATCCAACACCGAAGCCACCAGAGAAGCACACGGAAAGATACATAAAATCATGACACTGGGCCTGGTACCAGTAAGATGACAACAGAAGAAGAGAGATACATTTATTTCAACAGTTTTTCATATAAAGCTTATGAGACTAAAGCTGTAAATAATATTCACTTATTACACATCTGCCAATTTTCTAAAAAGTGATAAATACAGCTGACAGTCCAGGTGCTATCTCCGGATGTGAAACATTTGATAGGGCCTTTTTGTCTTTAAAGGAGTTTAAAATTGCTAAATGTTATGCTCCAATTTACTTTGCATCCTTTCTGATACAAATATATCAATATCAACCTAATCAGCGCCTCTCTTGACATTCTGATTTTCTTCAAAACCTCTGTATTTAATTTGTTGTGTGTTACCAGGAAACAAGACCTATGCTTCTATCTATCTGTTTTTTATGTCATAATACACAAACCATACCTTGGATGGCCATAGTAACTAACAACGATTGCTTGAAAGAAGCTAAGAAAAGTAGATTTGTATATACAACAATAAGAAAAAAACCACTGTTCTTTGGCCACATAATGAGAAGAGAGGCACTGGAGAACATCGTGATAACTAGAAAGATCAGTGGAAAGAGGGGTAGAGGCAGACCAAGAGAGAAACAATGAAATGGAGGGATATCATCAAGAGAGCTATTCCAGGCAACCAGGGATCATGATATGTGGAGACGCATGAGCGCACAGGATGATGATGATGTATACAAAAACCATGCTACAAGACACCACACCAAACTATACCACAAATAGATAGCCCAGTTTATTGCCTGGTAAAATGACAATTATCTCTTCAGAACCAGACTCCCCCGTGTGGGTTCCGGGGCCCCATTGTGGGGAAAACAAGAATAGACCCACTGCCTCCCCAAAAGCATGTCGTAAGAGTCGACTAATTGGGAAGCATCCTTTGAAGTCGGAGTGCATCTGCCGGAGAGGCAAGGAACCAACAGTCTGTATTCAAGAGAATGAGATCTGTAAAACTGATGCACACGCAACACTCAGGTTCTGGAGCAGGACTGCAGTTCAGTAGTGGACGAGCAACCAGAACCTTCCGCCAGAGTTTACAGCTGGTGAACGTGAAGAAGAAGAAGAAGAACCAGACTACAGCAAGGAATCAAAATAACATGTATCAAAACAGTGGATCCTTATAGCTAAAATACATAAAACAGTATTAACCTGTCAGTCTTCTGTTTCAGTGTATGCTTTAAACTACCTGTGTGGGTTCCTGTGCCCTATTATAAGGAAAACAAGAATAGACCCACTGCCTACCCAAAAGCATGTCGTAAGAGTCGACTAATTGGGAGCTTCCTTCGAAGTCAGAGTGCATCTACCTGAGGCAAGGAACCAGCAGTCTGCATACAAATAAGTCAGATCTGTAAAACGGATGCACACGCAACACTCTGGTTCTGGAACAGGACTGCCATCCAGAAATGGATGAACAACTAGAACCTTCGGCCTGAGTTTACAGCTGGTGAACGTAGAGAAAAAAGAAGTTTTAAACGGACTCTGGGCATACGACTGAGCGAAAAAAAGCTGTCTATATTTCTTCTGCTGTACTACATACATAATTTTTGTATATTTAAATTTGCAGAAGTCACAGCTAAATGCCTGGGCGAAATTCCTCCGATTATGCAAATAGACAGACATATTAGTATAAAACTTGTGTAGTTAAACATTTTGATTTATGTTATGTTGATTTATTTCTATAGAACAGTACTTGTCTATAGAACAAGTTTGTTGGGATCCTGTGGAGAAAAAGTCAGCAAATTCAAAACATGACAGACTGAGAATTGCTAGCTCGTCCAGTCCCAGATGGTTTCAAAGTAAAAACCCAGTTTGGCACAAATTGAACAGTGAAAAGGCATCAAAGACTTTCAAAGATAAGGCATATAGTGCTGTATTTAAAATATCTGGCCATATTTCTTTTGCATACCCAAACATGAAATTAATAATAATACACTATGTATTACGTTGATACATGTAGACATAAACTGAGCACGTATGGTGCTTAACAGCTCAACAATGTTGTTCTAGTTTTCTTTATTTAATTGTTGACCAACCTCTCTGTTGCTTAACAGCTCAACGTTTTTTCTAGTTTTCTTTACTTTATTGTTGACCAACCTCCCATCTCTTGTTGTTTTATCTCAGTAGAAGTATCCATAGTATTTTTCCTGATCTGATATTGTGTCTGTTTTCTAAAATTTACTTTAAAGTGTGGTAATAGTTTACAACAAATCATGTATGTACTTTTCAGGTGCAGAGGTAAACAAAAGAATTAAACAAATCCGGGATCAAGTGTTGGCAGACAGCAAGTTTAACCCTCTTCTGGTCTTTGAACTGCTGCTGAATATAGCACAGTTTGAATTTAAACTCAAGGAGGTAATAAGCGTTTTGGAGTAAATATCTAAAGGATGCTAACTATCCAGGATCTCTGTTTGCTGCTGAGCAAGAGCCTTCTTGTCTCCGCTTTTGTCATCATACTTTGTGAGTCTGTCACAATTATGACATGCATGTGCATCCTTGAGTATGAAAGTACATGAGGTGGGAGAGCTGGCGAGAGACTGAGTTTCTTTCAGACAGACTATGATGAGGGCGACGTCCTGCAAAGGACCTGCTACATAAGGATGATGTGCAACTAGTTCTCAAGCTAGCGGAAGGCTGCAATAACTGTGCCTAAAATCATTAAACAGCATGTCCCCTAACAAACATCGCTATCTTCAAGGCACACCTGAAAGTCTACCTTTGTCTAGCGAGTTCTCCAGCCCTGTGTTCTTTCATGTCCAGTATGTCTTTAATGTATTGTAACCACCTTCTTGAAAGCCTAATTTTCCGGAAACTGCACCTTTCATTGCCCATCATTGTTCTTTCTAGGCCACCACGACGTTTAGGATGCCAAAATACCTCTGCTTTTGAGAGAGGATGCTGTTTATAAGCCAATGCTCCTCGATATTAAAATCATGTAGAATGTCGATGTCTTTTCTTCTCTTTGGTCTATAGTATTCTAATAATGTTCTGGAGCATTTCTGTTCAAAAACTCTGATTTATTCTTCAAATATTGAGTAAGAGTTCATGACTCACATGCATGTTGTCACTGGAAAAATGCATGATCTCTAAGTCTGTACTTTAACTCGCTTGGGTACTGGGCCTTCGGTTGTTCATGCTGCTAAGCCTCATGTTGTCACGGGAAAAATGCATGATCTCTAAGTGTGTACTTTAACTCGCTTGGGTACTGGGCCTTCGGTTCTTCATGCTGCTAAGCCTCATGTTGTCACGGGAAAGATGCATGATCTCTAAATCTGTACTTTAACTCGCTTGGGTACTGGGCCATCGGTTGTTCATGCTGCTAAGCCTCATGTTGTCCCGGGAAAAATGCAAGATCTCTAAATCTGTACTTAAAGGCTTAAAGAAATGCGCAAGAAGTTCTAGGTGTGCAAAACACAAATCAACATTTTAACCGGGGCCTTTCTTGACATGGTCTAAACTACACAGCAGTAACAAAGGGGAAAGTACTCCAACCACCAGCGCCCACCAGGGGGGTCACATGAGAAACTATATTAAAGTGATGTGGAATGAAAAAAGATAAAATGAAATAAAGGAAGGCTTGAACAATAGTCATAAAAGTAATAGTGATAAAATATAATAGTAGTAGTAATAAAAGAGTAGTAGAAATACAAATGTTAATGATCCATAACTGGTACTGATAAGAGATAAAATAAAATAATGTGAAATAAAATAAAATGAAATTTAAAAAAAAGTTTCAAAAAAAATCTAAAAAAACAAAGACTTTAGATGAAGGTATGTTGAACACATTGATATCTCTGGGCTTTGAACACCTATGGATGAGGCAATTTTCCAAAGCAAGGCGAGTGGTATGATCACTAGAGCAAGTTTCAAGTTTTAGACTAAACTTAATGCTCTTCTATATGGGCGCCACTTGTAACTCTGGTGATGTGTAGAGGATATCCAGTCTCCTGCCACATCTTCTGAATCGTGTCCAGAGTTACAGTTGCTGTAGCTACCCTGTCTTTGAGGTGCCGGATGTTCCTTATTTTCTCAGTGCCATTTCAAGACTCAAGGTCACACAGAACTTTGAATATTTCTGAACATTTGAATACACCACACGGGTATATCAATTTCATTCCTATTTTATACAGTTTAAAATCCGGGGCCACGTTAGCGCAGTTGTTAGGAGACTCTCTTTCAAATCCAGCTGCAACTCGTTGAAGCCCACCACCGGTGTTCAAAATCAGGGACGGTTCCTAAGGCTCACCCAGCCTCTTGGAAATGGGTACCAGAGTTAACACTCTGTGGTAAATGGAGGAACGGCCCTGTAACTATGAAGTTTCATGTGGACTGCGACACAGGCAGGACAGTTTTTTATCAGCTGTCCATACTGGTGGCAGAGCAATTATGGTTTATAACCGTTTGCAGTGACGCTGGCTCACATCTCCCGACTTGATCTTTACCTTTACCTTAGTTTAAAATCCTAGCAGTCATTCCGAAGGACCCTGTGCAAGTCAGGAGGCCCTTCTCCTGAAGAAGTATGAACTGCATAAAAAAGTCAAAAAAAAGAAAGAAGCAAAAAAGAGTGGGATGTCACATGATGGCAGGGATAGTAGGATTTAGGGCAAGTTGATTGAGGGCTTCTACATCATTGGAGAGATCAAATACAGAAGAAGAAAAGAGAAGTGGATGTTTGTAATCATTGACAAGAACTTACATAAATTAAGTAATGATATTATTTACTGATGAAAGCTTGTTTACTACACTATACTTTGTTTCTTACATTAGTAATTATGTAAAGCTGACCAATTTGTTATATTTTATTTAAAAAAAAGTAAAGTAAAGATCCCTTTTTACGCCATTAGGTGCATCAGTCATATGGGAAGAGCACCCATATTTCCGTCACTAGGTGGGTAATGTGGTCAGCATTACGCAGTTATATTTTTTAGCTGTTCAGAATTTTGCAGCTTTACCATAGTTCAACAAGTGTGAAATCAACCACAATGCAATTTTCTGCTTCCAGATGTTCAAACAAATGCTGGGAGAGAAAGAATTAAAGTGGGAACAATATAAGAAAGAGGGAGCAGAGAGGATGCAAGGAACTTAGTGAAGTGTATTCTGGGACCAAGCCACTGACAAGAGTAGAAAAAAATGGTTTGTTAGAACATCCTTGATATATTACTCATTTATTATGTGTTTTGTGTTTAATTCTGTGGAAAATTTTACCACACACACACACACACACACACACACAAAACCCAGCAGACACTGCAGAATCAGAAATTCAACAGTTAAATAATTGATTCTTGATAATTCATGTCCAGGTTATGTGATTATCAACACAGAAGACACTGTGCTGACAGGCAGAAGAAGTGCATTGTGAAAAACAAATGGATGACACTCAGTGCAACAAACTGTAGTGTATGATACTACAACATCTAGTTTCAGAATGAAGGTGGAGGCAGTCGCAGCATCTTCCTGATGGTTTGAGAACCCGCTGTACCCATATGTTGTGTTTGTTTGACTCACAAAGCATGTTAAGAAAGGTGGAGAGTGGCAAGCATCGCTTCAGAGGTTCTGGATAGCCTTCTTTAGATATTTTCTCCAGGTCAAGCCGGTGTGTTGGGAAATGAACAGGCAGACAGACTGTCTGGTTCTGCATCAATGGGTGGTGAATTTATACATGACAAGCTAGATATGGTCAAGGCCTTGTGGGAGCAAGTGAACAATGCGGATGTTGAAATCAGTCATTATGGTCTGTAGAGAATGGTGCAGCTGGTAGTGACCTGGGGATCTAGTCGACACTGAACACTCAGAGGAAAGGCGACACAGACATAAAATCAGAACTACATATAATCAAAACTGCTACCGGCACCCTCGGAATAGGAGCTCTTCGCTGGCTTCTGAAGATGAGGAGGAAGCACTTGTGGGAATGTTCCTAGTGCTGTGATGTCACTTCTTAGCTCGACACTCAAAACTTAAAATAAAAAAAATAAAAAAATTCAAACGTACAAGACCATTTCACACCTTTGCAACTGACTGATTGACTGACTTTCTACCCCACCAGGACATCACACAAGCGATAAACACCCGATGACCCAAAGTGCCACCATGTGGATGAGGATCCCCGTGGAGAGGTCCCAGAAACCGCGTTCAGACAATTGGCCATATTTATGGCCTGCCTATATTGCAGCCCCTGGCAAAAACCAGGGAGTGCTTCAAATAACAAAAAAATTGTGTCCTTAAAAGGACGAAATATGTGATATTACCACACCTTTGCAACATCAGTCAACCAATATTTGTATATGCTGATCGGTATGTGATTGGTGATGTGATCAGCATCACATTGCCCGCCTTTACTTCCCCAGTACTTTTCCTGTATTGCTTAATCTGTATCAAGCTTTAAAGGTCTAGGTTAAAAAAAAAAAATCTGCCTTAATGTGGATTCGAATCAAGACCACTAGCAAACAAGAGCTGCCAAATAACGTATAATGGGATCTCAAGTAAATTTTTTTTGTGTTTTGTTTTGTTAACAAGAAATTAAATTGTTCATCTCTGCATGGGTAAACAGTTTTTAGTACTCTAAATGTAAACTCATACCACATGCTATTAGTAAAATAGTAAAATTAATAGTACACTTTTGCGGCCCTGTGGCTAGGAGGTTAGTGAATGCAGTCAACAATTATGTGATCCTCAAGTACTAGGGTTTATTCCCTATGGTGGACTGTGTGGGTTCCGGGACCCCATTGTAGGGAAAACAAGAATAGACCCACTGCTTCCCCAACAAGTATTTCTTGAGAGTTGACTAACTGTGGATTTCCTTCATAGTTGGAATGTATCTGCCTGAAAGGCAAGGAACCAACAGTCTGTATTCACATAAGCAAGATCTGTAAAATGGATGCTCTTGCAAAACTCAGGTCCTGGAACAAAGCCACAGTCGAGAAATGGACAAAAAACCAGGTCTTTCCACCAGGGTTTATAGCCGGTGAATGCAAGCAACAAAAAAACAAAATATTCCCTGTGGTGGATTTTAATAACAAAATTAGTTCCATTGTTTTTAGACAATAGTACAAAAGTTCCCTGTGTGGGTTACGGGGGCCCTATTATAGGGAAAACAAGAATAGACCCACTGCCTATCCAAAAGCATGTGGTAAGAGTCGACTAATTAGGAGCTTTCTTCGAAGTCGGAGTGCATCTGCCTGAGAGGCAAGTAACCAGCAGTCTGCAAACAAATGAGTCAGATCCATAAAACGGATGCACACGCAACACTCAGGTTTTGGAACAGGACTGTAGTCCAAAAGTGGATGAACAACCAGAACTTTCCGCCAGAGTTTACAGCTGGTGACTGCGAAGAAGAAGAAGAATAGTACGAAAGTCACATCTAGAAAGAGATTGGGGGCCTGGCCACATAATATTTCCACAGACAACTGTGGACAGCAAAGCATTGGAAAAAAAAAATTGTTAATACAAAAATTAAGGTGAAACATCTAATCAAGAAAATCAATGTAATGTAGGATCTCCAAAATCTAGAAATTCAGGAACAATTTACAGTCACGTTCTCAAATTATTGCCAGGTGCTGCAAAAGTTAGTAGATGAGGTGGGTGCAAAAGTCAGCTGGTACCAGATTAAAAGCATTTCTATTGAATTATATAAGAAAAAAAAAGGATTAAGCTAAAGACAGCAAGAACCATTTCCTTAACCTATTAATATTCTTTTCACAATTTACTTTCATGTCAGACGCTCGCCTGCAGATCGGAAGGTCGTGGGTTGGCTCCCAGGTCGACCCAGCCTTGAGTGGGTACCGGGTGCAGTCCTTGGAATTAAAGATGGCGGGCGTATGCTGACCACATCACCCATCTTGTGCCGATTGGTCTATAAAAATAGTTCTAGCCCTATATGCCTTATACGCCTAAAGGTGTGGAAAAGGGACCTTTACTTTGCTATCATGTCAGACACAAATACTTGTTCTCTCTCCTTGCACAGATAATCTCCAGGCTTGGTTTGGTGAGATGAGCAAGCAGATAAATTCTTTAGGCTACGATGACTCAACATCTGCCGGGCGTAAGATTGTTCAGCTTATCCAGGCATTAGAAGAGGTAAATTTGACACTTGTAGTATACGAAGTCTGGTAAAATTCGATTCTGCCAGTTTGGATTTTTTGGGTGAATTTTTTTCTTGAGTGTGGGGGGATAGACCCACTTCCCCCTAACAAGCATCTCATAAAATGTGACCTATTTAAGTTGTTTCCTTTGAAGTGTATTTGCCCAGCAGGCAAGGAACCAACAGTCTGCATACAAATAAGCCAAATCTGTAGTAAAACAGATGTGCTCGCAAAACTCAGTTTTCGAACCATGCCCTCTGTGATGGGCATTTAAACCGTGGCTGAAAGTCCCAGATCATAAACTACAATATGGAGGAAAAATTGTAACAGCTTTTTAAGGACAAAGGTAAAACATTAGAGAATGTCTTCAAGTTTATTTCTCAGTATTTCAACTTTAAACTGTTCTGGAACAAAATCAAAGTCCAGAAGTGGGTGAAAAACCAGAACTTTCCATCTGCAACACCTGTAAATAAACGGACAGAGAGGACACTACACAAATAAGGCTATGGCCATGTCCCATGGAAAAAACAACCAACTGGAAAGGCTAACCTGATAAAAAAATGCCTGATGAAGTCGGATTTGTATGTTAAAAAGGACAAGTATCGCAGCTATGCTGTAAACAAGCACAATACAATTACGTCATTCAGGTGAATGATAAAAAAGAAGAGCACCATAAGAGTTGTTAACCAAAACATCGGTTGCGGCAATCAAGCCCTAGTACTCAAGGATCATGAAGCTGTTGAACACATTCACTAACCTCTAAGCTACAGAGCCTGTCTGAGCATTATATTAAAACTGCCACTGACTGCCTTTGTTATACCACTTTTGCGGTGTAGGCCGAGAGGCCTTTGAGCCGGAGGATTTACCGCTGCATGGCTAGTGCTGACGCCAGAACTGTGCAGGTGAGGATTTTATTTTGCCCCTGACAGAAAAAAATGCCCAGCCTTACTGAGGATTCGAACCCGGTTCTCCTGCATGAGAGCCCAGCGTTCTAGCCGTTCGGCCAGCCGTTCCTCTGCATTATATCACACATGTATTCCTTTCAGGTTCAGGAGTTTCATCAGCTTGAGAGCAACCTGCAGGTTCGGCAGTTCCTGGCAGATACAAGGCAGTACCTTCATCAGATGATCAGAACTATCAACATCAAGGAGGAAGTTCTCATTACCATAGAGATTGTAGCAGACCTGTCTTATGCCTGGAACATAATGGATAGGTATGTTGGGCATATATGCTAGTCCCATACATACCTCTTGTATGCCTAGAACATAATAGATAGGTATATAAACAGCTGAGAAATTTAAGTCCCATTTCTCCACTTTTAGGTATGTTGAGCATATATGCTAGTCACATACAGACCTCTCGTATGCCTGGAACATAATAGATACGTATTAAAACAGTTGAGAGATTTAGGTTCCCATCTCCCCACCTTAAGATATGTTGGGCATATGATGCTAGTCCCATATTTTTTATAGCCAATTCAGCACTGAATAGTTGATACTGGCCATTTTTACTTCCCAGGACATTTTCTTGTACCTATTTTAGGTTGTTTTAGATTGAGAACTAAGATCTTTTTCTCTTTCTCCACTTACCTCATTAAAGTGTGAGTGTGTGTGTGGGTGTGTTGTATAAGTTGATCTCCATTACTTTAAGGCTGTTCTTTATGCTGTCGATCCAAACATTTTATGTGGTCTTCATCTTGCTCTGTGTTCATTATATTTTCTCCCCCGTGTGGGTTCCGGGGCCCCATTGTGGGGAAAAACAAGAATAGACCCACTGCCTCCCCAAAAGCATGTCGTAAGAGTCGACTAATTGGGGAGCTTCCTTTGAAGTCGGAGTGCATCTGCCGGAGAGGCAGGGAACCAACAGTCTGTATTTAAGAGAATGAGATCTGTAAAACTGATGCACACACAACACTCAGGTTCTGGAGCAGGACTGCAGTTCAGTAGTGGACGAGCATCTGGAACTTTCCGCCAGTGTGTACAGCTGGTGAATGTGAAGAAGAAGAAGATTATATTTTCTCAGTGTAACTCTCTGTGGTGGTTGGCACTGGGGTATTAGGAACCAAAATCAATGTTTATCATCCACCTTATCAATTAATCAGATGCCGCCTCATCAAGGGGGGAAAATACGACATATGAATTTCTATAAATAAAGCCATTTTTTAAAAAGGAAACCCACTAAATGCTATTTTTAGTCAAATTAGTTGTTCACCTGTCACGCTGAAAGGTTGCACGGATGCAGATGCACTAAATTCTATATCTTGTAAAAATATCTCTATATCGAGTTGAGAAGGACACTTTTATCAGGAAACGGTATCAACGAGAAGTGTAGTGTGAAAGGGTTAAATATTAAATAATGTCAGCTAATATTTGAAAATTCTTAAACATTTACTATTTTAAAATACTTAATTCAACGTGGTCACCTTTGTTATGGGTACAGAGATACTGTGGTACTATACTGTTGGACCCTGTGCACTCTGCTGTTGCTGAATATTCACGTTATCAGATAATCACAGTTTCAGCTGCATTACAAACACGTCACTCCATAGTGGCTCCAGTCCTGGGCTAATAAAAACCACACAAAATGTCCATTACTGTCCCTTCTGGAAAAATGGTCACAGGCTGCAGTCTCAGCATATCCAGTAATGTACACACACATTAAATGAAAAAGAAAGCCGTCAGAAGTGCTAACACAAACAGTCCGACTTTAGAAATGTGGTTATCATTGATGGAAGCAGCAGTTTCACCAGTTGCTAACAGCTGTACAGATGTTCTATACCAGTGGTCAGCAAATCACGGCTCATGAGCCGCATGCAGCTCTTTAGCGACTTGAGTACAGCTCAGCCAGTCGGCCACAAATCATAGTTCTTGAGAGGCTCTTGAAAAAAAATTTGGCTACACAAATTTTTTAGTCATCCTGCTGCTGTTTTTTGGCTCTTTTGAGTAATGTGTTTGCAAACCACTGTTTGGAATAATGTGTATATACATTGTTTTCCTGTATCAGTTATACAGATTACATGCAGCAAGGAATTAAGAGAGATCCCACCCTGGTTATAAAACTGCGAGCAACATTTCTGAAGGTAATAATGTGTGGATTTATAATGAGATATTCATTAGTTTTCTTATTATGTAAAAAGTCAGTTGAGATGAGAAAGAGAATTCTCAAGAGCTATATAAATCCTATTCTGTTATACGGAAGTGAATCATGGACAGTTGGACGATTAGTGAAAAATTATCTGGAAGCAGTAGAGGTATGGTTTTATAGATGAATTATTGGAATACCCTGGACAGATAAAAAGAGTAATGAAGATGTCTTGAAAGAAACTGACTCGTGAAGAGAACTGATTGCCCACTTCAGCAGGAGACAATCTACATTCTTTGGTGGAGTCTTTAGGGGGAGGAAACTGTACCTCATGACAGTGGAAATCTCTGTGTGGGTTCCAGGGCCCCTTTGTGGGTAAAACAAGAATAGACCCATTGCCTCTTACGTGTCATAAGAGTTGACTAATTAAAGGTTTTCTTCAAAGTCGGAATGCATCTGCCTGAGAGGCAAGGAACCAACAGTCTGCATACAAATGTCAGATCTGTAAAACAGATGTGCATGCAACACAGCTTCTGGAACAAATCTAAAGTCCAGAGGTGGACGAACAACCAAAACTTTCCGCCAGAGTTTGCAGCAGGTGAACGTGAAGAAGAAGAAGAATATAGTGGGAAGGTTGGATGGGGAAAAAGGCAGAGGGAGACTGAGAGAGAAGACTTTGGACAGTTTGACGTGATGGTATGGAAGACCATGTGTGTCAGAAATCATTGAAAGTGCACCAGACATAAGGTTGTGGATAGACATGACTACCAATGTCACACAACATGGACTGTCAGAAGAAGAAAACAAAGGAGTTTTAGATGCCTTGGCATTTGTGGTACATGATGCCAACCCATTTTCTATTAGTCAATTGGCTGTTGATGGATGATGTGATAAGTATCATGCTGGCTTTTTGTACTTCATAGAAAATGCCCTAGTGCTTATTTTAGGCTGGATTTTGAACTCAGTGAATTCCTCTTCTCCTTCAGCATTCTGAACACTTGAGATTCATTGCTACAGATATCACTTGATAACATTCATCTCTGGTTGGCCTTTTTGTTCCTGTTGGTGTTTATATGTCTACTTGGAGGTTATATCTCTACCATTGTCCTGGTCTGCTGCCATTCACCTCCCTTGTGCACACCACCTTTTTGTCATCTGCAGTTTTTCTTCATATGCCTCCAGTCATATGTTGGTTCTTTTGATGCCAATGATCAGTGGTTACTTAAATATATAATGAATTTCATTGTTACCTCTCCTTCTCCATTTTCCGCTTACTGCCATTTGTATGTTTGATGGGTCTAAAGATTTGTCATAAGGCTCTGTTTTCAAACAATAAAGCTTCATCTCTTTTTGTTTTACTCCAGGTTTCAGAGCCAGATAAGACAACTGGCCATGCCAGCATTTTATGTACTTTAATCTTGGTGTTATGGGATAGAGCATTTGATTTCAGCAGACTTTGTAGGACAAAACAGAGCATTTGATTTCAGCAGACTTTGTAGGACATAACAGAGCATTTGATTTCAGCAGACTTTGTAGGACATAACAGAGCATTTGATTTCAGCAGACTTTGTAGGACATAACAGAGCATTTGATTTCAGCAGACTTTGTAGGACATAACAGAGCATTTGATTTCAGCAGACTTTGTAAGACATAACAGAGCATTTGATTTCAGCAGACTTTGTAGGACATAACAGAGCATTTGATTTCAGCAGACTTTGTAGGACATAACAGAGCATTTGATTTCAGCAGACTTTGTAGGACATAACAGAGCATTTGATTTCAGCAGACTTTGTAGGACATAACAGAGCATTTGATTTCAGCAGACTTTGTAGGACAAAACAAAGCATTTGATTTAAACAGACGTTGCATGGCATAATGTACTTAATTTCTAGATTGTATTGTAACAATATTTCTTTTTTTTAATCAGATATATCTTTGAAACATGCCCTCTGTGATGGGCATTTAAATCATGCCTGAAAGTCACTCTTTCTCTTGCCAGTTCTGCAGCAGGCTTGGCTTTCATAGCTAATACATCTTCGGTGTCTTGTATCCACTTTCATGGAGGTATGCCTCTGCCTCTTTCCAGAAACGTCACCCTCCATCTCTGCTCCCTCTAGACCACCATGACATATAAAATGGCCAAAATAACTCAGCTTTTGGAACAGGATGCTGTGTATGTGCCAATTCCAATTCTCCTCAATGCTCAGATCATGCAAGATAGCATTTTTCCTCTTCGTGGTCCATGTATATACCCAGCTGTTTTTATATATAAAACCTTTGTTTCATATGCTTTCTAGGGGGCTGTGTGGTCTCGAGGCATGGTCTCCGCCTTAGGTGCTAGAGGTTCTGGGTTCAATCCCTGTTAAGGGCTGTGATTTTTTCATGTGGACTTGGAGTTCTAGTAATTCCCCTGGGTCTCTGGGTAGTGAGATCGGACGCCTGTGTGCATTGTTGTGCATGTATAAAATCTCTTGGCAGTTGGAAATCAAAAACAATAGCCTAACGGCGCTGCCTCAGCAAAATTTGGGGTTAAAAATCTACCCAAAGTATTTCAGGCTCCTCGCCGGTGCTACAGAGCCTGTGAGTTTCTTCGGACTCAGTCTTGAGTTAGAAGAACAGAGCACTTATGAGTTACTACCCGTGTGCCATGATGTTGATCCGTTGTTCAAACCTCATAACCTTTATATGCTCTCTACAGATGGCCTCGGCCTTGGACCTTCCTTTGATGAGGATCAACCAGGCAAGCAGTCAGGACCTGATGAGTGTGTCTCAGTATTACTCCGGGGAACTGGTGGCTTATGTGAGGAAGGTTTTACAGGTAACCTGCATGATAAATAATCAGTTTGCCCACCTGTGTTTTGCAGATGGTTTTTCTCTGTCTTTTATAGATTGTAAATTATTTCATATTAAAGTGATCTTGTATATATATATATATATATATATATATATATATGTAGGAAATGTGATATGTATTGTTTGCTGAGTTCTCCCCAAAATCTTCTTTTGATTAAATAAAATATAAGTGTCTAGCTGTATATGCAGAATACACCTGAAGGTGTGGAAAGGGGTGAACAACCAGGCCTTTCCGCCAGAATTTATAGCCAGTGAATACTAAAAAGAAGAAGAAGAAGAAGAAGAAGAAGAAGAAGAAGAAGAAGAAGAAGAAGAAGAAGAAAATTATCCTTTATGTTTTTATGTGGTGTACCTGCTTACCACGACAATCATCTTCTTCTACCTTTTATCCCTCTGTGGTTACCCCTGCATACCAAGCTGCCCAATCTCCTGCAGCTCCCTCTTTGTCCTCTCCACCTGTGTAACAGTATCTACCATGACATTTTCTGTTTCCGCTAGCTCATTATAATTACGTAAGTGTTTTCTTCACAGATTATCCCACAGACTATGTTCAGCCTGCTTGCCAACATCATACGTCTTTTGACGAACAGCATCAGAGAAGTACCTACCAGACTTGAGAAGGACAAGATGAAAGAGTATGCCCAGCTGGATGAAAGATATGAGGTAAATTCTTTTCTTCCTTGATTTTTTTCCCCATGTTCTTTTAATTTTTCTTCATGAAATGGCATGCTTAAAGGGTTCCAGTGTCTGCCTCCATTTTAGAGTTTTCTGTAGCAACTGAGAATTGTTACAGTTATCATTGGTTTTTAAAAATCATGGCTCTAAATCTCTGGGGAAATGAGAACTGGTACCTGGTCGGAGCGATTATGCCACACCATTTAATTCCTTCAATTGTACACATGATTGGCACCTTTCTGTCTTTCCAGAGGATAGTGTTAAATTGTGCTATGAGGAGGTATGGGACTCGCAGCCTATAACGATGGCGAGTGTGACCTGCAAGACCTGCCCGTGGGGGGAAAAGTCTTTCACAATTATAACATGGGATTTTGGGACCATTGTTGTCAACATTTGTGTTTAGTCTGTTTCTTCTCAGACGCACAGCTCTTATCCTTTCACACAGGGACCAGTAAATGGACATATTCAGTTTACTGTTAGTTGTAATAGTCGCTCTCCATAATTCCAGGAAATTGATTGTCTTGTAGTTCCAGTTTGATTCAAAGCATTTTCTAGAAGAAGAAGGCAGATAATAATAAAAACATAGTTGTCTGCAAGTTGATTCTGTAAAAAGTTCTTTAGCAATTAAATATAAATCTAGCTTGTGAGACTGCTGCTGTGGACACATTTTTTGGAAAGGAAACCTACCTATGTTGATAGATCTTGAATGTAAACTGCCTAGAAGAAATAGGAATTCCAGTGAACTGTGACTAAAAAGCTTAACGAAATGGGTACGCAGAAAAACATGCACAGGATAAATCCCAGTGACTTTGTTCAGCTTTAAAATAAGTTATAATTTATGAAACCTGCAGTCCTATGTGCTTAAGGATGCTGTTTTAAAAATCCTCACGTGTAAGGGGATTCAAATATGTGACCATGCATTGAGAGACAGGACCTCTGAAGTTCTGAACTGAAGTTCTTGTTTCTTGTTGTTTGTTAGTGAAGGTTTGTCTCAGTAACATCCTTTGTTAAAAGTATTTTGTTTTTGTTGAGCTGACCTACACTTCATGTTCTTCTTCTTCTTCTTCTTCGCGTTCACCAGCTGTAAACTTTGGCGGAAGGTTCTGGTTGCTTGTCCACTACTGAACTGCAGTCCTGCTCCAGAATCTGAGTGTTGCGTGTGCATCAGTTTTACAGATCTCATTCTCTTGAATACAGACTGTTGGTTCCTTGCCTCTCCGGCAGATGCACTCCGACTTCAAAGGAAGCTCAACAATTAGTCGACTCTTACGACATGCTTTTGGGGAGGCAGTGGGTCTATTCTTGTTTTCCCCACAATGGGGCCCCGCAACCCAAACGGGGGACTTCATGTTCTAAAATTGCTTGTGTCAGCACAGTAACCAAAAAAAAAAAATGGCCATTTGAAGAACTTAATGGAAGACAGTGCTGAAAACTGGTCGAGCTAATATTTAAAAACACAAAATTCACTGAACTAAGACTAGGAAATGCAACAGGGGGGAGGGGAAAAAACACAGAAACAGTCAGACGTTTTGACTGAAGCCTTTGTAAAAATTATCACGAGAAGAAGAACCATGTACACCAGCACCCACATGGGGTAGTCATGTTCTTTTTCCTTCACCCTGATTAAGCTTCCTAATCATAGTCCAGTGAGTTCATGTTAGCTGATGTCAGTTTGTAAAGGTCCTAGGTAGATAGCATCCTTTAGATATTTTCTCCAGGTCATGCAAGTGTGTTGGGAAATGAGCAGGCAGATAGACTGGCCGGTTCTGCACCACTTAATGGTGAACTGATGTATGACAAGCTGGATGTTGTGAGGGCCCTTTGGGAGCAAGTGAACAGTGCCGAGGCACAGATAGATCATTACGGTCTGAGGAGAATGGCACTGCAAGGAGTTACAAGGGGATCTGGCCGACGCTCGACACTCAGGGGAATGGCGATGCGGATTTACAGTCAGACAGTTACTGGTACCATTGGAATTTTAACTCTTCGCTTGCTGCTGAAGATGGGATTGGAGCGCTTGTGGGGGTGTCCCGAGTTCTGTTATGTCGATTCCTAAGTCAACATTAATGTCCCTTGTTCAGCCCATTAAGAAGGTAATACTGACCCAGTGAGTCACCACTGCACACAAAGTTATGTTGGACTAAAAAGGAACTCATTAAAAACATTAAAGTTTATCACAAGAACATGTCTGTCGGTGTAAATCAGAAAGCGAACACAAGAAGAAGAAGAATTCAACATTGTAAAACTTTAAGTTTGGCTGACATATTTTTTTTTTTTGTAAGCAAGTTGAATGTACCTTTCTTTGTTTTGTTTTGTCAGTAAAATAAATGACCTTGTCCATGTTTTTGATGCATTGGAAGCGTGATGCTAGATTAATGTTTCCTTTTCTTCCAGACAAACTGGTATTCAGTTGGTGATGTGGTCACTATCATGCTGATTACAAATACTTCCCAGACAATGTTCTGGTACCCATTTCAGGCTGGATTGATCTGGGAGACAATATCAGTTATAAACAATACACATTCGAACTGAAGATCTCCAGGATGGGAGACAAGCATCTAAGCCAGGGCTGCCAATGATTGGTTTTTATCCCCAGATCTGGGTTTTTATTTGACACCTTGGGTTCAAATTTGGAAATCTGTTTTTTTTTAAACAAATATATCCTTATATAAAAATAGGTAAATGTTTCATTTCATGACTAAAAAATTTGTACTTTGCCATTTCTTAATAGTCGGCTTTCAGTACCACTGTCAAAACCAACACAAGGCGGTCTGCTGCAAAATCACCAGCAGCTGGGGTTGAACACAGTTCCCCATGCACCTTAAAAGCATGTCCGTATGTATGTATGTATGTAGGTTGTACACCCACCAGGAACATCACACTAAGCGATAAACACCCGATGACACAAAGTGCCATGATGCGAATGAGGATCACCCGTGGAGAGGTTTCAGAAACCCTGTTAAGCCGTTAGGCCATATTTATGGCCCGGCTATATTTAGGGCCACCGGCAAAAACCAGGGTGGGGCTTGAAATAACGAAAAATTGCACCCCACATGGGGACTGCTAATAAATAGCATGTCGTGAAATGCAGCTATTTGAGAATTGGGTGAAATAGATTTCTTGGGCCAAAAGATGCAAATATCACAGCCTAACTGTAAACCACAAATACAACTTACCAACACCTTTTTCAAAAGTGAACAAAGAAGAAGAGGAACCAACCATTTTGATGCTTTCTTTGTTGTTTACAGGTTGCAAAATTAACTCATGCCATCTCTGTATTCACTGAAGGAATACTGATGATGAAGACGACACTCGTGGGCATTATTAAAGTAAATCTGTCTGTTTGTATTGACTTGTAAAGCCACTGTTGTTGTTATAAACTTATTTCAACATTTCATGAGTTGATTGTGTCTCACTGTGGATACAAATGCTGGACAATTTATAATGAAATGGTAAATAAACTAGGGAGTGTATAAAGGCTGAACAATTTATAATGTAATGGAAATAAACTAGGGAATGTAAAAAGGCTGAACAATTTAGAATGTAATGGAAATAAACTGGGGAATGTAAAAAAGCTGGACAATTTATAATAATATAGAAATAAACTGGGTACTGTATAAAGGCTGGACAATTTATAATAATATAGAAATAAACTGGGTACTGTATAAAGGCTGAACAATTTATAATAATATAGAAATAAACTGGGTACTGTATAAAGGCTGGACAATTTATAATGAAATGGTAAATAAAGGTGCCAACACTACCACTATCAGCTGAAAAGATGTAGCAGAATAGAGTATATCCATACCTGCGGGGGCTGATTCAGAAGGAGTGAGCAGGTTGGGTCAGCACTCAGCAAACAGGGAGGATTGTATATTTGTTCTCAGGGTGCTACTGGCATAATAAGATCTAATGGGCTGTCCAGAAAACAATACTACAGGGCTCAGTAGAGAAGAAGATGCTCACCGGGACCTGAACCCATGACCTTTGGGTGAGCTAGTGAGCGTCTAGATGCTACACCATGCCAGTTCCTCTATTCTACATAGGCAGCAGTTAATGAATGTGTGTAGTTTACTATTAATTATACTGGTTACTCTCCATAATTCCAGGCCATTTATTATATTACAATTGCAGATTGATCCAAAGCAACTTCTAGAAGATGGCATACGCAAAGAGTTAGTCTCACAGGTGTCCAGTGCTCTTCATCATGGACTTATGTTCAACCCAAAAGCAAAGGTTTGGCTAGTTTTGCTGATTTACTGACTTAAGAACCGACATCACAGCACACCAGGTGTACCCATAGGTGCTCCGTCTCACACAACAAATGCCTGATCCACATCTAATTCCTTGTTTACACATTCTTACACATGTTATTTCATCTAACCTCGTGACTTCTATCAGCATTCATTCATAAATGGTCCAGAAAATCGCTCTCTTTCATTTCCTCGCACTCAGGTATGTCCCTGTCGGTATATCCGCTTGAGTCCCTGCAATGTTGATTTGCAGTGGCTTGGTACATCTAAAACTAGTATTATAAATATGTAACCTTATCAGGAGCATACTGTTATCATCTGTTACATTAGAAACTTTGTGTGGCTGTCTGTGTGGTTTCTCTACTGGGCTATCATCTGGAAGATGCAGGTTTGATCCTATGGAGAGAAAAAAAATTTCTTTTGAGGGCTAAGTAAAAATCCTAACCTACACAGTTTATAGCGACTGCACTAGCCAAGTCGTCTTAAAAACTTCAGAATCATGACCTCCCATCCTTCATCTCCTTAAAAATGGTAAATATTAGCAGTAGGGACATTTTTAAAAACACTTTTATTGTAAGATGGAATTCTGCCTCATGACCTACAATGATAAGTTACAGTGTCTAGATAAAATTTGCGCCCACTGGTCTTTCAGGGGCATTAGGTTAGTGGGTCAAAGGTTAAATAGAAGATTTAGAACTTGAAAAAAAAAACTAAACATGAGATAGCCCTTATGTCTATTAAAAGCTAATATATGCTGATGAAATGGCAGTAGGTCCGGTCCACATGTTGATTAACCAATCTAATAAGTAAAATAATGGACATTTTTTCATGCCTTGATATATGTTGAGTAAATGATGCTAGCTTATTATTTTTAGAATAAATAGTACTCAGTGGATGGTTTCATCAATATCAAACCAGCCACCTTTGCTTCTCATTACCCTTTTTAGGCTGTAGTTTGTTCTACACCCCCATATTTTTTTTCTACACTGTCCCCTTATATTTTGTTATTCTACATCCCCATCATATTTTGTTCCACATTCCCGTATATGCCATATATGTTGTTCTACATCCCCATTATTTTTTGTTCTACATCCCCATATATTTTGTTCTACATCCCCATTATATTTTGTTCTACATCCCTATATATTTGTTCTACACCTCCTTATATTGTGTTCTACACCCTCTCATATTTGGTTTGTTCCACACCACCATATTTGTGTGTGTGTGTTCTATACCCTTTCATATTTGGTTTGTTTCACAAACAAATATTTTTGTGTGTGTGTTCTATACCTCACATATTTGGTTTGTTCCACACCACCATAATTGTGTGTGTGTGTGTTCTATACCCTCGCATATTTGGTTTGTTCCACAAACAAATATTTGTGTGTGTGTGTGTTCTATACCCTCACATATTTGGTTTGTTCCACACCACCATATTTTGTGTGTGTGTGTGTTCTATACCCTGACATATTTTGTTGTACATCCCTGTATATTTTACCAATATCCTTCATATATTTTACCTACATTTTTACATATTTTGCAGGTAAGTGAGCTACTGCCCAGGCTACACCTGCTTGGGGATCAGATGGATGGCTTCCTGAGATCGTTTGAGTACATACAGGACTACGTCAACATTTATGGGCTGAAAATCTGGCAGGAGGAAGTGTCCAGAATCATAAACTACAATGTAGAGCAAGAATGCAACAGCTTTTTGAGGACAAAGGTAAAACCATTAGAGAATGTGTTTAGAATCATAAACTACAATGTAGAGCAAGAATGTAATCGCTTTTTTGAGGACAAAGGTAAAAACCGTTAGAGAATGTGTTTAGAATCATAAACTACAATGTAGAGCAAGAATGTAACAGCTTTTTGAGGACAAAGGTAAAACATTAGAGAATGTGTCCAGAATCATAAACTACAATGTAGAGCAAGAATGTAGCAGGTTTTTGAGGACAAATGTAAAACCGTTAGAGAATGTGTCCAGAATCATAAACTACAATGTAGAGCAAGAATGTAACAGGTTTTTGAGGACAAATGTAAAACCGTTAGAGAATGTGTCCAGAATCATAAACTACAATGTAGAGCAAGAATGTAATAGCTTTTTGAGGACAAAGGTAAAACCGTTAGAGAATGTCTTCCAGTTTATCAGGTGGAAGCGCGGGGGGGGGGGGGGGGGGAGTTCTATTCTTTTTTCATCCATCACAATCAGGCCTCTAACAGTGAAACATAAATATAAAGATGTGTGATCACATATGTAAAAAAAAAAGGAATGAAAACTATAAATTTGGTAATGTTTTGAGAATTTTCGTGTTTTCCGGTTATGGCGTGAAATGGGGAACACAAGGTGGAAAAAATATATCTTATTGAATTGTTCATTTTGAATACAGACACCCCTTCGGATGCTGTATCTTATGACTGTCATCATCTTCTCATGCAGTTGAAATTTTAACTCCAGAACTATCATCTTTCTCTGTTTTCTGGACAAGTTATACACCTTGATTATCTTCCGGAATTGTTGTGGATGGTGTTATACATGAAACAGTTACTAAAACAGGGTGCAAATGGATTGAAGAAGTGAGGGTGCTCACAAGAAACTGAAACTGGGATAAATATTATTGAGAGGCAAGGTGACCGTACTTCATACACTGTATTGAAATGAATTGTAAATAATAGAATTTAATTAAAGAATTGGGGCCCTGAACGACAAATAAACGGAACAGCAGGATAATGAACGAATTAGGGTTTTATACCAAATAGTACATGTTTCAACACTTCTTGTCTTTTTTTTTTTTAAATCTTTGTCTTTTTTTTGTCTTGTGTGTGTGTGTGTGAGTGTGTGCGCACATGCGTGCGTGCGCGTGTGCGTGAAGCTGAGTGGTTCTACTTTATATTTGGTTTTGATATCTCAGCACATTTATATGCCTTGTTAAGCGGTCTTAACCTCTACATTTTCATGAACAAAGATACCTATCTGAATTTAGCTAATTATAATAACTGACTTGAGTAATTTATAATTGCTGACTTGTATATTTGCTTCTTTCTTCAGATTCAAGACTGGGAGAGCATCTATCAGTCAAAAGCCATCCCCATCCCACGATACGCTCCTGTTGATGAGAGTGTTAATTTTATTGGTCGGCTGGCGAGAGAAATTCTTCGTATAACCGACTCAAAGTAAGTTTTATTTTCTGTGAGCTAAACACCTAAAGCAGTATAACATTTTTTTGGACACACCATGCGAAGGGGAAAAACTGTAGTATATTGTGACAGCAAGAAAGTTGGAGGGGAAGAGAGCCAGAGAAAGACTAGTACATGTGGACAGTCATTTTGACATCATGGTTTAGAAGAACATCTGTATTAGAAATGATTGACAGCACATGGGACAGAAGGCTGTGAACAAACTTGGTTACACAGCATCAATCATTAAAAAAAAACTGAGCCCGATAATATCCATTTAGTAACATAAGTGCATTATTATTATTATATTACTGTTGTCATATATGGGTAATATATTATGTAGATTTTCCTGTGTAGGTTCTGGGTCCCAGGGGGGGGGGGGGGGGATGTTTAAACAAAAAAATAGACCCACTACCCCCCAACAAGCATGTCGTAAGATTTGAATTAGCTAGAATAAATAAAAGGGGAACCCTTGAGGCATGTATAAATATATTAAATGTAATAAAAAAGCAGACAATGTCGGCACTCATAGAAAGTGTGTTCTAGTGTTGTCTAGCGTGTTCATCTATCTTACTTCTTCTTTCTGTGAGTGCAAATCAATACATTGTCTGCTTGTTTATTACATTTGAAGTCAGAGTGCATCTGCTTGAGAGGTGAAGAACCAATAGTCGGCATACATATAAGCCAGATCTGTAAATTGGATGTGCACACAATACTCAGGTTCTGGAACATGATTAAAATCCAGAAGTGGATGAATAACCAGAACTTTCTGCCAGAGTTAACAGCCAGTGCATGCGAAGAAGAAGAAGAATATGACATTATGTAGATTGTCTTTATCTGATGCAAATAAATGGTTCTCTTGTTTTTATTTCTTTTAAAGGCATCTTCATTATGCTTTTTTATCTGTTATTTAAGAACTCTCTTTTTTACAAAGTTCAGGTAAGTACCAATAACAACTTGCTGGGTAGTGCTGTGATTTTTTTTTTTAAATTACTTTTTGCAAAAGGTCTCATGGAGAGTTTCTAAATATGTTTATATATTAATATTTATATATTAATGTTTATATAAGAACATCAGTTGTTTTTCAATGCTTTGTCTACGAAGGCTGGATCACACCTGGAGAATGGAGGATGGCAGAGTCCTTAAGGACATCTTCTATGAGGAATTACAAATTGGTAAAAGATGTCAAGACAACCTCTACTGCAGTATAAATATGTGTACAAGCGGGACGTGTAGGATATGAAATTGAGGTGGACTCGTGGGAACATGAAACATGTTGCATGGAGGGGACACATTGGGAAGGGAATGAGAAGGAAGGAAGAAAAGATTGCAGAAAGGATGAGAGCTGAGCGTCTGAGAAGAAACAGACTAAATACAAATGTTGACAACAACGGTCCTGAAACCCCATGCTGTAATTGTGGAAGACTTTTCTTAACGCGAGTTGGTCTTGCTAGTCACACTCACCATCACCATGGGCTGTGAGTCTCATGCCTCCTCATAGCGCAGTATAACACTATCGTCAGAAAGACGGAAAGGTTCCAACAAACAAACAGTGTCTGAACATTTTAAATATTAAACTTTCATTTACTTTTTTTCTGGTGCCTTTTGTAGCTGCATAGGTTTTCTATGTGTATGTGTGTGTATTTTTATATAATTATATATAGGTATATGTGAGTGTGTGTGTATATATACACACACAGACATATATATATATCATCATCATCATCATCATATTGCAGGTCCTTTGCAGAATGTCACGCTGATCATGGTCTGTCTGAAATAAACTCAGTGTCCTACCAGCCATGTGCACTTTCCTACTCAGGGTGTCTGTCACTTATATCCTGCACACATCTTCATACCGTTCAGTTCCTGCCCCTCTTTTCTGCTACCATCGTTCTTCTGTTATTCTTTCCAAATTGGGTGGCACCTGATATGGCCAAAATATTTAACTTTCTGTATGTCACTGAATTTTGACTTTAATTTCATTACTGCTGCTTAACCATAAACATTTAATGTTGCATATAGTGGGTGCATTTTGAACTCTGTGTGTGTGTGCGCACGCGCGCACGTGGTTCTTGAATAGTTTTCACTTTTAATTAGATTCCTCTTTTGTGGAACTGGTGCCTTACCTCTTTTTAATATGTAACACTGTGAATGTATTTTGAATTGTGTATTTTGGTTATTTGTAGCGCCTCTTTGTATGTGAATTTTAGAAGTGTTTCAATTTCTAAGTGTAACTCTTGCTTGTTTAAGTTTTCATATTTCTTTTGTATAGTTCATGTTTGCATGTGTGAATGAAGGTTTGAATCAAGATTTGACATCAGTGCCCCTAGGACATTTCCACACGTATTCTGTCCCCTTCTTCAGTAGCCGAGGAAATGTCCACATGCTAATAATGCCAGTTGTTGACACCTGATTAAAAGTCTACCTATGTCCACCCCCCCCCCCCCCTCCCCTCAGTGTTGAATATCTTCCACTACGAATATCTTTCATATCTTCCACTACCCCCCACCCCCTTTCCCTCCACCATTGAATTGAATCTTTCATTGGGTTAGTTCAACATTAGTCTCCCCAAACAAAGTAGGTCATGTTCCATTTATAAGTTTGTTGGGCTGGTCTACCTTCCTGCAGGTAATGGGTGTGCTACTCTGTTGTTTGCTTTCTGGGTTGTCTTGCATTTACATTTTTATTCTGAGAAAGAGAATGCCTGTAACATAGGTTTCATCACTCTCTAAAGGGGTTTTGTGTTAGACTCAGTTTGTCAACGTTTTTGGTGTGTTAAAAACGCTGGCGTGCTGAAATATACAACATGCGATATCAATGGCATTGCGGGAAACCCCTGTAACCTTGTGGCAAGGTAACATGGCTCAAAGTCGACCAATCAGAAGTGAGCTAGGCTGAAGGTCGACTAATCAGAATTGAGCTAATATGTAACACTGTATAAATGGGGAGACTAATGTTTGTTTAACCTTTCATTGTATGGATTCTCTGGTGTTCTATAGCACTGGCCATTTAATCCCAGAGAGCCTTCGCCACGTCTAATTTATCATAAAGTAGCTCAATACTAGAGGAGCGGCAGCAGCTAATCTATCAGCCTGCTCATTGCCTTGCACACCTGGATATCCTGGACAAAAAATGTATGACATGCTTCTGATCTGAGTCTCATCTTACCTTTGCCTTTGAGATTCAGCAGTGTTAACAACTTTAGTTTATAGTGCATGTTTTTAGACAAACTTTGAAACTGTTTATAGGTATACTGAAAATAATTTATATTAACAGGACAACTTGCTATGTGGATCAAATGAAGGCATGGTACGATTTGAAAACTAAGCAGGAGATCACCAACAGAACTCTTTTTGAGAAAATACATGTAAGTTTGTAAGAACCTATTTGAGAAAATACATGTAAGTTTGTAAGAACCTATTTGAGAAAATACATTAAGTTTGTAAGAACCTGTGTGAGAAAATGTAAATTAATGAGAACCTGTTTAGGGAAATGCATGTATGTAAGAACCTGTTTTAGAAAATACATATAAATATGTGAGTACGTTTTTTTGGGTATTTATATATGTAAGTTTATCAATCTGCTACTTGTTTGCTAGATTATGTGTACATTCATCTCGTACCTTACACTTCTTGCGAATACTTTTTTCACATTATTCTACATTTTAAACAAATGTTTCCAAAGTCCCATTTTAGAGGGTGGAAAGGTTGGGGGGGGGGGGGGGGATGGGGGGGGGGGGGGGGGGGGGGGGGGGGATAGACCAAATGCCCGCCTAAAAAGCATGTTGTAAAACTCGACTGATTAGGAACCAGCAGTCTGCATATAAATAAGCAAAATCTGTAGAATAGATCAACAATAGTCATCCCCTCGTGGGATGCAATTTTTCATTATTTTGAAGCACTATCCTGGCTCTTGCCAGGAGCCGCAATATAGCTCGGCCATAAATATAGCCTAATGGCTGAACGCAGTTTCTGGGACCTCTCCACAGGTGATTCTCATCCACAAGGTGACATTTTGTGTCATCAGGTGTTTATCGCTTGTGTGATGTCCTGGTGGGGTAGATAGTCAGTCAGAATAGATGTGCCTTGTGTGATGTCCTGGTGGGGTAGATAGTCAGTCAGTCAGAATAGATGTGCACGCAAAACTCAAGTTCTTGAACAAGACCAAAGTCCAGAAGTGGATGAACAACCAGAATTTGTCAACAGTTTACAGCCAGCGAATGCAAAGACAAAGAAGAAGTAAACAATAACAAAGATCTAACATTTGTGTAAACATGAATACTTTTTTCACATTCTTCTTCTTCCCATTCTTCTTCAGCATTCCGAGCCCTTGAGGTTCATTGCTGCAGATATCACCTGCCTCCATTCATCTCTCTGGTTGGCCTTCTCTTTCCAGTTGGTGACACCAAGTGTTTGCAGGTCTGTCTGGACTTATCTCTCCATCGTCTTCTTGGTCTGCCTTGTGGTCTATGACCATTCATCTCTGTTGCGTATACAGTTTTTACTTCTCTGTCATCTGACATTCTCTCAATATGCCCCAACCATTTCAGTCTATTAGCTCTCATGATGCCAGTGATCAATGAGGGTTTAAACAGATTATAAATTTTGTTGTTGCTTCTCACTCTCCATCCCCACTGTTTGCATCTTTGATGGGTCCATTATTACACATTTAAAACAAATGTTTGTGAACAGTTATCCCTGTGTGGGTTTTAAAGTCCCATTTTAGGTGGGGGTGGGGGGCGGGGGGGGGGGGGGGGGGGGGAGAATAGACCCACTGCCCTAATCATTTTTGCTTTAGTACTTTGTAAGTAAACCTTCTTATTTTCTTTTCATGTTTTATTTCCACAGAGAGCGGTTGGCAGCTTTGGGTTGTCAGGCCTTGATCGACTGCTGTGTTTCATGATAGTGAAAGAGTTGCAGACATTCCAGCTTCAGTTCCAGCGTTCAATCCTCAAAGACAAGTCTTGGACAGACAATTTTTCTCAGATCACTCGAACATGCAGTCCTTTGCAAGGACTTATTGGTAAGTATACTGTTTTGCAATCATTAACTCTTTGAGTCCCAGGGGTTTAGCATCACACGCCCAGGGGGTGGTAAAGAAAGTAACAAAATCGGCCCATCATGCGTTCATTGGGCTTCTAGGTAGGAATCTACGAACGTATGATGTGTTCCTTGAGACTCAAAGAGTTAATGACGAAAATCTGGATTTTTTAACTAAAATGTTAACGAAGATTCGTAGAGTTCAAGGACAGAGAAGTGGAAAAATACTGACATTCCCTATGATCTGAATATCGCGGGAATTTTAGAAAGGTTTTTAAAAATTCAGGGCATTGAACCTTTGATCACTGAGTAGTCAGTCAAGCCTCCTACCTACCTCATCATCGCAGCCCTTAAAAGATGGATTTTATTTTTTAGATTCATTATTTTTTTACAAAGGGGGGTTTATTTTTTAATTTGAAGGGGAAATAATCTTTAATGCAATTGGGGCAGAGAAATAATTACTTTTCTTCCATTTGAAAAGTAAAAAGGATTCTGTTGACACAGCCACAAAGAGAAAAGTGAGGTTATGAGTTATTTTGACATTGCAATTGTTTAAAAAAAAGAAATAATAATCGATAATTTTAAAATTTTATTTTGTGCCAAGGTTTTTTTTTTTATGTGAAGGGAAGTAATCACTAAATACAAATGGGGAAGAAAAATAATTGTTTTCTCCCGTTTGACCACACACACTCTTTTTTTTTTTTTTTATTATTGTTTTTTTATTGACGCAGCCACAAAGAGCAAAGTTATGTCAGGAATTATTATTCTGTCAACATTAATGATATCACAGCAACCTGCCACCAGCACGTTTTTAATACCCTACATGCCGATGACTTTGCAGTTTGGACAGCCTCCGAATACACTACCACAGCCTCATATCTGTTACAAAAAACTGTGGAAAATGTAGAAGCCTGGACTGAAAAGTGGGGTCTAAAGCTAAATAAATCAAAAAGCACAGCATCACTTTTCTCTCTCTCCCCAAAAAAAAGAATAAATCGAAATTTGGATTAAAAACCAGCTCATTCCACAGACTGACACTCCTACCTTTCTGGGCGTTACACTTGATTCGCGACTAACTTGGAAGTCACATGTAGAAGCAGTACAGGGAAAAGCATTCAAGAAGCTTGCAGTTATGAAAAAATTAGCGGGTACCACATGGGGCGCTAACTCTAGAATCCTAAAACAAGTATATACTGGAGCAGTCAGGCCAGTCATGGAATATGCCTCCACTGCATAGGCTGCAGCAGCCAAGACAACAATGGGAAAACTGGACAAGGTTCAGAATATGGGATTAAGGATTGTTCTCGGAGCCATGAAAACCACCCCCATCAGAGAAATAGAAAAGATAGCAGACACTGAACCACTCGAACTCAGAAGACAATACAAAACTCTTTTACAGTATGAGAAATTAAAAAGACTTCAAAGTCACCCACTGCATTTTAAATTTCAAGAGAGAACAAAAAACAGACTGAAGCGTCAGAGCCCCAACCACCTTGCTAGAGAACTGTACAGACAGCACCAAGATCTGCTTGAAAGAGATGTTGCACTGTGCAAAAAACTTAGGCCAGAACCATGGACAAGCAAGCCAGAGAAAGCAAATGTAGTCCTAAAGGTACCAGGAATCACTTCAAAAGATGCCCAGATGGAGACATAACAGAGAACCCTGGCTCTTGCTATGCTTGATGAGAAGTATCCAAACACCACTTGGACTCAGGTTTTCACCGACGGCTCTGCTACAGATGCAGTCAGAAAGGGGGGTTGTGGAATTTACATTAAACCCCCTAGCAGTAGAGCAGAAACTCTCTCTCTACCAGCAGGTGACATCTGCACTAACTTCAGAGCTGAGGCAACTGCCCTCCTCTCTGCAGTCCAACATCTCATCACTCAAGAACACAGAGGGCACCAAATTGTTATACTTAGCGACTCATTGTCTGTTCTCCAAGCACTATCCAGCAAAAAACAAGACAAAATAATTGCTGATCTAAGGACCAACATTGGCTTACTCTCCAAGGAAGCAGAACTGGTCTTGCAGTGGATACCAGCCCACTGTGGTATTCAAGGAAATGAGAGAGCAGATGAGTTGGCAAAAGCTGGGAGTAATCTTTCACAACCTCATCCACCACACAGCTACAAGGAAACCAAAACAGCGCTAAAGCAGTCTTTCAAGCGGGAATGGAGAAGGCAGAATGGAGATTACAGACCAGAGAGTGACAGCATAAACAAACTCAAAAGGAAAGAACAAACATCAATTCTTAGACTTCGGACTGGACACTGTGGTCTTCGAGCACACCTGTACAGGATAGGCATAAAAGAATCTGCTGTCTGTGATTGTGGAGCAGAAAGACAAACCCCTGAACACATACTGCAGTACTGCCCTTACCTCTCCCAGCAAAGACTGTGGATCTGGCCCAAAGGAGCCACATTGCAAGAGAAGCTATGGGGGACCGGTGGCGACCTCAAACGCACAATCCTATTTGTGACCCAGACGGGACTCAATGTTTAGCATGACTGATATCGAACGCAGAAGAAGAAGAAAAAAAAAAGAATTATTCTGTCACAATGACAAACATTTTTTTTTTAAAACTCCAGATAATATCTTTGTATTTTTTTAACACTCTGGGTGTAAATAAATTCATAAAACTGTGTCTATGCACTATGCAGTTACAATCACTGCCCCACTACATCGCATCCTTTTCAGGATGGAATTTTTCGTTATTTGAAGCCCTATTCTGGCTCTTGCCAGGGTCCGCAATATAGCCTGGCCATAAATATGGCCTAAACGCTGTACGCTGTTTCTGGGACCTCTCCACGGTGATCCTTACCCACATGGTGGCACATTGTGTCATCTGGTGTTTATTGCTTGCGTGATGCCTGGGTGGGTTAGAAAGTCAGTCAGTTAAATCACTATTACAGTTGTAGGCATACTAGCCACTTTTGAAGCGGTCGTGGTATAGCGGCTAGAGGATTGCCTGCAGATCTGAAGGTAGTGGGCTCAGGTTCTGACGCAGTATTAGTTTTTTCAGAAATGACCTTTGCTCCCCCAATCGAGCCAGCCTTAAATGGGTGCCAGGTAAAGTCCTGGAAAGTGAAGGCGGGGGGCGTGATGCTGACCACATCACCAACCTAGTGCGGAGTGGTCTATAAAATATAGGTCTAGCCCTATATGCTTAACACTCCTGAAGCAAGGAAAAGAGTCCTTTAATTTACTTTTACTGGCCACTGCCTGCAGTGATTTGAAAAGAACAGCAGTGGAAGGTATGGATTCTTGGATGAAGAGGCAGGGATGGATCAGTAAGAAGGTGGACACAGGATGTCAAAGACGCCCTGTACATGAAAACTCTTGAGGTGATAAAAAGTTTTATGAGATCAAGTGACTTTCTGGCATGACGTGATCGGAGCGGCATTCTGCAAAGGATCTGCAAAATGATATGATGTTTGGTAAGCTGTTACTTCTGTGTGCATATGGGGGTCCCCATTGTGAGCGAAACAAAATAGACAAGCATGTTGTTAATATAACATACATAACATAACCTTTGACCCGTTATGATCATGGAGGTGTATTGATGAAAGCACTAGCACATAAACCCCCCCATCCCCCCACCCCCCTGGCCCCATGTTCCTTGAAGCGCAGTTCCTGCAATCGAATAATTTTTTACCACTTGTCCAAACCAAGCTAGCTTACGATGTTTCACCACTGCCAAAAGAGGCTCTTAATGTCCTGCAAATTTGTATATTTTGTTTCTGACATATTTATTAGTTTTATGTTTTAAATAACTAGTTCGTAAAATGCGTCTATGGCATTTACATTCAAAAGCCTGAATCCTCCTTTCCATTTGCACAGTGAGAGCCCAACTCTCACATCCGTATAAGAAAATAGGCAATACAAGTGATTTGTAATTATTGACCTTGGCTGCGATGCTGATTTTGCTCTTCCACATCGTATTCAGCTGAGACATCGCAGCTGTTGCCATATCAACATGTTGTTACAGTCAACTAATTAGGGATATTTCCTGTGAAGTCAGAGTGCACATTCTTGAGAGTCGAAAAACCAACAGTCTGCATACTAATAAGCCAGATCTTTAAAGCAAATTGCATGCTAAACTTAAGTTCTGTAAACAAGACCTAAGTCCAGAAGTGGATGAACAACCAAAATTTTCAACCAGAGTTTACAGCCAGTGAACACAGAGAATAAGAAGAAAAGACATTGACATTGTTATGTTGATGTTATTTAATTTTTGTATTAATTTTACTAGTACAAAAATTCAAGTTTTTAGGCACATTGATACCACCAGATGGAAGATATATCAGAGGGATTTTCCAGATGGTAGTGTTATATTGCACTATGAGGAGGCATGGTGATGGCGAGTGTGACTAGCAAGACCCACCCATGTCAAGAAAAGTCTTCCACAATGATAGCATGGGATTTCAGGACTATTGTTGTCAACATTTGTGTCTAATCTGTTTCTTCTCAAGACGCTCAGCTCTCATCCTTTCTGTAGTCATTTCTTCCTTCACTCTCATTCCCTTCCTGATATGCCCTTTCCACACAACACGGCCCATGACATTTTGTTCCCATGAGTCCACCTCAGTACCTGTACCATTCATGTCCTGCTTGCACACATCTTTATACCGTAGTAGAAGTCAGCTTTGACATCTCCTGCCCGCCTTTAATTGAGTGATAACATAGAATATGACAAGTAAATACTACTTCATCACCATTTTGAGCCCTTGATGGTAATTGCTGCAGATATCACCTACCTGCATTCAGCTCTGTTACTGGTTATTTGTTTTCTGTTGGTGACTCCAAGTTTTGTAGGTCTGCCTATGCATTATCTATCTTCCCATTCCACTATCTTGAGCTCCTGCCTCCTGGTCTACTTCCACTCTGCTGTTTTGTGTACAGGTTTGTGTGTGTCACGAAACAAGGATGTAAATATTGCATTTTATATAATGAACGTACAATCTTCCTTCTTCTTCTTCTTCCCTTCCACCATTTACCTCAGTGTGGTGTTGCGGGGAGATGTAAGGTTCGTTGGTGTCCTTTTTTTCCAATGCATTGTACAAGTTGGTGTTCATTTCTGTTAGGTTGCTCATGATAGTGTCGCTCTTTCATGGTCTTCCCCTTGCTCTGTGTTCATTATATTTCTTCAGCGTGGCTCTCTGTGGTAGTTGGTACCATACGATTTAACATTAAAATGAACATTTTGCTGTGATTCTTATATAAAAATGTTCATATTTGTTTCAGGTCAGCCGCAGAGGTTTTACCAGCAAGTGATTTCTAAAACCAACAAACTGCATTCTCTGTTTATGGACATCATCTTGAGAGTAAGCTGATATGTTGTCTGATTTGTGGAGTGCAGTAATGGCTACATTTGTGTTCCAAGCTTCGCACATTTTCACCTTAGTGTTCTTCTTTTTCTTCTACCTGTTTTTCTCCAGGGGAGCATAGACCCTTAGCAAACTCGCACCTATTCATCCTAATGTTTGCTTTTGCATACATTTTACAGCATCTTTTTTCTTTTTTTTAAACTTCACTCTAACTTCACTCACTAGTTTCATTGTCTATATTTTTTGGTGTGCCTTCATTTCCGTGCCCCTTGGGTTCCAGTGTAAAGCCCTTTTAATTATAGCATTCTCAGGATTTCTCAATTTGTATCCTATCGAACGCCAGCATCTTTTCTTCACCTCTTGATTCACTGGAATTTGTTTAGTTCCCTTCCAAAGCTCCACTTATTTCTCTGTATCTTGTCAGGTGCATTATTACAGAGCTAGGCAATTACTAAAATTGGCAGAAGATGAAGAATCAGGGATTGTGTAAACAAATAGATAATGTGGTAAATCTCAGACTTCTGTGGTAATTTGTCTGTTGGTGAGATGTACAATGAAGCAACAGACAGTGTATATTTCAGTAAAAAGGACTAATGTTTTGTGCTTTTTTTTTAAATGTTGGTGTAACTCTGTAGCTGTGTCTTTGATATGTCATGCAGTCAGTTCTGCAATGTATTGTCTGTGTCCACATTATTTAAGCATATTTTGTTTATTCTGTGTTTTTTGCCTGTGCAGGTTGGCCAGATGCAGTTACTGCGTCGTCAGATTGCATACGAGTTGAACACTTCTTGCAAGTTTGATTCAAAGTTCTTAGCCAGTGCACTTCAAACAATAAATATGTAAGTCTAAATCTTAAAGGCTGAGTTTTGTATGTATCAGCAACATATATGTCCACTCATATTGATCTAAGCACCACTGCCAGTTTGTCTGTGGCTGCTTATTGTTTACTCACAGCTAACACTCATGTCAGGAAGAAACGGAGGCCATTCCATAATTGGCCACTGTGGACGCCCTGGGTTGGGGATGGTCACCCCAGCTTTAGTTAACCAGATGACAGCTGGCAACATCTGTAGAGAAACTGGTGGTTGAGGAGGGAGATGGAGCCTCTGTTGGCTTATCAGGAATGCTGTTATGTCGAAGCTGTACCCAGATGATTTCATATCCACGGATCGCTAGCAAAGTAGCTCGTTTCTTAGCAGTCTCATGCCAGCCCTTCTTAGTGGCTTATACTTCAATCTTAGTTGGTTATAGTTCTACTGTTCCTTGCTTTCTTTATGATGCCAGTAATACACTTATCTTTGGACTTGCTTTTTTTTTTAAAAGTCCTTTCTGTGTAGATTTGGTCATTATGTCTGACCACAGCTTTCTGTCTTGTATATTGCCAGTTGCCTAAGTGGCTTCTAGGGCCCTGTTTTGGGTGAATAGACTGCGTCCCTATCAAACGTTTCATACATAGTGACTATTTGAGGAAATCTCCTTTGAGGTCAGAGTGCATCTGCCTGAGAGGTGAGGAACCAATAGACTGCATATAACTAAGCCAAATCTGTGAAACGGTTGTGCATGCAAACCTCAAGTTCTGAAACAAGACCAAAGTCCAGAAATGAACCAACAACTAGAACTTTCTGTCACAGCTTACAGTCAATGAACACTAAGAAGAAGAAGGAGACCAATAATTTCTGATGTCCCTCCAAGCCATCAAGCTAAACTATCAGACATCCTCACTCTTTCATGTGGCATTTCACCAACCTGATTTCATCAGTCCTAAAGCAAACCCACCTGCCTTATGCAGGAATTTTGCATGTGTATTGCTAGCTTATCGTGACTAACTACTTTCTTCAATCAACAACAAATTGAAGTTCTGCTGACCACATCACCTACCAAGTGCTGATTTCTATAACAATATAGATCTAGCCCTATATGCCCAATAAGCCTGAAGGCGTGGAAAAGGGTCCTTTACTTTACTTTGATTGTTTTTCCACTCGTTTCAAATGGAGCAGTGAGGGGTTTTCACATAATTTGCACTAACACAGAAACAAAGCAATTATGGGATAACCTATTAGCAGTGTATGTTGAAACCTAGACTAAAACTGTCATAACATCCTCAATCTTAGATTTAGTAGTTAGGGCAAAACTCAAGTGGTTTGAGGTTTGGACATCGGATCAACATCATGGCACACGGGTAGTAACCCATAAGTGCTCCGTTATTCTTCAAACTCAAGTCTGAGTCCTAATAAGCTCAGCACAGTACACATGCCCTGTAGCACCGGCAAGGATCCTGAAATACTTTGGGTAGATTTTTAACTCCAAATTTGCCCATGCAGTGCCGTTAGGCAACTCTTTTCAATTTCCAACTACCAAGGGATTTTTTTATGTGCGCAACAATGCACACGGGCGTCCAATCTCACTACCCAAAGACCAGGGGGAATTACTAGAAGTCCAAGTCCACGTGGACAAATCTGAGCCCTTACCGAGGATTGAATCCGGAACCTCTAGCACTCGCTGCCTCGAGACCATGCAGCCCTCTTAAAACCCATGCATAAAAGGATAGTGTTGTTGTCATTTATCATTATTGATTGCTGTTTTGGTTTTTTTCTTCAGTGGTTTGTTGGCAGACATAGAGCAGCATTACAGAGACCCCAGCAAACCTTATCCTAAAGAAGAGAACTCTCTCATGTATGAGTTAACAAATTATCTTGAAGCTTCAGGGTTCCATAATCCTCTGAGAAAGGTATTTCAGTCTTCTTCATTTTTGTTTTTAAATTGACCTTGTTCTAGTAAACTTGTCTTTTGCTTAATAACTCAGGTATGGTAAATGTTTTTGTTGGATAAATTAGTTTTGATAAACATGTTTTTGTTAAATAAATCAGTTATAGTAAATATGTTTTTGTTGAATAAATTAGTTCTGATAAACAGGTTATGTTGGGAAAAAAAAATTCCTTTAAACACACATTTTATTTATAAATAATTTGGGGCAAACACTTTTTTTGTTAGAAAAATCAGGTTTGATAAACATATTTTTTTTAAAAATAATTTTACTAAACGTGATTTTTGTTAGGTAAATCAGTTTTATTGGGTCTATTTAATATTGGATAAATCGATTTTGATAAGCATAATTTTTTAATGAATAAATCAGTTGTAGCGAATATATTTTTGTTGCATACATAACTTTTTATAAGCATTTTTGTTTAATAAATCAGTTATAGTGATTATTTGTTCTTTAATAGAATAATTAGAGTAAATATATTGTTCTTGAACACATCATTTGTAGCAAACAATTGTGTATATATATATATGTATATATATATATATATATATTTTTTTTTTAATAAATCACTTGTAATGAGTATATATTTTGTTGGGTAAATCCGTTTTGTTAAGCATGTTCTTTATTGAATAATTCACTTCTGAAAGTGTTATCACTGCTATCCTGTTGCATTTTTACAGTTTTACCATAGTTAACGTCATGTATTTTACTCACAACCATGTTGCCTTGTAAATGGTTTGGTTATCTCATTAGAAAAACGCAGTTACAACAGCTACCAACACAGGTGCTGCGTATGCAAAGACCTGATCTGAAAGCAAGAGGATGACCTAGGAGAGTACATATTGATGACATTAAAGACCTTCTACATCGAGACGGAATGACAGTAGCCATTGCTACCCATCAGGCAGTGGATTGCAAACTGATTCTCCCCATGTCACTTAACGGTAAAAGTCAGATTTATGATGATGATAATGATGATTAGTATCGTTTGCTTTATTCTGCAGATCTACATCACCACACCAAGACTGCCATTCTTCTCTCTGTTTACCTTTCTGTTGACCATCTCACATTTGGGCAAGCTCGTGTACGTCAGGTCGATTGGTGAGTTTCCTTTTTTGTGTGTTTGTTGTTGTTGTTGTTGTATAGAGTATAGAGCGAGTGGAAGACTTTGGAAAATATGGAGTGATGGTATTAAGAACCCCTTACAGAAATGAACATCAGTCTTAATAGTGCTCTTGACAGAGCTCATCGACGAATGTTACATCTCCCCCTGACACTTGGATAAGGTACAAAGTGGAAGAGAAGAAGAAGAAAGAAGAAGAAGTTGTTGTTGGTACAATTTAGTTAGATGAGCCCAAACAAGGGAAATCGTGGAAACCTAAGTCCAGTCCACTATTCTAGGGGTGTTTTGATGGGACTTTGTTCTGAGTTCACACAAAATGCGGAAAGGTGTTCTTGTGCACTGGGTGGAAAATCTGGAAAGAAGTTAAATTTCTTCACAAACTGCAGCTGCGCCAATGTTGTACGTGGAATTTGTTACTGGTGGGTTTAGGCAAGAAAGGATGACATATGAGAGGAGGAAGGGTACGACACGTGTGTACAACCAGTGTGTGTGTGTGTGTGTGTGTGTGTGTGTGTGTGTGCTAGTTACTGGAACAGTCAGCATCACCTCTGCACCTCTAGGCATCTGCTACGGAAAATGTAGCAAGCATTCTATGGGTAAATGCTCTAATTTGCATTCTTCAGTACTATCTCAGTAGTTTTTTCTTCATCTTCTGCGTTCATTCGAAGATGTAATTGCGTTGTGTCTGTTTACAGCATGGCTGCGATATTTGCACCTTTCGGCCAACACATCTGATTTCTGTGGGCATTTGTTGACCGGGTTAGCCTTCCCGGTTCATCTCAGTAGTTGAATCACTAATACTTTTTTTCATCAGTGAGAGATAATGTCTTAATGTGGCAAAAACACTGATTAACATCAAATTCTGTGCTGTCTGTACATCTTACTCTTGGACATTTAAACTTTGTCCTGAAATTTAACATGCTCAAGACCAGGTGTGCAGTACTTCAAAATTGTCTATGTTTTGTTCCTTAGAGAATCACTCTGTTGGTCTTAGAGTGACGAGAGGTTTTGGCAGATGCTTGAGGCTCAGAGGAAAGGCAAGACGAACGTTTAATCAGAATGCTACTGGCACAATAAGTATCGGAACTCTTCGCTGGCTGCTGAAGATGGGGACGGAGCGCTTATGAGAATGCCCCGAGTGCTGTGATGTCAGTTCTTGTATCAAATCAAATCAAATCAAATCAAATCAATTTGTTGGTCTTATAGAATTAAACCTCCCAAAAAAGTTTTGGGACAAGTTTTTATTGGTAGGCCAACTTTAACTGCTGACTTCAGTTCTTCACCGATTGCTTTGAAATTATGACGCAATGTTGAATTAGAATATGCACATGTTTTTATGAAAGAGTGTGGCACAAAGCGCGAACAACATAGTTCTAGTAACAATCTCATCGTCATCTTGGTTTTGTTTTCTGACGATCCAATTTCTTTTTCATTGCTGCGTTCTGAACTTTGACTGTTCACCTCAAAAATATGCATAAAGCTGTATGATATAATAAATTATTTCGAAGAGTTGTTGAAAGACTGTTTGGGACTGTAAAGATGTGGGAATAAATACAAGTTGGAATTAATAGTTATGGGAATAGAAAGAAAGATGTTGAGAGACTGTATGGGAATGAACAGATATGGGAATGAAAGATTACTGATTAGTGGGGACTATCGTCACAGCATTCCGGACAGATCCATAGGTTCTCAGATCTTTTCCTCCACAGCTCTACAAGCGGAAAAACCACTAATGACGCCCATTCTGTGGTGATTAATCAGGCGAACTTTGCCTTTGGTGCTGCAGGCTGCACTCTCATATCCGCCACCCTTCACATGATCTTCTTTGCGATGTGCATGTCACTGGACATCAATGACATTACTACTGCCCAAGTTGGGGAAGTCACAGTAACTGCCTTGCCCACAAGATTCATCTGCTCATAGTAGCAGCAGTGTTTGTAGTAACAGAAGAGTAGTAGTTGTTGTTGTGATTGGCTGGGTGGTTACAATGTTGGGCTGTCATGCGGGAGGCCCGGGTTGGACTCCCAGTAAGGTGATGGGAGTTTTTCTGTCAGGGGCACTATTAAACACCCTAACCTGAACAGTCCGTGGCGACAGCACAAGCCATGCGGCTTCTCTGGCTCAAGACCCTCCCTATCTACAATGATCTAGACAGGTGGTAAAACAGGCAGTAGCAACAGTTTTTTTTAGTTATTGTGGTGCTGGTGATGGTGGTAGTAGTAGTAGAACTGGTAATCAATGGGTGATGTGGTAAATATTAGATTGGCCGCATTTACTTCTATTTACAATTCCTGCTACCAGTTCTAGTCTGGGTGAACACTGATGCCAAGATCATTTAAAAAAATGTGTGATGAATTAAAAACCCGTCAGATGGATAAAGGAGTAGTCGGTGGATTGGGTGGGGGGTAATGACAGAAACTGTTAACTGAAAGAGCTTAAAACATGATTTTACAGTTTTCATTTTTTAAAATCATTTATATTTTAATAACGCTACCTCAGCTATTCTAGATTTTTTGGGGCGAATTCATTTTTTTCTATTTTTTAGACGTACAGTAGTTAAACAACCACTAATATAAGAACATAATTATATGTTGCATGTTCTAGAGTCGGTAAATCAGACTATCTGTGCAGACAGTGACTGTGAAATTTACCATATTAGACACGTGCGTTTTCTTTTTTCTTTCTTTTCTAGTTAGCCAACTGGGCCGCATCAACGCGTGGATGAGTACAGCTAGTTAAAGTATAATTGTCTTGTTTTTTCAGACTCTAACCATATGACCTCTGTCACTGAGGCTTATGGAAAAATTTGACATCAGCTTTACTGTTAAAACTTTTAAGTCAGCAGGCGAGCCTCTAGCTGCTGTGCCACTAGCTTCCCATTAAAGTATAATTGTCTTATCTTTTAGACTCTAACCCCGTGACCTTTATCACTGTGGCTTATTGGAAAAAATGTAACATCAACTTTGCTGTTGAAACATTTGGGTCAGAAGACAAGCCTCTAGCTGCTGTGCTTCTGTAGCTCCCATTTAAGTATAATTACCTTGTTTTTCAGACTCTGACACTGTGACCTCTATCAGTGAGGCTTATGGGAATATTTGACATCAACTTGGCTTTTAAAACCTTAGGGTCAGGAAGCAAGCTTCTAGCTGCCATGCTACTGTAGCTCCCGTTAAAGTATAAATATCTTATTTTTCAGACTCCTTGACCTGTAAGAAACCCACTGAGCCGCTAGATGCACCTCCGTTTGTTGTTGGCATCTACACACTGCTGAAGCAATCTCACACAGACAACACAAACCTGTTTCTGGCATTTCTTGGGCAGTATGTGCGCTCAATGGTTGAGGCTATGAACAGGTAAATTTTTCAATCCTCTCCTTAAATCAAAACAGTAAAACCCTGTATGGGTTCCGAGGCCCTATTATAGGGAAAACAAGAACAGACCCACTGCCTACCCAAAAGCATGTCATAAGAGTCGACTTAATGGGAGCTTCCTTCGAAGGTGGAATGCATCTGCCTGAGAGGCAAGGAGCCAGCAGTCTGCATACAATGAGTCAGATCTGTAAAACGGATGCACACGCAACACTCAAGTTCTGGAACAGGACTGCAGTCCAGAAGTGGACGAACAACCAGAATTTGCCACCGTAGTTTACAGCTGGTGAACACGAAGAAGAAAGAAGAAGAAAACAGTAAAAACTGGTAAAGATCATTATAAAGAAAGCCAAAGAAAATAGAAAATTTCCTGTGTGGGTTCTGGGGACCCCATTGTCGGAGAAAGAGAACACACCCACTGCTCCCTGACAAGCATGTCATGAGAGTCGACTAATTAGAGATGTGTCCTTCAAAGTTAGAGTGCATCTGCCTGAGAGACAAGAAACAGTTGTCTACATACAAGTAAGCCTGATCTGTAAAATGGACATGCATGAAAACTCAGTGTCATTGCAGGAAACCCCGTAACCTTGTGGCAAGGATAACATGGCTCCAAGTCGACCAATCAGAAGTGAGCTAGGCTGAAGGTTGACCAATCAGAAGTGAGCTAGTGTGTAACACTGTGTAAATGGGGAGACTGATGTTTGTTTAACCTTTCATTGTATGGATTCTCTGTGTGTTCTATAGCACTGCCCATTTAACCCCAGAGAGCCTTCGCCATGTCTAATTTATCATAAAGTAGCTCACTGCTAGAGGAGCGGCAGCAGCTAATCTATCAGCTTGCTCATTGCCTCACACACCTGGACAAAAAAATTTCTGGAACAAGAAGTGTTTAACAGCCAGAACTTTCTGCCTTTGTTTACAACTGGTGAATACGGAGAAATAGTGAAGGAGAAATAAAAACCTTACAAGTGTGATAGACATTACAACTATTACATAACTATGCCACTGGGTTTTAACCTTTCAGTATTATTGTTAAAGATGTCATGAGTTATAGGTACATGACATCATGGTGCAGATGAACAAATTGACATTATAATGATAGTTTTAAAAATGGCCTCCCCACTTTTGACATGCACAAAAGAGGAGCAGTGTGATGAGGAGGGATGATGCCCTTCTTTGCTCACTCTCTTTATTCCTGGCGCGTGGTAGTGAGCCCAGGTTCATCTGCAGCAACAATTCTTGATAGGAAACCATCACTTTCTGTTTCAAAGCACTGGATTCCTTCTTGACAACCATCATTGGGTCATCCTTTCACTCCTGGAGTATGCTGCTGTAGCAATCACCTTATAGACACTTATTGGTACGGTAGCACATTGTGGATGATTTGGTGTTCTGAACTTTGACTGAAGATGTGCGGCAGTCTCATTCACAGTCAGTCAGCAGTCTTTGTGTACGAGGCATTCAGCGGCTGCAGTCGACTCTGGGATCATTACTCAGGGTGCCAAACCCAAATGTGAACAGTCTGTAACAAAAGTCCTGATGTTTTGGAACTTCCTACTCCACTCAAACTCTTGCTGGACTGACAGGCATGCATTGCCACAGTGGACCTTCATTTGCCAATGGATTTTTATAGGTTTCATCCCTTCACTGGTCAAGAATCAGATAATCAGAACATTGTTCCTCTTTGGTACATGTCAAGAGTTGGAGTGGGCCATCTTTAAACTGTCATTATGATGTCACCATTTTCATTTTCACTGTGATATCACCTGCTTACCATTCTTGACATCCTTAACAACAGTACTGGACGGTTACTAGACAATGGCATGGTTATTGTAATTTGTGCAACACTTTTAAGGTTTTCATTTGAAGCCTGGTTGTATCATTTGAAATGCCACCTGCAGCCAGCATATCTTGGTCTTAATCTCTCTTGCACGTCTTCCATCAGATCTTATAACTGTCCACAAATATTTGAACTTATTGACCTGCTTAAGCTATTTGTTTTCTTTTGTAATATCACATTTTGGTGTTTATTTCTTCTTTGTTATAATCATTACATGATAGGGCAGACGTGGTTAGTGCCTTGTGGGAGAGCGTGTACAGTTCGGAGGAGCAGATGGATCACCACAGTCTGGTGAGACTGATGCAGCGGGGAGTGACGAGAGCTTCTGGCAGATGCTTGAGGCTCAGAGGAAAGGCAAGACGGACGTTTAATCGGAATGCTGCTGGCACCATTAGTATCGGAACTCTCCGCTGGCTGCTGAAGATGGGGACGGAGCGCTTATGGCAATGCCCCGAGTGCTGTGATGTCGGTTCTTGAATCAAGTCAATCAATCATTCAAAATCATGTTATAATCATTGTTTCTGTCTTTTAAAAAAAAATGCTTTTGGTTACTACAGTATAACTCAACAAGCATGTCGTAGGAGTTGACTAATTGGGGGCTTCCTTCAAAGAGTCTGCCCAAGCGGCAAGGAACAACTAACTGCTCACAAATAAGCAAGTAACATGGATGTACACACAAACTCATGCCCTGGCACAAAGCCAAAGTCCAAATGGTTGAACAACCAGGACTTTCTGCCAGAGCTTACAGCTGTGAACACAGAAGAAAAAATAAGACATAGACAGTCAGTGTTGTTTGGACTTTTTATGAGAAGGAAAGGACTCGAGAACTTGGTTTTGGCAAGATTTTCATAGAATGTCAAGCTCTTTTTTCCAGTTCACCAATCTTATTAATTTTCATGCTCTTGTTACATCCCCAGCACGAAGGAGCCAACTATGTCTCAGGATGTTTTGAATGTGCTGGTGTTTCTTGAAGACTTCATTTTCTACAGTGGACTTTCACGCAAGGTCAGTGTGATAATGCTGGCTCTCTTGTAATGATTCTTGTTCGCTTGTTAGCAGATACAACTTTCTTCGGTGCAAAACGGCGCTCAGGTTCCGATGTAAATTCTGTCAGGTTATTCCTTCTGATTCTTCTACTCTATTCAATCACCGTTTATTTCATTACAACCATCACTGTTAACTTCCACAACAACGTGACACTAAATGCTCACACAACTTTGAATACACTTACATTTAAACTACATCGACTACATCACAAACGTCTTCTTCAAACTCTGGTATGCAACTGACCAAGGGCCAAACTCTGGTCTTTCCTGGTTCATCTCTCCAGCCCCAAGCATTTCGTGGCATCGTCTCTTGCACGGGTTTTCTGCCCAGCTTGCTCTGACCGTTGACCACCACCAAGGGCAGGGTCGTCACATTAAGTAAACATTTTTCTCTTCAGTTGTCATGTTGGCAGGAGTTGGTAACAGTGTTTTTTGCACAACTTCTGGAGCTGTCTATTTATTACCATTTGCAACTTTGGCATCATTTCAGTGTCATCGTATTGAAAAAAAAAGTTTTCATTATTTGAAGCCCCACCCTGGCTTTTGCCGGGGGCCCTGAATATAGCAGGGCCATTAATATGTCTTAACAGCTGCAAGGGGTTTCTGGGACCTCTCCACGGGTGATCCTCATCCGCATGGTGGCACTTTGTGTCACCGGGTGTTTATTGCTTGTGTGATGTCATGGTGGGGTTCAACAAGAGAGAGAGAGACTAGTAACTTTCCCTGTGTGGTTTTGAGGGATTGGGGGGGGTTTGAGGGGGGGGGGGGGGGGGTTTGGACACGCTGCTTCCTAACAGGAGTGCCATAACTAATTAGGAGTCTCCTGAAATCAGATGTGTTAGACCAAAAGGTGCAGATATCATAGCCTAGCTGTAAACCACAGCATAGCATGCTAACTGCCCTTTTAAGAGTAAATGCAGTAATAATAAGAAGAATCGCTTTAAGCAGTTTTAAATTCTGATTATCATCACATCGTCATCTTTCACACTTTTTTTGAAGCGGGGAACCATAGCTTTGGACACATTCAACACCATAATGGTTTGTTGGGAACGGTAATGGAGGATGTCATTCCTGGAAGAAGAGGCAGGGATCTACCAGCTTTGTGGTGAACATAGAATATTACAGCAAATCTTGGGCATGAGAAGCTCACCAGGTTGGAAAGCTGTCAGGGAAATTAGTGACTTTTCCAGACTGTTGTGATGAGAGTGACATTTTAGCTTGTTATGTTAAACTTAGCCAGTGTTAATACACTTTACTTTTTTCTGTACATAAAGTTTTATTTTAAAGTGCCTAGCACTTCAGTTTGGCCAAATTATCTATTATCTGGTATTTCTTTTTCCTGAAGAAAAAGGTGTCGGTACTCACACAACAGAATGTCTTATAAAAGGTGTCGGTACCCACCACAAAGTTTATAGCTGGAAAAAAATATATGCCTTAAAAAAAAGTGTGCTGGTACTGTCTATGGGTGCATATCTTCAGAAAAAAGCACTGTCTATTATTTAGTGGGGGGGGGGGGGGGGAGAGACAAAGTAAAGGACCTGTTTATGGCGGTTGGGTATTGGGCATATGCTGCTAGAGCCCATTTTCATAGATGACTCTGCACTTGAAGCATGATGTGGCCAACGTTACACCAGCTACATTCACTTCCAATGGCATTTCCTGATGCCCATTTTAAGCTGGTTTACCCGGGAGCTCAGGTGGTTTATTACCAACTCTACTTTAATGCATATTGAAGCGGAAGACCTTTAGGATGGCAGAGAAAAATGTCTAGCCACTGCGCTGCTTCGGCTCCTGTATCAAGTATTAGCTTCTGATTTATGGTGTTGGCTTTTTCTAGTTGATTTTTACAGTTATCAACATTTCTTCTTCTTCTTCTTCTTATTCTCCTGTGTTCTTTTACAGACATTGTGCCTATTCACAGCACGACTATGATATTTGTGCCTTTTGGCCAATACATCTAGCTTCTTTAGGTATTTGTTTCCCAAGTCAGCCTTCCCAGTATTAATATTTGATCTAACCACAAAACATTTATAACATAATGTAAGCCTTTTTTGGGTGCACTTTTGAATCGTGAACATTCTGCTAACTTATTACCATTTGTCTGAATTTTTCAGCTGGTGGAGTCCTTTGTTCCAGACTACATATTTGATGAATTTCGAGGCCAGTTTGCTCAAGGCTAACAGTCGCTGATGTCTGCAAGGTCGCTGCCATCTTGAAATTGTTCAACTTCAAGCATTTAATTTATTTACATCATGCTGATGCCTTCAACAATGGCAGTCAGCCAAACCTTCTTTAGAACGTTCAAAATGTGTTTTTTTTTTCTTCTCTCTGTTTGCCTTTAAAAGGGCAGTTGGAACAGTGTGTTGTGGTTTAACCTGTAATATCTGCTCCTTTCTGCTCAACATACCCAGTTTCATCCAATCTCTATTTAGTCCTCTTTACAACATGTTTATAAAGATATAAATAGGTCTATCCCCCCACCCTTTTAAAATGAGGTCCCAAAATCAAATAAGAGGAACATTGAAGACCTAATTTAAATTTTTTTTTTTTTTTTTTAATTATTTCTCAAATGTAAATTTTTTTTTGGGGTTAAACATTCGCTTAATCCCAGGCATTCATTCCTTAACATACTTTCTATCAAACCATTTATTACTTCTCTCCCCTCCCCCCCACCCCAAATAAAATGCTTCACCTAAAAGAGATTAAACAGTTAACCGAGCTGAGTCATCATCATTCATTATGTGTCACATAAGGCTCGAAATGCAGTCCTCTATTCCATTCAGGCCTGGCAGTCCTTTTGATAAAAGGATTGAATTCAGTTTAGCATGATTGGCCTCTCTCGTAAATTTTCACCTTGGCTTTCTTTTGGACATCCTAACTCTCTTAATTCATTTGTTTCGCATTTAGATATCTGTTCAACAAGTCACTGCATGCTTCCCTTCATGATGTGCCTAAGATATTGTCATGTCTTTTTTCTTATAACTTGATACAAGCCGTTGTACAGGCATTTCTCTTATTTTCCTAATCTTTCTTGAACCACATTGAATCTTCTTCTTCTTATGTTTCAATGGCTGTAAATTCTGGTATTAAGTTCTGGTTATTTGAACGCTGCTGGACTTTCCTGTTCTAGAGTTTGAGTTTTTACGTGCACATCCATTTTACAGACTGTATGCAGACTGTAGGTTCTTTGTCTCTCAGGCAGACGCACTCTGACTTTAAAGGAAACACCCTTGTTTAGTCGTCTCCAACAACATGCATGCTAGAGAAGCAGTGAGTGTATTCATTTTTCCCCTAAAGTGAGGCCCTGGAACGCACACAGGGAAACCACATTGAATAGAATGAGCTAATGCAACAATTAGATGAGTCACACAGAGATAAGAGAGCTGTATCACTGTGAGAAGAAGCTGAATAAACTCGTAGTGAGTTGCTTGGTACTGAATAAGTTAAGTTGAAAATTTGTTGTTTTCTTCTTCTTTCTTTTTCTTCTTCTTTTCTTTGCCTGAAATAAGTTGTCTGTATCAGCAATTTTTGTCTCTTGTATACATTTCACTATTGGTTTTTTAGTTCATTCAGCGGCCCTCTGAGTTTATTTCTCACTGATTGTTCTCTATGACCACAAGTTTTGCCTTAATGTGTTATATTGGATGCAGGCTTGAGTATGTGTGTTTTGCTGATTTAGACATATTTGCATGGTGTGTGTGTGTGTGTGCTCGCAGTATCTAGAATGTTGTGGTTGGCTTGCTGGCTGGTTGCCTCTGACTTCAGCACCTTTTTTCCTAGGGTAGACTGTGATCATCAGAAGGAGACAGTCATCATTTTTCGGCCATGTTATGAGAAGAGGGAAAATAGAACTATGTTGTGACCACTGGAAAGATCTGTGGAAGGAGGGATAGAGGAAGACAACGAGAGAAGATGCTTGACAGTCTTGTTGCATGGCATGGAGGTGTGTCGGCACACGAACTGATACATGCTGCAGGAGATCGCGGATTATGGAGAGGCATGATCGCCCACGCCAGTCGGCAAGGCACCTGATGATGACGATGAGACTGTGATCATACTCGAGGGTTCAGTCAGTCTGGTTTTACAGTGCCAGATACCTGCTGTCGGTCCTCCTGTCAGTTTAATGGGTTCTGCCACAACAAGGACAGGAGTTGGACTTTTACTGTCAGAGGTGATGGAAGCACATGCTTTATGGGTATTTGTGAAGACCTGAGAGCTCTTCTTCAACCCTATCCCCCAACTATGACAACAGTTTGGAACTTGTTTTCTTCTGAGGCCACTCTGCCATGCTTCCCTCTCCCTCTGTTTGAAGATCTGGAAATGTGTGAAGATAGTTGCATATCCTTTTAGAGGACGTTGCAAACCAACCCCAGCATTTTTGGAAAATTTGTTTGTGGTTTCTATTAGCCCACAGTTGGAATTGAATAGGGTATATTAGAATTACAAACCATGTTTGCAACCCCAAGTCACAAATGCTGACAATATATGACTAGCATATTACTACCACCAGATTTTCATAACTTTTCTTATATTTTGTTGCCTATATACATTTTATTTCTAGTTCATGCATAAAGGAGTTTATAATATTAATGTCTTAATGTATTGTTTCTATTAACAAGCTGGTTTTCTTTATAATTGATGTGTTATTATAATTATGAATTTGTTTAGTTTTTGTTAACAAATGTTTTTAATTTTCATTGCTGTTATTTAAATCTTAACTTGTTTCTATTAACAAGCTATTAAAAAGTTGATTAGTCATATTTTACCATGTAATTTTATGTATCCTTTTCTAACATTTGTCACCAAAAAAATGCATAGGCTCACAACTGTCTCTTGCCAGGTCCTTTGTAGAACTGATTATAGCTGGTGGGTTTTTACAGCCATTTTTGTTTAAACCGGTGAAAGAAGGGAGGGATGTCTCTTTAGTGAAGTGGTCAATTCATTTACTTCATGCTCTGAAGGTTGGGTTCATTTCACAGACGGGTCGTTCAGTTCATGGCTGCAAGTATCACTGAGATCCTTGGGGATTGTCACTGAAGCTATGGAGTTCATGCTTTATGTGACGTTCTCAGCAGACGGCTAGCCATTCTGCAGAGAGAAATCAAGCCATGTGGGATAACCTGAGGCAGTGAAGAGGATCCTTTCAGCTTTAATTAAGCTGTAACTTTGAATTAACTTTAACTTTTGTTTCTTTCTTAGCGTTTACCGGCTGTGAACTCCGGTGTAGTTTTCTCATTGTCTGTCTTACTTCTAGACTTTCTTTCTGTTTCTTCCTTAGCGTTTACCGGCTGTGAACATCAGTGGAGTTTTCTCATTGTCTGTCTTACTTCTAAACTTTCCTTCTGTTTCTTTCTTAGCGTTTACCGGCTGTGAACATCAGTGGAGTTTTCTCATTGTCTGTCTACTTCTGGACTTTCCTTCTGTTTCGTCCTTAGCGTTTACCAGCTGTAAACTCCAGTGTAGTTTTCTCATTGTCTGTCTACTTCTAGACTTTCCTTCTGTTTCTTTCTTAGCTTTTACCGGCTATGAACTCTGGTGGAGTTTTCTCATTGTCTGTCTTACTTCTAGACTTTCCTTCTGTTTCTTTCTTAGCGTTTACCGGCTATGAACTCCGGTGGAGTTTTCTCATTGTCTGTCTTACTTCTAGACTTTCCTTCTGTTTCTTTCTTAGCGTTTACCAGCTATGAACTCTGGTGGAGTTTTCTCATTGTCTGTCTTACTTCTAGACTTTCCTTCTGTTTCTTTCTTAGCGTTTACCAGCTATGAACTCCAGTGGAGTTTTCTCATTGTCTGTCTTACTTCTAGACTTTCCTTCTGTTTCTTTATTAGTGTTTACCGGCTGTAAACTCCAGTGGAGTTTTCTCATTGTCTGTCTTACTTCTAGACTTTCCTTCTGTTTCTTCCTTAGTGTTTACCGGCTGTGAACTCCAGTGGAGTTTTCTCATTGTCTGTCTTACTTCTAGACTTTCCTTCTGTTTCTTTCTTAGTGTTTACCGGCTGTGAACTCCAGTGGAGTTTTCTCATTGTCTGTCTTACTTCTAGACTTTCCTTCTGTTTCTTCCTTAGTGTTTACCGGCTGTGAACTCCAGTGAAGTTTTCTCATTGTCTACCCCTAACCCTACCCCTAACCCTAACCCTACCCCTAACTCTAATCCAACAACCGCATGATGAAGACTACACAACCATTCACAATGCCTCACGCTACCGTACGCAACCCTGCACGCAACCATATGATGATGCCACGATGCCTCACGCAACCGTACGCAGCCCTACACGCAACCGCAGGATGATAGGTAGTGTCGTTTGTTTTGTTTGTTTTCCGATCACCCTGTGCGGCCCTCTGACCCGTCCAAGGCTTTTTATTCTTCGTCCGGATTTGCCAGTAGAGCCGAATATTTAGTGTTAACTATGTCCCCTAAACTGTTTGATTACTTCACTGATGCCTATTTGAAGTTGAACGTTTTATTTATGTCTCAATAGACTTAATTCTCTAGCATGTTGTTCTTTAAAGTCATTTTCAAAGTCTTTTGGTCACAGTTATTTTGTAGAATATGATTCACATCCATTCTTTTTCTTATGATTTGCAATAATATTTTGGCATATGATTCAGACGAATTTTAAAATATTTTGGTCCTGTCATTTTCGCAACAGTTACTGATAAAATCAGCCCGTCTAGACTTCAGGTTGATATCTGTTGGTGGTTCCATTATAACGGTTCTATATGGTTGAATGGGATTTCCGGTATTTGTATGTGTAGGATTCTCATCCTTGAGGTATTATTCTTACAGACCACAGCTCTGGAGGGGACAAATTACTGACAACTGTTTAGATGTTATCCTTTATATGCAAAGAAGAAAGATGTGATGTATTTAGGCCACTTGCTTGCATAGCTTATGTTGTGTTGAGATGAATGATTCCAGTATATTGAGTGCTGTGATAAGTGTGTGAATTAAATGTGTTATTCTAGAAGGATGTACTCATAACAAAGTTATTACTATTTTTTTTTTTTAGCCTACTGTATTAACAGAGATAACTGATTGCACAGTGTTATTGCCTGGAATATTTTACTGTATCTTCATCAATACAGTCAGAATGAACTAGATAAACCAAGTTCTTAATGCATTTAAGTGTCCTAGGTTGCCGAAATTTGCTGTCGGTGTCTGTGGCTTATGAGTTTCGAACACACTTCATAATGCTGGGGTGCCAGGTTTGATTTGACAGCAGACCATCTTATCTTGGTTCAACAATGCTATCAACAGCTGACCGTTCATAAATTAGTGGCAAACAACTGAGTGTAAATTTGCCTAGAAAAACCACACACAAAAGCCTGCGGTTGGTTCTGCAACTTCCTGTAAAGGATACACAACTAACTCATTTAAGTCTGCTGCCGCACCTCATCCAGTTTTGTGTAGACAAAAAGAAGATGATTGTGACCTACATTAACCCTGGTAGGACGTGCAGTTACACTTGAAAAACTGGATGTTAGTACAGTGGTACTTCGGCATATGTCCACTTTCTAATAAGTCCAACTTGGTAAATGTTCTGTTTAGATGGGTAAAACTATACTTCGTATATGATTTTTGTTTGGAAAATGCATGCTAGAACTTGTATAAGTCAAAATGAGTCATGTCATCATCATGCACTACCATGTTTACCTCCCTCGAGATAAATCCACTTCTGCCAATGAGTGTCAGTGTGCCCGTTGCTACCATTCAGTGAAAAACTGACAGTGAATTTTAACACTTTTGTATGTTTTTGTCCTAATTTTTTTTAGTAAATTCATTAACAAAAAGTTCTAGAAAAATTAATTAAAAGAACCAAGCAATGAAGAAAATAGTCAGTATCACCATACAGGTGGAAACAAAATTGATTGTTAACAAGTATGAAAGTGGCCTGCGATATGCCAGTAACAATAGGATTGTTTTCATGGGACTTAATTAATAATCTTCCTATATTTCTTCTAGGAAAATTTGTTTGGTATACCTCCTGTTTGGTATACGTTCAAGATCTTAAACGAATTAAGAACGTATTCTGAGGTACCACTGCAATTCATTAATTAATTAAATTGAAAGTATTCATTTACTTGTTTCATCTTTTTAAAATTCTATTCCGGTAGCTGGTGTTTGTTGAAATATAATGAAATAAGCCAGCCACTAAATTGTGCCATTTATATTTTGTCTTCTTTGTTCAAACAGACAAATATTTGTATGCATTATTTCAAACTTACATTGTTGTTTTTTCCTTAATACAGATTTATGAATATTTGTACCAGTGTTAATTAGATGCTGAAATAATGAAGATGTTTTCTATATAGTAATTCTTTTTAAGAAATCCTCATTTACTGTTGTGTTGTTTGTGTGGGGGTTTGGGGAGGAAAGAGAGGGGGGGGGGGGGGGGGGTTTGCTGACCCTTTCACTCTGGTGATCTAGAAAAAAAACAAAGCTAAGCTGCCATACTTTCTATTTTATTTCCAGATAATTATGAAAAAATCCTTAGAAAAATAATCATTTTACACATGTCACCTATGCAACAACAACAACAACAATTTCAGAATCAATTTATCATTCAAAAGAAAAACAGATAGGCTTGTACTTTACAGACGAAGGGAGTAATTAGTTAAAAACAAATGCAGCATAGAATTAACTGGCTTACATCTCTTAGGACCTGTAAAATAGTTAGTTTGGTTAACGTCCAATGACTAATAGTACCAGTTCTATGTTGATTGACAAATCGTCTGGTGTGCGTCTCGTTTTTTGCTATGCCGATCTTAATTCCCAAGGCTGCCATTCTGGCGAGTGATGTGGAACCTGTAAAATAGTTAAATTTTAGCCTGACACAACCATGTGACCCATTCGCCCAGCAAACACTTTAGCCAGTGGGGAAGTTAGTCGGTCAATCGAGGTTTCAACATCGCCGTAATCAGGTTTTCCCATACTTGCTCCGTTCCTGTGCCAGTGCGAATCAAATGAAATGTCCCTCACTGTTGCACATGAAAAACTAGTTTCGGAACAATCCAGAAATATGTGCACACAGTAAATGTGTATTTCAGTTGCTAGAGGTGCCAAAGCCAACAAACGCCACCAGAAATACAGTTTGTTGTTGATGGAAGTAGTCAGGCATGATGAGTTGGTTAATATACACACGTACAATTCTTACATAAGGTTTTTCACTAGCTTACATCTAAACCGGCCACCAGCCATATTGAACTAAACAACACAACAGCTGCACACAAAAAAAGGCATACCATAGGAAATACACAGCTCACAGGGCTGCAACCAAGCACCAAGCTCAGGCAGCAGTCGGAAAAATATGACAAAGCAATGTCTTTAAAGTTTAAAAAAAAAAAAAAACTTTCTGAATGCATTTTTAGTCATTCCCCGTTATGATTGTGCAGACACAAATGCAAAGAATTCTGTTAGCTTGACGTCAAATAAACATGTCTCTGTAGCGAGTCAGAAAAGCGACTTTTACGGGGAAATGGTGCCAACCGTAAGTGTAAGTTTTTATGGCTTCTCAGAGCAAAAGGATTAAGAGTCAAGGACTTTTTAGTGTATTTTGAAAACATAGATGGTATATGTCCCAGCCTCAGAATTTTAGAGACCACCCAGCACTGATAGTGTCTTTGTGTCTTAAAGGTAGGTGAATGAGTTTAACAGTCTAATTATCCTGATGTACTAGGAAGTACTGTGGCAGAGATTTAAAAAACAAAATTAGTTTTTGTGGTTTTCGGACGATGATACAAGAGTCCCACCATGTGGAATATTGGGGCCTGGCCACATATTTGCAAAGACAACTTTGGATGTGCTATGGTCAACCTTCATTGTGTTGTGTGTTAAGAACTGATGTCATAGCACTCAGGACATTCTCTTAGGTGTGCCATCACCACTTCAGCATCTCCAGATTTGATTCCACAACCTTTGGATCCACAGGCAAGCATCTAGCCGCTTCACCATGTCTGCTCCCCAAAGAAAGGAAGTACTTCCACTTTCTTTTTTATTTTAGGCATAATTTTTTTTCAGTGCTACTGTAATAGACACTTAGAGGTGAGTACCGGCACATTGTTTAGACATTTTGCGGTATATGCTGCCACTTTTTTCTAGAAATAGAAAGCTCTCTATCCTTGTGTTACTGTTGACACATTTCCCTTTCTGCTTTTCTTCTCCATCTTTCCTTAGGTCGTCCACATCTCCTTTTTCCATCTGCTGTCCACCGGAGAGCTGCCTTTGTCAAAGTGTCACGAGGCAAATGTGACCAGGCCATCTCCATCTTATTCCTTTAGTAACATTTGTCCCAAATACAACAAATCAAGGCAAAACTTGTGGCCAGGAGAAACACCGGTGCAAGTCAAACTTTACGGGTCGCTGAGTGAATTACAAAACAGTGAAGTTCATACTAGAGACAACATTGCAGATATAAATAATCTATTTCAAGCGAACGAAAGAAGAAGAAGAAGTAACATTTGATAACTCATTTATAGTTTTGTTACATTTTCTGTTTTCATTATCATTTCCCAGATAATTGTCATTTTTTCTATCTTTAGAATTTCCCCGTGATGAAGTGGTTAAACCATATGGGTCATGGTTCAGTGTCAGACTCAGGTTGACATCTTCATCGTCTTATAGTCCATACCTTGTAGCGTTGGTAGTCATATCTATCCACAACCTCTTTTGCCCTCCAACTTTTCTGCTGTTATGATGAACTCCAGTTTCTTCCTTCTCATGCCATAACCAAAGAATGTAGATTATCTCCTTCTCCTGTAGGCAGTCACTTCTCTCCAGGAGTCAGTTTCATTCAAGATTACTTTTTTTTTTCTGTCCAGGGTGTTCTTATAATTCACCTATAAACCACATCTCCATCGCTTCCAAATAATTGTTTTACTAATCTAACTGTCCACGATTCACTTCTGTACATCAAAATAGGATTTATATAGCTCTTGAGAATTCTCGTCTCAAATGGCAAAAAAATGATTGCACAGAATATTCTTCATTTTATAAAATGCTGCATATACAGTAATGAGGCGGAAAGCAAAGGTGGGGAGAGGGAAAAGGGGGGGGGGGGGGTGGGGGGGGGGGGTTGTATGTCACTCACAGAAGGCCTTTAAAAGTTAGTGAACAGTGTGGAGGCAAAAATAGGTCAACACAGTCTAAAGAGAATAATGCAGTGGAGAGTGACTAGGGGTTATTATGGCTAACACTCAGGAAAAAGGCAAGACAATGACATGCAGTGGGACAACTACTCATACCGTTGGAATTGGAACTCTACTCTGGCTGCTGAAGATGGGTTTGGAGTATTTATGGGAATATCCTGAGTGATATGATGTCAGTTTTTAACAACTTGACTCAATCCTGGCAGGGCACCAGAGGCTCTGAAAGATAGACTTTGTCTTCTTCTCCTCCTCCTTCACGTTCACCATCTGTAAACTCCTTTCCAGAAGAGTTTTGCATGCACATCCATTTTACAGATCTGACTTATTTGTTTGCAGACTGACTGTTGGTTATTCGCCTCAGAGAGATAATAAAATGGTAAAAACAGTACTATTTATGTAGAGTGATAACACACTTTATTAAATTATTTGCATCATAATGATAACATATCAAAATTAAAACATATTTAGAAAGTGTATATGATATCTGGACATTAAACAGTGCATCTCGGATGTTATTCTGATTTTGGTCTCTGCTATAAAATAAAAGAAACACGTTTGTATGTGCTTACAAATTTAAATGGCTTTGAAAAATTATTAAACAATTATTGTGCAGTATTCTTTACATTCTTTACTGATATAGGTACAGGAGTGTGGGACTTAGTCCTAACTGGTCATTATATTTAAGGTACAGTTTGATTTCACAAGCATAATTCACAGTTTATACAATAAATATTACATTTACTCGGAGCAGATTTCTAGAATTAAAGGTGCCGATACTCACCCCAAAGTGTGTTTTATAGTAGCCCTGAACAAAATGATGTCTTTAAATTAAAAAGATGCTGTTACTGTGTGTAAAAACAAAAATAAAGCTGTGCTGGTGATGAAGTTAAAATTTATGTCTGACAAACTATGAAATGTGTTGCTTTCTTAATAAAGTAGGATGTTTGATTTTTCTTTATTCCCACAGTGACTACAGCCTGAATGTTTATTATCTAGTGGCTCAAACAGCCACTTTCTAGATGCCAGTCTGACAAGAATAAATCCCAATTATCTTATTTAACTGTATAAAACTGTTATATTTGAGGTACTTGCAACATGATGATGATGACAATATTCTCATTATATGGATACAAACTCAAACATGATCAGACACACAATCAGATAAAGCTAATTCTCAACAAAATATACACATGGGACTATAAAAACTGACTACAGTAATTACAGCACTGTAATAGATAATGCATGAAACAAACAAACATGATAATTTGTATCAGATTTATGAAAGTATTTACGAAATATCTGTACAAAATAAGCAACAAATAACATCTGGAATGATAAAAGCTCATGTGTGTACACTTTTTAAAAAAAATAAATGTGTACACTTCCATACTACAAGAAACCATACACTGATTTAAAATTATCCTTATATGCATTCTGGGGCCCATTGTTAGGGGGAAGGGGGGGGGGGGGGAGGGGGGGGGGGGGGGGTAATCCAATGCCCCCCTACAAAATTGTTATAAAAGGTGACTCATTAGGGGTTTGCTAAATCAGATATTTGTGGCTAAAAGGCCCAATACATTTAACAGTATAATGGTGTTGACCTACTAGGATTATTTATTTGTGACCCAAGTTTTCCACATTTTTATCTGCCTTCCTAAGTGTCTGTCTGTCTAGTATTTTATCTGACATCCTTCATTTCCTTGTGGGATGCAATTTTTCTTTATGTTGAAGCCCCACCCTGGCTCTTGCCAGGGGCCGTAATATAGCCCGGCCATAAATATGGTCTAATGGCTGAACGCGGTTTCCGGGACCTCTCCACGGGTGATCCTCATCCACATGGTGGCACTTTGTGTCATCAGGTGTTTATCAATTGTGTGATGTCCTGGTGGGGTAAAATGTACTACTACTACTAGTATTTTATCACATATGGTTGCTTTCTATCGCATTCACTGTACCACTCCTGTTTCTGTGTCTGATATGCAATGAGGAAATCTGTCCAAAAACTAAAAAACTAACTCCTGTTTCTTGCACTGTCTCATATTGGTATCCATTATCACTGTCTCTTACTTACCAATTCTCTCATAAATTATTTCACCTTACTCTTGTACATCCTTCCTCTTGCACGCCTCTCCCTTTCTCTCCCTCTGTCTCTCTTGCATTTTGTCTCATAAAGTGATACATCAGTATGAATCCTTACTTGCATTGAAATGTCATTTAAAAAAAAAAATAATGTACATACATCCATCAAAAGGGATGTAACTAATTTAATTATTTATCACAACATATTAACAATTTTATTACAGTTTATACATTGAATATTTTCCATTTCTTAAGGTCTCACTTCTTTTCTTCAAACTTCTGGAATGACTCTTCAATAGGTAATTTTAACATCACATATGGGAATTAATCTTTTCAACGGGTTATGATGAGAGCATGCAGCAAAGGACTTGCATACATATTGAATTCTTTCTGCATGAGAATGTTCACATATGTGATCATTAAGCCACCTACATCAGGGATGATATGACCATCTGCATATCTGACAGTCTGCCTGTATGACAGTCTGCCTACCTGACAGTCTGCCTACCTGCCTATCTGACAGTCTGCCTATCTGACAGTCTGCCTATCTGACAGTCTGCCTATCTGACAGTCTGCCTATCTGACAGTCTGCCTATGACTCATAGTAATGTTAGGGATGGTCTGACACCTTTTCACTGACTTTGAATTTTTCCTGTCATTTCCTCAACCTTTTCTTCAATATGTAACTAACCATATGTACAGTGGTTATAATCGTTGATTAATATGAATACAAGAGTTTGGCTAAATCTGTTGCTTTCTCAGATGAATCCATGTTCCTCACTTTCTTGAGTATTTCCTGCTGGCTCTGATTGGTCAGGGCTGCGGTGTTGGTATTAAACTTCTTGATGACGTCGGCATCACTTAAGGGGTTCCTCCAGTGACCATATGGAGTGTCACAACGACCACAGACTTGAGAACCGTCCTGGAAATATAAAAGATAAATGGTTATATTTGTAGCAAATACTATGTTTTTTTTCTTCTTATTTCTTTCTGTTTCTTCGTTTTTCTTTTCCATATTCTAGTCCGTTTTCCACTTTTTTAATCTCCTTTTCTTTATATTTCTTCTTCTTCTTCTGACTGTCAAACCCCAGTTTAATGCAGTCTTTCAGTCAACATGTCTCAAGTTGTTTTATCCTTTGCTGTCTCATACAGCTCACATCATGTCTTCTGTATCTATTGCACCTTAATCTATCATATTTATTTGCTATGTGTGTCCGTGCACGTGCATGCATGTTTTTGGTTCTTTTACTGCCTAATTTCTTTGGCTGTGTCGGTATCAGTAGAAACCAGAACTAGTTTTCACAGCTCAGCATCTCACAGACAAACACACATATACTAGTTCTTCATGTCTTCTGTATCTTTTGCACCTTAATCTATCATATTTATTTGCAATGTGTGTGTGTGGGTGCATGTTTCTGGTTCTTTTACTGCCTTATTTCTTTGGCTGTGTAGGTATCAGAAGAAACCAGAACTAGTTTTCATAGCTCAGCATCTCACAGACACACACACATATACTAGTTTTTCGGACATACAGAGCAAACTGCAGAAGACAGAGGACAACTAGTTAGTTGGTAAGTTAGTTAACCGAAAGATTATCCTCAATGCAGATCGAACAAGTCCATTAGCGCTCGGATCCCATCTTCAGTATAGCCCTCAGCGTGTGGCAACTAATAACACCAGTTCTGTGTTATTTTACTATTCTTCTTTGGCTAGCTGTATAGTGTTAATGTTTAGCAACACCTCTTTTGACTTGAAGTTCTTGTAGTCTTTTGAATGTTGCAGATTCAACGTTGTCTCTTTGAACTCTATCATCTAGTCCTGCCTTCTTGAGAACGTTGAGGATATTGGCCTGATCCATTGCATTTCTTGTACCTACCGTGTCAGCAAGCCAATCCGCTCATTTATTCCCTCTTACACCAGAGTGTCCTGGCACAAAACAGAAATTAATTCCTTTCAGATGAGATTTCCTCAGCGACTCCAACCATTTTCTTTGAATCCATCCTGTCTCTGTCTTCTGTCTCTATGCAGACAACAACTACATACATAAAAGAACTAACTGGAGAGAAGACCATAAGGCAGACCAAGAAGACAGTGATAAGAATATTTAGTCTGACCTACAAACACTTGAAGTTGGCAAAGAGAAGGCCATAGCAAAGAAAAAGCCAAGCAGAAAGATGAATGGAGGTGGGTGATACATGCAGCAATGAACATCACGAGCTTGGAAGGCTCAAGTAGAAGAGGACATACCTTCAGGTGGATATGCACCTCCACATACATGTCATTGAAGGAAGGTTTGTTGTCGTCACTTGTCTGGACCTCAGTTTTCTGCAGCAGGGCCATCAACTGGGCACGTTGTCTGTGATTGCTGTGGTAAGAGCTGGGAGTTACTTCCCCGTCCAACAAGGCAGTGCAGGCGTTAAACTGGAAGGAATGGCGGGCTTCATGTCTGGTTGCCGGCAGAGGACGGTTGATATACTTGGATCTGTTTGTAGATTTAGTAGGTACAGTTATTTATTTACAATTAACCTTAAATGATAGGGAAAAGGATACAATGTGTAAACTGACATGATATTTATGCAAACAGTTTAAATAACATTATTTACTACGCTTTAAATAAGAAATATGGACCCCAACTACTTCTTCATGCTCATTGAATGTAAACTCTGATGGAGAGCTTTGGTTGTTCATCCACTTTCAGATTTAAGTCTTGTTCTAGTACTTGAATTTTGCATGCACAACCATTTTACAGATCTGGCTTAATTGTATGCAAACTATTGGTTCCTTGCCTTTCGTGCAGACATACTTGGACTGAAGGAACGCCTAAATAGTTGACTGTTACATGTTTGTTAAGGAGGCAGTGGGTGATTTTCACCCACAATGGTGCAGTATCACTAATTTACCTGCTTCAGTAACCCTATGACAAGATAAAACATGTTACATATAGACTAAAGTCTAGTCACTAAACTTACATATACAAAATCATAGACGTAAATCTATTTGAATAACTAGTACTGATGGAATCATTTAGCATTCATGACATAATGTAAATGAGGAACTCTGATTTTATCTTTCTAGGATACATTTATTTGCATCATTCCACATAACTGTCACACTGCAATATGCTGACGAGTACAGTAAAACTTCTTCTTTCACCTTTTATCCCACAATGGAGCATGGACCCTCAACCAACTCACGCCAAGTCATTCTTTTCTTTGCTATGGCATGCAGCTCATCCCATATATCCTCCCCATCTTTTTTAACTTCACTCTCTAGCTCCCTTTATGTTATCATTCTTCTATCAGAAGAGCTCATCCTCCCCCACCCCCACCCTCCATCTTGGTTGGTTCGTTGGCTGGGTATTTCTTGTTTCTCTTTTAACTTTTACATGGTTGGCAGGTTTTTGCGTCTATTGTTTTTAGAGGATGAGGTAGCCAACCAGGATCCCAACGCTCCCCTTAGTTGCCTCTTATGACAAGCGTGGTAGTGTGCAGTGCTCTTCTATACATCATTTCTCGTCCTTTTTAGGATGAAATTTTTCGTTATTTGAAACCCTACTCTGGCTTTTGCCAGGGGTCGCAATATAGCCTGGCCATAAATATGGCCTAAAGGCTGAACGTGGTTTCTGGGACCTCTCCACGGTGATCCTCACCCACACGGTGGCACATTGTGTCATCGGGTGTTTATCGCTTGTGTGATGTCCTGGTGGTGTAGAAAGTCAGTCAGTCAGTGTGCAGTGCTACTATTCTTTGATTCCCATAAGGGCGCCGGTAACAGATGGGCGACAGTGAAATATGCTAGGCAGCACATCATGCAATCTTTTATTTGCTTTGTTGAAATTTAGAACTTGGAAACATGGCTTTAAAATTGTATTACAGATTTGTAAATAAGAAGTGTTCACTTACTGAGGAGCCTTGATCACAACCTTCTCAATGCTGTCAACGTTCAGGGCTCCGGCGTTTCCTTCCAGGTTGGATCGAACAGCCAGAGCAGCATCGATAGTCCAGTGCATGCCCAGGTGAGCAGGGAACCTCTTCAGAGCAATGTCCTGATAGTGAAGAAGGAACTCCGGGCTGTTGTAGTGTTCTGTTGCAGAGAGTAAATAACAGCAACCATGAAATGTACATCAGTATGTTGAGCAAGTATAATCACAGGTAAATAATATGTTAAAACTGCTAAATCAGCTTATTGTTAACGTTCACTGGTTGTAACCTCTGACGGACAGTTGCAGTTTAGTTTGTTAATCCCCCCCCCCCCCCCCGGTGGGTTCCGGGGCCCCATTGTGGGGAAAACAAGAATAGACCCACTGCCTCCCCAAAAGCATGTCGTAAGAGTCGACTAATTGGGGAGCTTCCTTTGAAGTCGGAGTGCATCTGCCGGAGAGGGGCAAGGAACCAACAGTCTGTATTCAAGAGAACGAGATCTGTAAAACTGATGCACACGCAACACTCAGGTTCTGGAGCAGGACTGCAGTTCAGTAGTGGACGAGCAACCAGAACTTTCTGCCAGAGTTTACAGCTGGTGAACGCGAAGAAGAAGAAGAAGAAGTTTGTTTATCATCATCATCATGTGCCATGACAGTTGGCATAGGAGCTATTGCATCTCCACAGATCACGATCCCTGGTTGCCTGGAACAGCTCTCTTGATGATAGATCATGAGGAAGACCAAGGAGCAGATGGACTGACATCAACAAAAACACATTAAAAAAATACTGGTTTATATTAACCAGCACAACACAATTGACACTTAGACATCAATTTTAAGGGGCCGCGTTAGCGAAGTCAATAAAAAATCCAACTGTGACTCGCTGCAGCCCACGGCTGGTGTTTGAAACCGGGCGGTTCCCGGGGTTCATCCAGCCTCTATGTCATGGGTACCAGAGGGTGAATGGAGGAGTTGCGTGCGGTCGACGAGACAGGTGGACAGTTTCTTATTAGCTGATCTCACTGGTGGCAGAGCACCTATGCTTTAATACCGTGTGCAGTGACGCTGGTTCACATCTCTCGACTTTACCTTTTTTTTTAAAAAAAACTTTATTTTAGACATCAATTGAAAAACCCCACTTAGTACCGTATGAATTGACGAGCGCCCCCCCCCCCCCCCCCGGTGTCGAAAGGGGGGGGGGGCAAAAATGTGCTTTTATCTTGAAAAATGTACGGGGGGGGGGGGGTTGACTTAAAATTCTCCACACCACACGTTGTTGACCCGGAATGCCTCTTGTCAACATCCAAATCAACATAGGACATCAAAATCAGTTTTACTACTGGTTGCTTCGGCAACATTCATCTTCAAACCCCATGCTGTAACTGTGGAGAATTGCCCTGCTAGTGACACTAACACATTTACGTGACACTCACACCTTTATATGCGCGATGATCCACAGGCATGGGTAGATTAACCATTGAGCATACCAAGTACGTACTTATGGCATCAAAAAGCGAAAGAGCCACGACATAAATTTTCCATAGCCTTGGAAATTCCCCATAACTTTGACCTTGGGGTTACAATAAAATTAGAATCTGGCCACTTCTGCAGTGTCCACAGAGGCTTAAGTGATCGTTCTCAAGCACATTGGGTTTAAATTCTGAAATCTAGGTTTAAAAAAAAATAATCCTTATATAAAAGTAGGTAAATGTTTATTTCGTAACTATAAAATTTGCTTTATGTGATGTCTCAGTGAATGAATAGTGGTTCTAGAAAGGGGAAGAGAGAGAGAGAGAGAGAGAGAGAGAGAGAGACAGACAGAGAGAGAGAGAGAGAGAGAGAGAGAGAGAGAGAGAGAGAGAGAGAGAGAGAGAGAGAAGGAGAGAGACTTACCAGCAATTAAAGTCTCTGGATCGAAGTCATCGTAGAAAGCACCAAAACCTGATGGCATGTCCAGAATATTGTCGTTGCCCTCAATCCCTTGATCAGCCAGGAGTGCAGCTTCTAGTCCAAACCTAGTTGGTTTAAAAAAAATTGTTTTTTGATGCCACCGATGCTATAAGAAAAAATGTCAACCACATTTGACCTGCTACTAGCATTCAGTTATATTTATGGTCTGGTTTTTTTGTGCTAATTGTTTTGGCTGAAGTTGGAGTATGCGTGCCAAGCTCCGTGGCTTTGAGTCCCTAAAGTTGTCCATTCCTGCTTTATGTCTGGATCCCATTGTTGTCCTGTTATCTCTGTCGTCCGGATAGTTTTGCCTCCTATGTTTGATTGGGGCAGGCGTACATCTGTTATCTTCTGCCAAACTGCACCTCCTAAACTAATGCCAGCAACATAAAATAAGATAATGTTCAGTGGCTAAACAGCCGTGGTGCCAACCTACCTGATGACAAGTCTTTTTCTTCCTAGAGTTGTAATCGCCAGCAGAAATCCTGGTTGTTTGTCCACTTCTGGACTTTAGTCTGGTTTCAGAACTGGAGACCCCGTGTGGGTTCCGGGGCCCCATTGTGGGGAAAACAAGAATAGACCCACTGCCTCCCCAAAAGCATGTCGTAAGAGTCGACTAATTGGGGAGCTTCCTTTGAAGTCGGAGTGCATCTGCCGGAGAGGCAAAGAACCAACAGTCTGTATTCAAGAGAATGAGGTCTGTAAAATTGATGCACACGCAACACTCAAGTTCTGGAGCAGGACTGCAGTTTAGTAGTGGACGAGCAACCAGAACTTTCCGCCAGAGTGTACAGTTGGTGAACGCGAAGAAGAAGAAGAAGAAGAAGAAGAAGAAGAAGAAGAACTGGAGTTTTTAATGTCTGGCTTTTTTGTATAGACACTGTTGGTTCCTGATGCACTCAAATTTCAAAGAAAGCATCCCTAATTAGTTGATCTTCATGACATACTTCATCTTCATGACATGCTTACAATGGGACCCCAGACCCCACACGGGATAATTACTAGTGAAATGGACTCGCTTAATCGTTAATACACTACGTATTAAATCTTTTTTTTTTCCTTTTAAATGGGGGAAGGGGAAGGGTGTGGGTATTAATGGCGAAGTGGTCGAGTCTTTCTTCTTGTACTTTGACGTCGTGGGTTCATCTAATGGCTGATGAGCTACGAAGTTCGTGCTTTGTGCGACGATCTCGGTAGGCGGCTAGCCCTTCTATGGGGAGAGGCCGAGCCATTAGGATTAAAATCCGGCTTAGCTTCATCGATTCTCTATACTTCGACTCCAAAATGTTACTGACCTTATAGCGGTGGGGAAGTACACAGTCTCTGTTTGCATTTAGTTCCTATTGTTAGGGAGCCTTTATTGTTACCCTAATAAAAACTTTAGAGGGATTTGACCTGTTTGTTTGACATCCAGGGTGCGAAATTTGCAGTCGCGGGGATAAAAGAAATTTCAAGAAACAGCACACAGAGGACAAACAGATAAACTTCATACCTAGCAGCTTTCCCGGCGTGCAGAGGTTTTGTGGTGGTTCCCGCATTGGCCATGGGAGCTCCAGCAAACGATGCAGCAATGCCCAGAGCGGCTCTGCACTTTTCCGGTCCTAGACCAAGGAGACTAGAACAGGCAGCAGCACTGCCCATCACACCAACAACAGCTGGAGGGTGAAATCTGAAACATTGATACAATGTAGAGCGTGTCAGCAGAGCTACTTTAGTGCTCATTTGGATACTGAACTATATACTTACTGGTACCTAGCTATAAGGAGGATGGCAAAATCGATGCAAAGATTAAACGGCATTAAGCACTAGTAAGAAAATTATACTTTTGAGAGCATGCGTCATCCATGTAGCAACATACGGATGGAGTTATTGACTATCTCCCTGTCCTTAAGAAAAAAAAAGAAGATTTGAGCTGAAGTGCTATAGAAAGATTCTTAGAATACCATGGACAAAGAAGAGAAGAAAAAGTGACATTTTAAACGATGTGAACATCAAGGAGGATTGGCTAATAAACATCATCTTGTCTCGGAAACTGAAATATTTGATCAAACAAAGGAAACCCCGCATTTCCTGGGGAAGTCCAATATTCTAGCGGTGTTTTTGGGTTGGTTTAAGGGTTTAGAAAGTGTCTCTAAGGCGGTCGGAATGACAAAGATCCTAACCCTAACTCCTACCCCAACCCATAACACCCCTAGGAGGGAGGGGGAGGGGTAATAAGTTCACAGATATTACAGTTACAAGAATGGTATGAGGCTTGTTTCTTACCTCCATGGAATACTTTTGGCAGAATTGGAAGACCTCAGTAAAAGGCCCTGTACTTGGATGCCAACATTGTAGGCTACCAGAAGATCCTCCAGAGAAGGACTGAGGTTGCTCATTGTCTCGGATAAAGCCAACAGAGCCGGGAGAGTGGGACCACTCGGATGGGTGGCCGGGTGCCATGTGTCGTCAAAGTCCATGGAGTGGACACTGGCGCCATTGATGTAGGCGGCTGGTGGAAAAAACATGATAAATGTTAAGTTTGGGGAATACTGTAGTCGGCTAGTGAAAGGCAACTGCTAAATGTAATGTTGAATGTTGAATTAAGAACCGACATCATAGCACTCAGGACACTCCCATAAGTGCTTAGTCCCCATCTTCAGCAGCAAGTGAAGAGTTCCAATTCCGATGCTACCAATAACCGTCTGATTGTATATCCGTCTCATCCTTCCCCTGAGTGTTGAGCGATCCCAGATTCCCTGGTAACTACTCGCAGCGCCATTCTCTTAGACCGCAATGATCTATCTGCGCCTCCGCACTGTTTACTCGCTCCAAAAGGGCCCTCACAATATCTCACTTACCATACATCAGTTCACCACCAAGTGGTGCAGACCCAGCCAGTCTATCTGCCTGCTCGTTCCCCAACACACTGGCATGACCTGTGCTAAATGTAAGAGTGGGGGAAACCGAATGCACCTGGCATAAGGAAGCTATAGTTGTAAATGTGAGAACTGTGGCCGGTTGGTAGATGAAAAGTGTTAGCTGTAATTGTAGGAAGTATATTAAACTGTTAGTAGCCGCAAATGAACGAACGAACATTATTTTCAAAGAGTTGAGAAATGGGCACATAGGCCTGCCTTACGTTCAAGGACATTTAGCAGAAGGGAGACCGTTAATTGTTAATTTAGAGAAGGCCAGCTAGTAGAAGACTTTAGACGTAAATGTGGAGGAAGCAAAAGGAGGCTGGTAGAAGAAAGAAGAAAAAAAAAGCATTATCAGTAAATACCCAGACTTAAATGGGTACCAGGATGTATGTCCCGAGGAAGTAAAGACGGCCGGTGTAATGCTGACCACATTACCCATCTAGTATCGATTCGTCTGTAAAAATATGGGTGGTCCTATGCGTCTAAAGGCTTGAAAAGTGATCTTTCCTTTACTTTATATGTGGAGAATTTACTTTGTGGATTCTGGGGCCCGATTGTGGGTGGAAACAAGAAGAGACATACTGCCTTCTTAATAAGCATGTCGTAAGAGTAGATAAATAGGGTGCTTCCTTCGAAGTCGAAGTCTATCAGTGTGAGAGGCATAAGACCAACAGTATGTATTCACATATTTCAGGTCTGTAAAATGGGTGTGCACGCAACACTCAGGTTCTGAGCTGACTAAATAAGGTCCAGAGGGGGACACCGTCGGTGTTTACAGCTGATAAACTCGAAGAAGAAGAAAACTATATGTAGAGAATATAGTGCTTTATTTATATACCACCATGAAGTATATTTAAATACAAAACAACAGTGTGAAATCCTGGTGGTTACTACTGTCTCTCTCTCTCTCTCTCTCTCTCGCTCTCTCTTTCTCTCCCTCGCATAGTGAGTACGTGTATGTGCGTGCGCGCACGACATATAAGCCCACGAGCGTCAATGCTTACCCGTTGCTGGCGAGGTCCTCATGTTTCTAGATCCCCACAGCACGCAGCCGCCCATGCCGTTCCGGCCTCCCACGTAGGCCGCATGCTCTAAGACCATGCAGGTGCGAGCCACAGTCTGCACGATGTCGGTGTTGTGGCCCAGGATGCCCACACCCAGAGTGTCCAGCAGCATCCTCTTGCTGCGGTGGACAGTGGTGTTGGAGAGGTCCCTAATGCTGGTTTTGGAAATGAGGTCAGCGATCCACGAGGTCACGCTGGTGGCCGGCAGACTTTTGGTAGCAGCTGTAGCAAAAGATGAGTCGTTATTATGAAGTTTATCATGGAAATTATCAGTGTTTTAAAAAAAATTCCTCTTAAAAAGAAAAGTTAGCTGAAAACTAGATCGCAAACACGGGGAATCCAGGAATCCCAGGAAAAGTCCATTGCTATAGGGGCGTTACGGTTGAAATGAAAATCGACTAACCCCAACCTAAACCCTATAATATTGAAATTTTCCGGGATTCTGTTCTTCCCAGTATTTGGGGTGACCTAAAAGGAAAGTACCGAAAACTTTATAATTTTGTGGCAATGGGTTTAACAAATTAACCAGAGTACCCATTTGGCCGGACCGTGAGTGTAAAAATTTTGAGGAGCACTTGTCGTAGCTAATAGTCTTACAAGGATCAGCTTATCACGCGCCGACTGATTGACTTTTTACCCCAACAGGACTGAGCGATAAACACCTGGTGACACAAAGTGCCACCATTCGGATGAGGATCATCCATGGAGAGGTCTCAGAAATCCCATTCAACGGTCAGGTTATATTAGGGTCCCCGGTAACAACCACGGTGGGACTTCAAATAACCAAAAATTCGGCACTCTTCCGAGTGTTCCTGTTCCATATTTTTAACTACATGACCTCTCATGTCCCTAACTACGACCTCTTGGGCCCTGAATGGGATTTTTTGTCTTTGAATAATAAGGGACCGTTATTCGGAAGAGTGCCAAAAATTCGTCCCACATGGGGTCGGGGATTGTTATCTGTTTTCACACGGTCGCCTGTAGCTTTTTATCCTTCTACCGGCGGGGTTAAAATAACGTTAATCTCCCCAAATAGAGTAGGTCACTTTTCATTCACAAGTTTGTTGAGCTGGTCGACTTTCATGAAGCTTGCGGGTATGACCCGCTCTGTTATTTGCTTTCTGCGTTGTCTTGCATTTACGTTTTTATTCAGAGAAAGAGAATGCCTGTGACATAGGTTGCAGCACTCTCTAGGGGGTTGTGTTAGGGTCAGTTTCTCATGCTTTTGGAGTGTTAACAGCGCCGGCCATATAAACGGCATTGCGGAACACCCCCCACAACCTTGTGCCAAGGTGACAGGTTCAGGAACTACTAATCAGAAGTGAGTTAGTGTTGTATGGGCGGGGCGTGGTGGAGACTAACGTTACGTGTACCACCGGCGGTTTTGGGTTTTCACTGCAGTTGTGTGTGTGTGTGTGTGGGGGGGGGGGGGGCATTCGGCCCTGACCAACTTTTCCACTGGAGACTTTTTCGGAAATATCCGAAAAAACTGACCCGATTTACGACCTGCTCCAGTTTTAAATCGAATACTCAGCGAGATAAACAGCTGCAGGAGGTTGTTTTTCAATCTACTTCTGTCGGAGGTCTCGCGGGATCTAACTACGTAAGAGACGAGACCCAGAAGTAGATTTAAAGCTGAAGCCGGTCGTTGTAAGAGACTGAATTTATTAGTTTTTCGTTTTGGGGGCTGATAACTGGGGGCGCCAAAATTAACCAACTTTTGTGTTAGGGCTTCATGGGACTTTGATTCGTGTTTAATTATTTACTGAATGGCAGCAGAAATAAATTACTCTCGTGTACAAAACTGTTGAGCGGGAAGATGCGAAGAAACAAACGGTTACGACTGAAAGAGGTAGGAGTCGCCGTGGTGTAGCGGCTAGCCGCTCGCTTGCTGATCCAAAAATCGTGAGTTCAGGTCCTGAGGAGCCAGTGTTTTCAAAAATGATCTTGGCTTCCAGGTCGTCGCAGCTCTAAATGGGTACCAGCTTAAGTCCTGGGAAGTAAAGGGAACCTGCGTGAACACCACATCACCCACCAAGTTAGTTAGTCTTTCATATTGAACCTAGGGCGCGCATACGGCAGAGGTCTAGCTCTATGTCTGGCGGTTCGTTGCCACCTGCTTTAGGTCTTGGATGTTCGTTAGGCCCATGGTTGAGCCTTCCCTGGTGATGTTTCTACCCAGGACCTCTCTTGGTCTTCTCCGTTTTCCTTTCCCCTTTCCGGTATCCATATGATGGCTTGATGGTGTAGTCTTGTCTTACCCATTCTGAGTGCACGGCAGGGCACTTTCTTAAAAAATAGGTACCTTATCATGCTTGGTTTCTTGTCTTATTTGCGTAGTGCATCTTAAATCTGTCCAGTTGAACGAAACATCATAACATTTAGAGCTAGAAATCTGATTCTAAAACAACGGATTTTTACGACGGCGACTTGTCGGGTCATCGATCAACAGTCTTAAGCCAAGCTAGAGGGAACCACGTCACGCCACCTTGGCCGAAAACGGAACCCACCTAATGCTGTTGGTCTATAACATATAGGTCTAGCCCTATATACCCAATACTCTTAAAGGCGTGGAAAAGAGTCCCTTTACTGTTTACTGAAAGAGATAACACATATTAGAACACAACAACATATCTACTTACGGAGAGCAACTGTGTGAGCAAAACGTTTCTCTTGTGAGTTCACGGGTCTGTCTTCGGGCGAGGTGGAGTAATCATTCTTTATGATCTTGTTGATGGTGCTTTTACCGGAGCCAGCCGCGGGTCTGACTTCTCCTGTGTTCGAATCCTGCGAGCTCGGGAAGCGCTGTAGATAGTGCATAGATACATTGGTACCTTGGACTGAACTGAGTACAATTTTCCCAAATGTCTGCTCCAGTTTAAACGCGTTGAGCGGAGACTTCGTCATGTCGGTACACAATTTACAACGAATTTGTCGACCAGCAACTATGATGTATGTGTTGAGTAGCAAGCAAATCGATGTATGTGTTGAGTAGCAAATCGATGTGTCCACATGATCACGAGGAGCATCCAACTTGTAACTCATAACACAGTAGCAGTTAAACTTCGCGCAGCTTTGATTTTCTTAAATGTACTGTACATTTTGTCTATTTCTTTTTATTTTTATTTTGTTTAACTGATGGTGATTTGTTTGATTTATCTGTATTTTTTAAAAATATATCTTCAAGTTAATATATATATATGCCTTGCGACCACCCAACCATCCCCACCCCCTTCCACTTCCCATAAATATGAAGTTGTGGACTAAGACTAATGTCTAGAAGTGAAGGAACGTCGGAGTTTACCGCTGTTGAACGCGAAGAAGGAGAATAACTATGACAGATAAAACTATGTAAACATAAATTCACACGATAAATACAAAAGCATATTTAACACATATATATATACTTCAGAATAATAGCTATTCCCACCGCACAGTTACTGCAATCACAGATTGCACACTGCTCATATTTTTGAACAGTTAAAGCACAAACTAGACGCCAAAACATGGGGAAATCCAATTATAAAACGAAATATGTAAGACTATTTAGATTGTATATTTTGCCAGTAAGATCTACCACGGCCTTCTCTATTTATTAGAGAAGGCCGTGGATCTACTCCAGCTTGAAAGAAAGTCCGACAACTCATATCCCGGAGGAAACACAGGATACAATTTATATCCGCAAAAAGACATTTGTATACATAAATCTGTATATTCACTTAAAAGATATGTCACCCTTTTGCTGTTTCACACAAGTTTACAGGTTTTTCTGGCGGTAATCAAATTTAATGATTTTTTTTTTTTTAATTCAAAAACAATTAGTTATACCCCCTTCTAACTCTTATGTTTTGAAAGTTTAGACTTCTATACGCAAGATGCTCGGTTTGGGCAATGCATTGTTTTACAATTTTATTCTCATTGATTGTGTATTCAAAACATACGTAAGAAATCAATTATACTTGTATTTAACCACAGAAATGAATAGGAAAACATATTCATTTATGAACTAATCAGTTTGTGTCATGCCTTTCATAAAAGTGAGATTAAATTCACACAAACAAAACCCCTACAATGCATATATAGCTGTCAAATGGAGACAATATAAAAAGACGATTGTTCAACGACGAAACCACAAAACAATTATAAAACGAATAGTTGAATTACTTACCGGAGAGCGGGCGGTTAAACATTGAATGCTCTTGGCTACATCCGTGCATGCCTTGACAGGGTTAGTTGCTCTTGGGGTCATTGTTGCCTTATAAGTATTTTGCCAGCGTGCAACTTAGATAACTAATCTTTCAGTTTTGCAAATAAAGAAATTGTTGTCCTATAATTGTAACTTTGATTTCTTTCTTTTCTCTCCTTTTAATCAGAAATGTAGTTTGTGTTTAACTGTCGTAGTTTATCTTACTGCAACGGAACAAACGTGTAAATATATGCTGTTATTTTAATGCGTTTGGCTGAATTGAGCTTTCCGAATTCCAAGAATTTTTTTCAAGTTTTGGTGTCACCGTTGTAGTGGTTTCTTACACAAAGATACAAATGTTTTATCAGAAATGATAATTTTAATGTATTTGATTAAAATCAACTTTCACTTTGTATGATTTCAAGTTTCAGGGTAATCGTTCGTTGTATATCTTTCCACAAATACACAAGCGTTGCTATAAGTTACAATAATTTCAGCGTATTCAACTAAAATCAGCGTACACTTGTTAAGGTTTCCAGTTTGTTAACGCGATCAGTCGACTGCCTGGATTTCTAAAACAAGCAGGGTTACCCCCTATTTATACCCGCGGTCACACACGACTAGAACAGGATCCTCCATTATAAACATAGCGGAGAATTCTCCGGGTCACTTCAGGTTTACCGTACTAATTTTCCTCTGTGCGTCACCACTTCAGCGTGACCGACTCTTCGTGGGGAAAAACAAACACACGCCGGCCCTTCATGGTCCTCTCTCTCTCCCGCTTAGCCTTGAAAAAAGTTTTTGTTTAGGAAAATATGTTAAGTGACCTAGCGGCCAGATTTGTGTCCGAAGCGTGGCGCTACCGGCTGTGCCATCCATTCAGAAACAGTGGAAATCTTCCTCGTCTGGGTTTAGGGGTCATACGTTCAGCAGCTACATGGTGGGTGTGGGGGGGGGGGGTGTTGGGATGGAGAAGGGGAAGTAATTGGTGGGGGGGGGGGGGGAGGGCAAGCCTGCCTCCTCGAAGTAAACATGGAAAGCAGTCTTAGTCTAGCGGCTAGACGTTCGCCTGGGGGATAAGAAGGTGGTGAGTTCGGGTCCTGACAGAGGGGGTCTTTTAAAAAAAAAAAGACTTTAGGTCCTAGATGGACCCAGCCTTAAATGGGTACCAGGTACATTCCTGGGAAGTAAAGGCAGACCACATCACCCATCCAGTGCCTATTGGTCTATAAAACATAAGTCTAGCCCAGTATGCCCAATCCCCATGAAAGTGTGGAGATGAGTCACTTATTTTATTTTTACAGAGGATTTATAAAGCTTAACAGCAAACCATTTGTTTTACTATTTCTTCTTTGTTTTCGCTAATGTTGAGGATCGGCTGCCCGAGCTGCTTGAACGCTTGTCTCTCAATCGGGAGACCAAGGTTCGAATCCTCGGTAAGGCTGGGGATTTTTTTTTTTTTTCTGTCGGGGGTAAAATAAAACCCTCAACTGCACAGTCGTGGTGATAGTACTAGCCATGCGGCCGTACATCCTCAGGTTTAAAGACACCCCCCGCCTCTCACGCCTGCGTCGCAAAAGTGTTAACATTTAGGCAGTGATTGACAGTTTCGTTCATGTGTAATCAACATGCTCATTGACCGCTAATCAGTTTTAACATACATAGTACAATATGTGTTTGTTTGGAAAATTAACTAGGAATTTAAATGCTACATAACAGATAAAACACTTATGAATGGTTAATGTTTTTTCTTTCATTAAAATTGCTCTCCTTTGTTTCCCTTATATTTATTAAACTTTCCTAGTTGCACCCGAGTAAACTACCGCCTTCTGGATCGTCCCAACGCTGCTCCCAATTTGTGCTTGCAGTTTTTACTGCCCCACCACTAGGTGCCGGAACCTGGGGCCTATGTCCTTGAGCTCCCCCCTCCCCCCTTTTTCCTCCCCTTTTTTAGGAAATCTTTAGGAGTGGAGGGGTGGACCCCCCTCCCCGCCCCCTCTAATGTTTTTTTTTAATTTTAATTTTTGTACCCAGAAAATGTGTTAGGTCCTGAGGGTACATCCCTTGGGTATGAAGGAGTTAAGGGGCGGGACGGCTACTTTCGGATACTCATGAGTTAAACAAACGCCGTTTTATGCACTTTGAAAAGTGTGTCCTTATTAGAAATGAAAGGTTAATCCTAGATTTTCCCGGTAATAGGGCCTACACCCTGCTCGACAAGCCAAAGACAGAAAGATTGCCGGTTTTGCTTGCTAGTGCTTCCATCGATGCACCTCCACGACCCAAGCGGCAGGTCGGTACTCTCCTGGCTGGAAAAGCCTCACGTTCAACCAGCATCCCTGAAGCGGGAGCTTAAGGTTATACGTGTGACTAGGTTGTGTGTGCCATATAATTTTTTGCAGGCCACCAAGAGCCATAAAAAGGACTCCTGTAGCGTTGTTGCGATCAGAGAAGGCATACAGAGAAGGCATACAGAGAAGGCATACAGAGAAGGCACACAGAGAAGGCATACAGAGAAGGCATACAGAGAAGGCATACAGAGAAGGCATACAGAGAAGGCATACAGAGAAGGCATACACAGAAGGCATACACAGAAGGCATACACAGAAGGCATACAGAGAAGGCATACAGAGAAGGCATACACAGAAGGCATACAGAGAAGGCATACACAGAAGGCATACAGAGAAGGCATACACAGAAGGCATACACAGAAGGCATACAGAGAAGGCATACACAGAAGGCATACAGAGAAGGCATACACAGAAGGCATACAGAGAAGGCATACAGAGAAGGCATACAGAGAAGGCATACAGTTTGTTTGTTTTAGTATCCAGAAGCCATGAGTTGTTAACCATTAGGCTCGGTATTATGGATATCGCAACCTTTCGGCCTTGATTCCATTTTAAATACCGTAAATCTGGGAGAAAATGTGGCTTTCCTGCCTTCCCCCGGGATTGAACCCGGACCACAAGGAGTTCGTCACCCGATCTCCGCGCAATCCGGTTTAGCCAACTACGCTAGAGAGCCGGGCAGAAGGCATACAGAGAAGGCATACCCAAATACTGTCCTAAACGGCGACGAAGTTGTCTACCGGCCAGCCAATGGGCGACCCGGTTGCAGATGAAGATTGCTTGTTGAGTGTGCTATTGCTTCCACTGATAAACCTCCAGGACCCAACCAGATCAGTTTCTGTTTTAACAACGGATCAACGGATTAACATTATGGCATAAGGGTGGCAACCCATAAGTGGTCCGTTCTTTTTCGAACTGAAGGGTGAGTCAGAAGAATATCAGCACAGTGCGCGAACGCCGTAGCACCGGCGAGGAGCCTGAAATACTTTGGGTAGATTTGTAACTTCGAATTTTGCCTGGGCAGCGCCGTTAGGCTACTCTTTTGGATTTTCAGCTGCCAATGGTTTTTTTTTTTTACGTGCGCAACAATACACACCATACAGACAGGTCAATAATTAAGTTTTGCATCCCCGGTAGCAAACAAGAAGCGAAGATTATCTTGCTTGTTACTTCCCTTTCATTATCTTATTTAACTTCTGCTTTCGCCCTGATTAGGGGGGGGGGGGTGGGGGGTAGGGGTTGACACGTTGTGTTGTGGTTTGCAGCTGTGCTGCGATATCTGCCCCTGTCGGCCAAAACATATCATTTGAGCACCCCCTAGATAAGTTAGTCATATCTTACGACATTGCTTTTAAGGGGCAGTAAGTTTCTCTCCCCCCCCCCCCCCCACAAACACACACACCACGTGTGACTCCGGAACCTATGTATAGAGTCTATCCTAACGACTATCTTCGTTATCTTGAACATTAAAATAAACCAGAATGCCGGTCTAGACTTCATACACGGCATCCATTTTTTCCTGAAAAAGACCGAGGCGCCCCCACCCCCCCCCCCTCTTCTTCCTCCTCTCCCTCCCAACACCCTTCCCACCCCACAATTAGCGAAAGCTCTTTGATGAAGGCAGTTCATTTCAAACACCAGTCCAATGGCTTCACGTGATTTACAGTGACTTCAAAAAGAATTAAAATGGGAGGCCAGTTAACTTAATGTGGTCTCAACCTCTGTTCTAACTTGTGATAACAGTCATTGTAGTTGTGAAAGTAAAAATGACCCTTTTCCACGCCTCTAGGCGTATAGGGCTAGATTTTTATTTTAATTACCAATCGGCTTAAGATAGGGGATGTGGTCAGCATCACGCCGGTCGCCTTTACTTCCCGGGACTGCACCCGGTACCCACTCAAGGCTGGGTTGACCTGAGAGCTAAAATCATTTTTGAAAAAAGTCCGGCTCCGCCAGGGAGCGAACCCACGACGTTCCGATTCGCAGGCGAGCGTCTAGCCGCCCCGCCACGGCGACTCCCAGCAGTCAGTGTGCCAGTACCTAATTAGTTTCACAGTTAGGAATGAAAGAGAGTACACCTATGTGTTGATAAGGAACTTCCTGATACTGTCACCCGTTTTGTTCTGTTTGGCATTGGATTTGGCAAAGCTTTCCTTTTTTTTTTTTTAGGTTGTCAATCAGTTTCATTACCTCATCTGTTAAAACATATTAAAAAATTATAATTATGGACACAACAGGACAGTGAATGAATAAATATCATTATTATATTGTTAATTTGTGCAACAAAGAAAGGTATACTCTATCAAGAAGAGATTTGCCTCCCTCCTTTCGCTTGTCCCCGGGCAACTAGTGAGCCCAGGAAGTGTACCCTTTGCTAGGTAAAGAGGAAAATTAGTTAGATCCAAGTCAGAAAAAACAAATAATTAATCGAGTCTTTAGCACCCTAATCTTACCACAATCAGTTCTCTTCGTGAGTCAATTTCTTTCGAAATGTCTTCATTACTCTTATTTATCTGGCCAGGGTATTCTCAGGATTCGTCTATAAAACAACATCTCTGCAGCTTGTAAATAAGTTTTTACTAAGTTGCCAACGGTCCATGATTCACTTCTGTATATCAATATATGATTTATAGCTTTTGAGAATTCTCTTTCTCGTCTCAATGACAAAGACAGATTAGTGAGTTGTTTTTTTTTTTTAGTATCCAGAAGCCATGAGTTGTTAACCCTTAGGCTCGGTATTATGGATATCGCAACCTTTCGGCCTTGATTCCATTGTAAATACCGTCAATCTGGGAGAAAATGTGGCTTTCCTGCCTACCCCCGGGATTGAACCCGGACCACAAGGAGTACGTCACCCGGTCTCCGCGAAATCCGGTTTAGCCAATTCCGCTAGAGAGCCGGGCACAGATTAGTGAGTAAATTCCACCCCACCAGGACATCACACAGAGCGATAAACACCCGGTGACACAAAGTTCCACCATGCGGATAAGGATCACCCTTGGAGAGGTCCCAGAAACCGCGTTCAACCGTCAGGTTGTATTGCGTCCCCCCCCCCTCCCCACCCCCGTAAAAGTCAGGGTGGGGCTTCAAAATAGCATAGGGATGACGTTAGTTTACAGCACGGCCGACTCTGTTTATAGACCAAATAGGTCAGCGTGGATTCCCGTTCATGTGCAAGTCGAGGGGCCGCTCTGTGAGATTTATACACAAATTAAACTACAGTGTCATTAATTTGCAACAAATTTTATCGAATCTGGAGAAGGCAATGGTTTACAGTATGACAAGAAAGAAAGATTGCATACAAAATTCTTTCTTCTGTAAAATGCTGCCTTTGCTTCAGCTTTTTGACATTTAACTTCCTCAATACATCTTCTATCTGATGTTATCAGGGTACCCAAGTACTTAAACATATCACTTTGCCCCACTTACTTTGATGTTCCATTTTCCATTGCCACTGAAAAATACATTATTTTACTGTTTATTATTATTTACGTTTTGTTACAAACAAGGCATGATTATTGCTCTTTGATATCCCAAGCACTTAAAAGACCCCCTCCCCCCTTTTTTGTGTGTTTTGTTTTACTCCCGAGTCGTATTATCAGTATTATGGGCCCCTTGGCAAACCAGTGTGATGGGACCCCACGAAAACCACTCACAGGAATGAAATGTGAATGGTCACATAACATGCAAGGATAAGCAAGGGGCCAATATACCCGTGGATGCCCCTGCACGTGCCCAGCGGACCCGTGTCTTAAAGGGGCACTGGTGCTCCTATACATTTAATTCTATGCATAATAAGTCCATTATATATCTGCATTTAGCGAAATTAAACAAGGTGGACTGGCACCGAAGACAACAGATCACGTCATCGAAGACTATCCCAATTACAACATATCAAGACAAAACTTCTGGCCAGGAGAAACACCGGTTAAAGTAGAACTCTACGGTGGCGAAGTAGTCGAACAGCTTGCCTCGCGCTCTATGGGTCATGGGTTCTCTTCACAGCTGCGCCCTTCAGTTCACGGGTGCAATTTTTTACGGAGATTCCCGGGGACTCAGCAGGCGGTTAGCCGTTCTGCGTAGAGAGACTGAGCCATATAGGATATCACCCGGTGCAATGAAGTCATTTCTCTTGGGGAAGGGGTGGGGGTGGGGAGAGGGTCGCTCAGTGAATTACAAAAGACGTTCATACTAAGACAACACTGCAGATATAGATAATCTCTTTCATGTGAACGAAAGAGGAAGCAGAAGACAATTGTTCCTGAAAAGTTTTCTCGACCTTTTAAGCGAATTGATCACGCTTCGCCATTGTTGAATACACACTACACTACACCAAACCACATTGCACCACACACACACACACACACACACACACGCACACACATACAGATACACAGAGTGCCTCTGAATTATCCGCCTAAGATCGTGACTACCACGTTGCAGCGATAAAATTCTTTTCCGGAAATCATAATTGCAAGAAATCCAACCTCAACCAAGAAAACTCCTAATGTGAAAAGTAGGATTTTTTCCTCGAAACAAGGAGCCGGAACTAATTATGAAGTGTTAAGTACAGTAGCGCTAAAAATGTCTTTAATACATATAGGTAATACATAACGCAGGAAAAAGCAACAACAAAAAGAAGCGACGAAAAGTCTAATTGTAATTGAGATGTCCCCGGTTTCTGGTTTAGACGGAACTACTTTTCTAACGTAGCCTTCATTAAACTGGGAAATTTGTAGAGCTCAAAAGTAATTATCACTATTACTATACTTGAAATTATCTTTTCGAATATCAAATTAGTACTACTGTATGGAGCAGAAACATGGAGAACAACTTAAACAGTTACTAGTAAACTACAAAAATTCATTAACTGGCGCCTGTGAAGAAAAGATGGAATTAAATTGATGATAGAATCACTAATGTTAAGCTTTAGGAGAGAACTAAACAAGTTCCAGTGGACCAAGAGGTGGAGAAAAGATGCTGGCGTTGGAAAGGACAAGCGTTAAGAAAACTAGAGAATAGTATAGCTAGAATGTGTTGGCACTAGAACTCACCTGAGCATAGAAATAAAGGTAGACAAAGAAGAAGAAGAAAAAGAATAAAACACTCACTGAATGGCTGTTGTCAACATCCCAATCCTCTATAGACCAGTCGTCACCCAATGGTTGTTGTGAACATCATGAACCCTCTACAGACCAATCGTCACCCAATGGTTGTTGTGAACATCATGAACCCTCTATAGACCAGTCGTCACCCAATGGTTGTTGTGAACATCATGAACCCTCTACAGACCAATCGTCACCCAATGGTTGTTGTGAACATCATGAACCCTCTATAAACCAATCTCCACCAAATGGTTGTTGTGAACATCATGAACCCTCTACAGACCAATCGTCACCCAATGGTTGTTGTGAACATTATGAACCCTCTATAGAACAATCGTCACCCAATGGTTGTTGTGAACATCATGAACCCTCTATAGAACAATCGTCACCCAATGGTTGTTGTGAACATTATGAACCCTCTATAGAACAATCGTCACCCAATGGTTGTTGTGAACATCATGAACCCTCTATAGAACAATCGTCACCCAATGGTTGTTGTGAACATTATGAACCCTCTATAGAACAATCGTCACCCAATAGCTATTGTCAACATCATGAACCCTCTATAGAACAATCGTCACCCAATAGCTATTGTCAACATCATGAACCCTCTATAGAACAATCGTCACCCAATGGTTGTTGTGAACATCATGAACCCTCTGTAGACCAATCGTCACCTAAAATTTGTTGTCAACATCATGAACCCTCCATAGACCTATCGTCACCCAAAAAATGTTGTGAGCATCATGAACATTAAAGATTTATATGTGCAGGAAGGGTCAGGCAACTCAGTGACCCCTTGTTCTATGTACCCCAGTCACACGATGGCACAGTAAAAAAAAAAATTGTAAAAAGTACTATCCCTACCTTGATCAAGGACGATCTTCTACCTACTCGGGCCAGCTCTTTATTTGTCGAGGATGGCTCACTGTGAAAGCCTGGCTTCTCTATGCTTCCCAAGATGCATAAACCTGACAGTTGGTATTCCGAACATGTCTTATCTGCTTCCCTTCACCGAGCACGATCTATTCATAGTGCCAAGGCCCTCGTTTCCAAGCCTAAACGTCACCACAACAGACCTTTTATAATAATCACCTACCACCCTCACAACATCCATGCCAAAAATATTCTCCTTAAGCATCTCTCCATCATTAGAGCTGACCCTACAACCAGTACGATTTTCTCTGAACTTCCTCTAGTGGCCTACAGGCATTACCGTAACCTCAAGGTTACGTCCTGCCTCCTAGCCACACGCCGGGACGGTCTTTAGCTACAGACCTGTATGCAAGACCTACCCATATGTGATTCAGGGTACCAGCCTGGAATTCCCGAATGCCACTTTCCACATACGTGAAGCCTTCCATTGCAGGAGCCCTAAAGTAATGTACGCCATCAACTGCAAGAGATGTGGCATTAAATACATCGGTGAAACGGGTTTAAGACTGGCTGACAGGTTCAGACAACATCTTTGGACGCGCAGAACGGCGCCTAAAACCAATACCACTGCATTTATATTCCCATGACTACCAAGGTGTCCACGTCATGGAGGTGACAGCCATTAAATCTAGCCACCCCTGCGACAGAGTTCACAAGTCTCTTAAAAATCGCTTTTTATACACCTTGGGAACTCTGGCGCCCAGGGGACAACTGCTAACACAGCTTCACCTAAAGCCTAGGATGCTGCACCGCCTACACAGTTTCATCTTATTCTCGAGTGACGGCCCCTGGCATATCCCCGGATTACTTATTTCCAGGCCCCACGTGCTTCGGCAGACTATTGTCTTGACATCGACCTGGCTGCCACGAGATACGAAGATAAGTGATATTGTGTATTTGTGTAGTATTGTCTATTCTATGTGCCGAAGAAGGCTCCATAGCCGCACCGTTTACGTTTTGTTTGTGTTTGTTATAAGGTAAAGCTCGCTGATATACTTTTCGTTCGGTTTTATATCTTTTCTATGGTATTTGGAGTCCCGCGAAATAGGGAAACAAGAGCGGATGTAGACACGTGTTGCAAATCGCGACAGGCAGCTATAGCCCAGTTATATTTTGTAACAATGTCATTGTCAGCTGTGCTGATCAGGGGTGAATGTATTTTGTAGAGCGGCGCCCTTCTAACCTTCTTCAGCAAAATGAAACTCATTACGATCCTTCAAGGTGAGATACTGCCACGTTTTTATATTTTTGTTGGGGGCAACCCCTTAAGTGGCAGGCAGGGCAAATGCCACTGCCCTGCTACTGCAGTACCCACTCTGCTCTGTGTGGGTTCACAGGCCCCATTTTGTGGGGGAAAGGGGGGGGGGGGTAGAGAATAGACCCATTGCCCGCCGCAAAAAGGATGCCGTAAAAAACGACTTAATAGAGGTGTGTCCTCCAAAGTAGAAGTGCATCTGCCTGAGAGGCGAGTAACCAACAATCTGCATTCAGATCAGCAGTATCTGTAAAACGTGCGTGCATGCAGAACTCAAGTTCTGGAAAAGGAATTAAGTCAAGAAGTATGAGAACAGCCAGAACTTTCCGCCGGAGTTTACAGGCGATAAACGCTAACAAGAAGTTTTTAAAAGGGTAGGAAATTATAGGGAAGAGAAAAAAAAAGGGTATAAAAGAACAAATAGTTAAATGTCAGCTTTACAAAATCGATCATAATGAACAAACAAAGGACGTTGCGGCGATTAACCTCCATCAGCACTTAAAGAACAACACCACACACATACACAAATATGCACTAACTATGAAGTTGAGAAGAAGAGGGGTAGGAGGAGGAGGAGAAAGAAGAAGAAGAAGATGATGATGGCGACGATAAAAACTCCTGTATGCAGCACTGTTTACTAAACTGTCCCACATACAACCACTCGCTTCTTCTTTCTTCTTCTTCTTCTTTCTTCTTCTTCTTTCTTTCTTCTTTCTTTCTTTCTTTCTTTCTTTCTTTCTTTCTTTCTTTCTTTCTTTCTTTCTTTCTTTTCTTTCTTTTTTTTCTTTCTTTTTTTTTTTTTCCTTTTTTCTTCTTCTTCCTTCTTCATCCTCTTCTCATTCATTCCCCCTCCTACTAATACCAACACAATCACAACAACAACAACAACAACAACAACAACAACTACTACTACCACCACCACTACTACTACGACATATATTTTGAAAGGGTTCATGACTGGGCACGTTGGCCCATTTTATATTCTACGATATATGCCAATGTTCTAAACATTGTTAGCTCGGAGACAAAACAACGTATTGTCGTATGTTTACAACTGACATCATAGTTGACTGTATTTTTTGTGTGCACGGTGTCGAGGTCGGATTTCGACCTGGAGAGGCCCTAAGGTAAATATAGCCTTGAGGCCGCTACGGTTTTATATTATACCATTCGGTGCTGCATGATCTCGAGGCATGGTGTCCGCCTCGAGTGCTAGAGTTTCCGGGTTCAATCCCCGGTAAGGGCTAGGATTTTTTCACGGTGGACTTGGACTTCTAGTTATTCCCCCGGGTTACTGGGTAGTGAGATTAGACGCCCGTGTGTACTGTAGCGCACGTAAAAAATCCCTCGGCAGTTGGAAATCGAAAAGAGTAGCCTTAAGGCGCAGTCAGGGCAACATTTGAAGTTAAAACTCTACCCAAAGTTTTTCAGGATACTCGTCGGTGCTACAGAGCCTGTGCACTGTGCTGAGCTTCTTCGGATTTTTACTTGAGTTAGAAGTAGAACGGATTACTTATGGGTTACTACCCGTGTGCCATGATGTTGATCCGTTGTTCAAAAACCTCAAAACCATACCCTTCGCCTTCTATAGCAATGTTGGCGTCTGTGGCTTTGGCGTTGCGACGCGTTTCGTAATGCCGTGGTGCCGGGTTCGATCTCAGCTGCGGGGCCTTGTGCCTTGCGTTGGTTTCGACAGTGGTATCAAAAAGCTGACCCTCCAGAAAGCAGTGACAAACTACTGAAATTAAACCAGCCTTAAAAAAACCACAACAGTCACACACACACAAACACACACACACACACACACACACACACAAACACACACAAACAAAGCTGATGTTGGTTCTGCAACGTCCTGTAAAGGATACGCAACTAACCTAACAGCTTGACCAACACCAAGAAAAGCATTATCTACATTATCTCAACATAAAAGAGAGTTAAAAGTTAGTTGCGTATCCTTTACATGACGTTGCAGAACCAACCCCAATAGCCCTTGGCCGTTCTGTGATTTTTCTAGGCAAATTTACATCCAGTAGTTTACCATTGCTTTCTGGACGGTGTAGCTTTCTTGATACCACTTTCGACGCAGTTAGTTAGTTAGTTAATTTAGTTAGTTAGTCAGTTAGGTAGTTAGTTAGTTAGTTAGTTAGTTAGTTAGTTAGTTAGTTAGTTAGTTAGTTAGTTAGTTTGTTTGTTTGTTTGTCAGTTAGTTTAGTTTAGTTAAGTTAGTTAGTTAGTTAGTTAGTTAGTTAGTTAGTTAGTTAGTTAGTTAGTTAGTTAGTTAGTTAGTTAGTTAGTTAGTTAGTTAGTTAGTTAGTTAGTTAGTTAGTTAGTTAGTTAGTTAGTTAGTTAGTTAGTTAGTTAGTTAGTTAGTTAGTTAGTTAGTTAGTTAGTTAGTTAGTTAGTTAGTTAGTTAGTTAGTTAGTTAGTTAGTTAGTTAGTTAGTTAGTTAGTTAGTTAGTTGGCTGGCTGGCCGGCCGGTTGGTTGGTTATTTCTTTGATCAACATTTAAATAACACTATATTTCCCTTACCTATATATTTGAAAGTAAAGTAAAATAAAGATTTTTTTCATGCCTTCAGGTGCATCGGCCAAATGGGAAGAGCACCAATGTTTTTACAGACCAATCGGCACTAGGTGGGTAATGCGGTCAGCATTACGCCGGCCGTCTTTACTTCCCCATGGCATACATCCTGGTACTTATATTAGACTGGTTGGTCCTGCGACGCCCCATACAATAATACAAATCCACACAGCCAGCAGGGGGGTTTCGATCGCGGTACGTTAGAATTACGAGTCGGACTCGCAGCACCTAAGCCACGGACGCCGCATATATTTAAAAGGCGTTTAATTTTTTTTTTTTTTTACAGTTTTCTGAGATTTTTTGGTATAACATGATGTTTGAAGTTCTAACAACGGATCAACATCGTAGCACAAGGGTAGTAGTAACCCGTAAGGGCTCCGTTCTTTCTTCTTACTTAAGTCCGAAGAAGCTTAGCACAGTGCACAGTGTCTTTTTTTTTAACGGGCGCAACATGCACACGGGCGTCCCATCTCACTACCCAGAGACCAGGGAAAATTACTAGAGGTCCACTTGAAAACACTCACAGCCCTTACCCGGGATTGAACCCAGAACCTCTAGCATTCGAGGCGGACACTATGCCTCGAGACCACGCAGTCCCTTAAGATAAAGGGTAATTAGGACCCTAGTGGTCCCCGCGTCACTGTGCATCACCCATGAAATGCCGCTTAAATGATAGAAAAACAAGGGACCCCTCTCAGGCCCTTAGCGCACCGGGCACATGAGGCTAGACCAGTCGGCGCTGGGTGGGTGATGTAGTGAATGAACATCACATCTGCAGTCATTACGTCGGAGCCGCAATGGTGTAGTAGCTAGACGCTAGGGTTGGAAGGTAGTCGGTTCGGGTCCGGAACATTTATTCTGTCAAAAATCTTCTTCTTCTTCGCCATCACCGGCTGTAAACTCCTGAGGAATGTTCTGAGTGTTCGTCCACTTCTGGACTTTAGTAAGTCTTGTTCCAGAACCTGAGAGTTGCGTGCACATCCGTTTTACAGATCTGTTTCCTTGCCTCTCCGGCAGATGCACTCTGAAGGAAGCCCCAAATCCGTCGACTCTTACGACATGCTTGTAGGGGAGACAGTGGGTCTATTCTTGTATTTCCTACAATAGGGCCCCGAAACCCACAGGGGGAAAGGGGATCTGTCAAAAATTATATTTACTTTCAGGTCGACCCAACTTTAAATAGGTACCAGGTAAACTCTCAGGAAATAAAAGCGGCCGGCATAATGTTGACCACATCATCCACCGAGTGCCGATTGGTCTATATAATAAAGGTCTAGCCCTATGTGCCCAATACGACTGAAATCAAAGGAAAGGGTCCTTCTACTAAATGGACGGGTCATAGTGCTTGAGTAAACTTTTCTCCTCACCAGACTAGGTCAAGGCGCCCAATTTAACTGAAATACTACTGTCCCTTTGATGTGTTTTGTTTAAATATAACACGTTATACAACCAAAACTCTCTGTAGTAGAAAAAAGTGCAGATTATATCTTTCATGAATTCACCCAGATCTTTCATACAAGTTTTACAATGGAAAAACGTGACATCATTCGAATTGACGCGAAAACTATCAAGTACAGTAGGTGGTACACTTGACGTATACACACATTGTGAGCCGGCAAAGTCGCGAATTATCTTAGTTTATGTAAAGAAATACACTCACTGTTTACTTCTTCACCTTTCTGTCTGCCCTCTTTCATTATTTATAGTTTAGTCGTCCCATAGAAATGCTGCTGTTGTTATACTGACTTCGTGATTCAAAAGTAGTCCTTAGGAAAAAAAAAAAAAAGGTTTTAACGAAGCAGAGTTGGTTAAAATAAAGATTTGACGCTTTTGTTTGTGTTAATGAGAGAACTTTCCGCAGTCTAATTATCAGTCATCATCATGTGCGGTTCTGGTAAGAGTATGGGGCTATCCTCCGAATAACGGGCACATATTATGGCGGCCAAAAACAGGGCCTCAGTCACGTGTCAATTGCGCTCTTCCGGCGACCTAACTTGCGGTTCTCCGTCGACTACCACCACCGTCGAGAGTATTCCTTACGCCGCTCACGTGGCGTGGATTGGGGCTAAACTAGATGGCTAGGACTCACGAGCAAAGCTGCAGGAGATGAGGAAGCTGCTGTTCATGAGTCCTAGTCCACGCCGCGTGGGAGATACTCTCGGCGGTGGCGGTAGTCACCGGAAAACCGCAAATTATTTCGCCAGAAGTGCGCAAATGACATGTTACTAAGGCTCTGTTGGGGTGTTTTTGCGGCCGCCATAATATGTGCCCGTTATTCGGAGGACAGCCGAATATGAGAATATTGTTCGCTATCTCGGACAAGTCTCTTGGTGATTAAAAAGGGATGTTTTAAGTAACGTAACGCAGTGAACCAACTAGTCATCCCCATGTGGGATGCAATTTTTCGTTATTTTGAAGCCCCACCCTGGCTCTTGCCAGGGGCCGCAATATAGCCCGGCCATAAATATGGTCTAATGGCTGAACGCGGTTTCCAGGACCACTCCACGGTGATCCTTATCCGCATGGTGGCACTTTGTGTCATCGGGTGTTTATCGCTTGTGTCACGTCCTGGTGGGGTAAAATGTACTACTACGTAATGCAGTATTGTAATGTTGTACGAGGGAGAGGGAATATAGACGCAGTGCCCGCTAACAAGCAATGTTGTACGAGGGAGAGGGAATATAGACGCACTGCTCCCCAACAAGCAATGTTGTACGAGGGAGAGGGAATATAGACGCACTGCCCCCCAACAAGCAATGTTGTACGAGGGAGAGGGAATATAGACGCACTGCCCCCCAACAAGCAATGTTGTACGAGGGAGAGGGAATATAGACGCACTGCCCCCTAACAAGCAATGTTGTACGAGGGAGACGGAATATAGACGCACTGCCCCCTAAAAAGCAATGTTGTACGAGGGGGGTGGAATATAGACGCACTGCCTCCTAACAAGCAATGTTGTACGAGGGAGAGGGAATATAGACCCACTGCCCCCTAACAAGCAATGTTGTACTAGGGAGAGGGAATATAGACTTACTGCCCCCTAACAAGCAATGTTGTACGAGGGAGAGGGAATATAGACGCACTGCTCCCTAACAAGCAATGTTGTACGAGAGAGAGGGAATATAGACTTACTGCCCCCTAACAAGCAATGTTGTACGAGGGAGAGGGAATATAGACTTACTGCCCCCTAACAAGCAATGTTGTACGAGAGAGAGGGAATATAGACTTACTGCCCCCTAACAAGCAATGTTGTACGAGGGAGAGGGAATATAGACGCACTGCTCCCCAGCAAGCAATGTTGTACGAGGGAGAGGGAATATAGACTTACTGCCCCCTAACAAGCAATGTTGTACGAGGGAGAGGGAATATAGACTTACTGCCCCTAACAAGTAATGTTGTACGAGGGAGAGGGAATATAGACGCACTGCCCCCCAACAAGCAATGTTGTAAGAGGGAGAGGGAATATAGACGCACTGCCCCCTAACAAGAAATGTTGTACGAGGGAGAGGGAATATAGATGCACTGCCCCCTAACAAGCAATGTTGTACGAGGGGGACGGAATATAGACGCACTGCCCCCTAACAAGCAATGTTGTACGAGGGAGAGGGAATATAGACGAACTGCCCCCTAACAAGCAATGTTGTACGAGGGAGACGGAATATAGACGCACTGCCCCCTAAAAAGCAATGTTGTTCGAGGGGGGTGGAATATAGACGCACTGCCCCCTAACAAGCAATTTTGTACGAGGGATACGGAATATAGACTTCCTGCCTCCTAACAAGCAATGTTGTACGACGGAATATAGACGCACTGCCCCCTAACAAGCAATGTTGTACGAGGGAGACGGAATATAGACGCACTGCTCCCTAACAAGCAATGTTGTACGAGGGAGAGGGAATATAGACGCACTGCCCCCTTACAAGCAATGTTGTATGAGGGAGACGGAATATAGACGCACTGCTCCCCTAACAAGCAATGTTGTACGAGGGAGACGGAATATAGACGCACTGCCCCCTAACAAGCAATGTTGTACGAGGGAGAGGGAATATAGACGCACTGCCCCCTAACAAGCAATGTTGTACGAGGGAGACGGAATATAGACGCACTGCTCCCCTAACAAGCAATGTTGTACGAGGGAGAGCGAATATAGACGCACTGCCCCCTAACAAGCAATATTGTACGAGGGAGAGGGAATATAGACCCACTGCCCCCTAACAAGTAATGTTGTACGAGGGAATATAGACGCACTGCCCCATAACAAGCACTATTGTACGAGGGAGAGGGAATATAGACCCACTGCCCCCTAACAAGTAATGTTGTACGACGGAATATAGACGCACTGCCCCCTAACAAGCAATGTTGTACGAGGGGGATGGAATATAGACCCACTGCCCCCTAACAAGCAATATTGTACGAGGGAGAGGGAATATAGACGCACCGCCCCCTAACAAGCAATGTTGTATGAGGGAGAGGGAATATATCTACCAGAACTGCATGCACTGCTGACACAACTCAGACTTCAGCAAAGGGTCGTAATGCAATGAATACCGTCCCACTGTGGAGTGCCTGGAAACGAGAAAGCTGATAAGTTGGCAGAGGAAGGTACGACAAAAGTGCAGCCGGATGTACCAGTCACATTTCACCGAAAGAAAAGAATCATTAAATCGACCAGGAAACCACCAGCCCAGCACAAGACGACTATTTTATTATGGACAGATCATAACATGTCATTATCCTCCGCCACAGGACAGGGCACGGCCGATGACGTAACCAGATGTAAACAAAACTCAAGATGGGGAGACCAGTGTTACTAATACTGTTTCTTGATCTCCCCCGCCTCTGGGAAACCCCAGATAGTTCCGTGTTTCAATTAATGCAACGCAGAGACTGGAGATGTTGCCGAGGCAGCAGAAGTGATATCTTGGTCAGGATGTGGCCTAATTGTAGAATAGAAAACGATGCGTGGTCAGTTTCTTCTTCGTCGTTGTCGCGTTCAAAGGTCGGCTGTAATCTCCGGGGGAAAGACCGGGTTGTTCGTCCACTTCTAGAGGTTGCTTTTGTTCCGGGACGTGGGTTTAGCGAGCACTTTCATTTCACAAAGCCGGCTTTATTGGCAAAGACAACTTTTGATAACTGGAACGGAGTTGCTTGGAGGAGCCGACGTTTACCGCTGGCTCATTAGGAAATGATTTACTTCACTAAAACTTTCATGATTTCAAGCGACTACCAGAATCACGCATCCGGTCAGTGCTCTTGTCCCGTCCAGTTGTATATACAATTAGTCCCCATAGTTCTAGGATAGTGATTAGGACATCTAGCTTTCTCGGATAAGGACGAAAAGCGACAATGACCAGTTGCATGAGCACATATTAAAAATAAAATAGTAGCTAGATCTATCAGTTTGTCCTCTTCGAGCTTCTTCCTGAAAGTTTACTTCATCACCCGAGCTTTACACAGCGCAGTCTGGACGCCAGATCAACACGATAGACACCAGATACCCGATTCAACCTCCAATAGAAAGTTATAGTTAGGATACCTGAAGCGGCTACACCAGGACAATCAGCGGCTTGGAAGCTCATTGGCTGGTAGTTCCAGTATTTGAGTCTCTCCTTTCATCGCATCATTATTACTCACGTCCTTCTTAGGACGTAGTTTTTGTTATTTGAAGCCCCACTCTGGCTTTTGCCAGGGGCCGCAATATAGGCAGGCCATAAATATGGCCAATTGTCTGAACGCGGTTTCTGGGACCTCTCCACGGTGATCCTCATCCGCATGGTGGCACTTTGTGTCATCGGGTGTTTATCGCTTGTGTGACGTCCTGGTGGGGTAGACAGTCAGTTAGTCAGTCGCATCAGCACTGCAAGACTCCTTTTTATTTTGTATTACGCAAATAACCTAGTCACAATTATAACCTAAAGGATGCTGGTTGAACATGATGATTGTTTTCCTTCCACAAACTGCACCTTCCATCACCGTCTTTTCCAAGCCACCATGACGCTTGATGTGGCCAAAATACTTTAACTTTCGGGACAGGATGCTGTTTATGAGCCAATTCTCCTTGATGTTCAACTCGTCCAGAATGTCGATGTTTCTCCTCCTCCTGATCCATGGTATTCGAAGAATTTTTCTATAACATTTCAATTCAAAATCTCCAATCTTTTTCCTCAGTGACTGAGTGAGAGTCCAAGACTCATATTATCACTTATCATTATTATTATATATTAATTACTATGATTTATTATTTCTAGCAACTTCATGATTAATATATGTTGAATTGCTAGAAATATAATAATTTATTTGAATGCGCTACATATTTATATATTTTAAATAATAAAAAATGTATAAACAGGTACTTAAAAAGAGAACTTTTATAAGTAGTAAAAGCAATTAGGAAGAAAAAAATGGGGCGGGGATGAGGGGGGGGGGGAGGGGGCGGTCTGGGAACCCATTGCATATTTTGTTTAAATAAAGGAGGGGGAATTTGAGTTGGATCAAGCCGCCCCTAAAAACTTGGAGGGGGAGTGGAAAGGTGCCTGAGCCCGAATCTTCCGGCTGATTGGCCATGTGCAACGTTTGTTGTTTTTCTCTTGTCCCTGCTGTAAGGAATCTTTCTGTCATATAAATCGGGTTGCACAAACTGTCATGAATCAACAATCAATCAATTCAATCAATCATTCGCAGCGCAGACAGCCCAGACGAACGCATCGTAAAAAGTCTCGCTCGATTGCACACCTGATTACCGATAGACACTACTCTGCACGAATCATATACCACCGCAAGACCAATACTACACATTAACGTACGAGAGCTGCCTGCACGTCGACAGCGAGCCGGCTCCACACAAGCTGGTAAAACAGTTTCAGGACTGTCATGAACTTCGGAGTGTTGATAAATATTTCTTAGTCTGTGCGGTAGTGCCCCTTATAGGGCTCTAAATTAGGGCTGTACCGAATAGTGATTTTCACTATTCGGCCAATTACATAGCGGGACCAACTATTCGGCCGAATACGAATACGAAAAGTATATCATCATCATCGGGTGCCTTGTCAACTGGCCTGGGCGATTTTGCCTCGCCACAATCTGCGATCTCCTGCAACATGTGTTAGTTCGTGTGCTGACACACCTCCATGCCATGCAACAAGACTGTCAAGAATCTTCTCTCGTTGTCTTCCTCTATCCCTGCTTCCTCAGATCTTTTCAGTGGTCACCACATGTTCTATTTTCCCTCTTTTCATAACATGGCCGAAAAATGATGACTGTCTCCTTCTGATGTCTTTGATTAGTTGTCTTCCGGCTCCCGCCTCTTTTAAAAGCTCTTTGTTGCTTTTTGCGTGTGGCTGTTCAATGTATTTTAAGCATTCTTCTGTAAAACTACATCTCTGAGGCCCGAAGAAATTGTTTGGCCTGCCTACCGATTGTCCAGGACTCACAGCCATATGTTAAAACTAGATGTATGTAGCAAACAAGACCTCTTTTTCTAACCTTCAATGACAAAGATATATTGCATAAGATGTTCTTCATTTTATAAATGCCGTTATTGCCTGTCGCCTGTCCTCTTTTCGACAGTGGCGAGGAAAGACAATTGAAAATTTAAATTTCAAGTATCTTTATGCCTTCTTTAATAATGTCACAATTTATAGCCAACTTTTCTTGCAGCTGCACCCCTGGCATAGACACCTAATTTGAGAACCTCTGCTGTAACGCCTCGGTCGAGTCAGCAGGCGAAGACCTTTCCAGCCCCTGTACCCCGCAACCGGGTCGCAGTTTCCCCCGCTACGACAGATTTAGGCAACAGCAACTATTGTGTCTCAGAATAAGAGTTATTTCTGTCTATCGCAGTGTATGCAGAAGCGGGTGTAAGGTAACAACTATTCGTATTCGTCCCGACCGCAAGTATTCGGCCGAATACCGAATAGTTATTCAGTCCACTATTCGGCCCCGAAGCGAATATTCGGTACAGCCCTATTCTAAATACCATACGATTTGCGGGAAGACGATGAAAATTGATATAAATACAAAAGAATAACTCCCACCCATCTCATCTCTCTCTCTCTCTCTCTCTCTCTCTCTCTCTCTCTCTGTCTCTCTCTCTCTCTCTGTGTCTCTGTCTCTGTCTCTCTCTCTGTCTCTCTTTCTCTTTCTCTCTCTCTCTCTCTCTCTCTCTCTCTCTCTCTCTCTCTCTCTCGCACACACACAAAGACACACACGTTAAGTCACCGAAGCTCTGGAAAAAGACTACAGTCCTAAAGGGAGTGAAAAACCAGAACTTCCGCCGAAGATTACATCCGATGAACGCGAATAAAAAAAAAAAAAAGATTCCCTGACAAAAAACCCTCACTGCATCAGCAACAGAACCACGACACGGGGATGGAAGTTTTTAGAAAGATAATACATTCGAGTCCACTTAAGTCGAACTCGGATAAGTTGAATTTCGGTTAAGTCGACATGACCAGCTTAGTCCCGGCAATTTTCTCTTTTGTGTCTACTGTCTGGATAAGTAGAGATCTTGATAAGTGGAAGCATTTTTTTGGGTCCCTGTGACTCCTACTTATTCAGCCTGACCGTAACAGTAAAACAATTCTTTCCCTCGAAAATTGCCCCGACGTCATCAAACGACAGTCATGTGACACGGGTCACATGCTTTGAATCGTTAAAGGATGCAGAAGTCATGTGCAAATTTACTTTATTTGGTCCGTGTTTGCGTGTAGTTGCACAAACAATACCAGTTTTTTTCGGGGTGTACATTATAACAGAGACGCCGACATAAGAAAACACATGATTGGGGGGGGGGGGGGGGGGGGGGGGGGTGGGGGGGGGGGGGGATGGGGGGGGGGGGGGGGGGGGGGGGGGGGGGGGGGTCCTCACCTTATTATAAAGTTATAAAGGGCGGGAGGGGGTCTGAACTCTTTCAGTACCACAAGCTTTAAGGAGAGATACGTGATGATGAGGGAGCCCCGGGGGGAGAGGGGGGGGGGGGGGGTTGTGACATATTAAGAAATCAAATACACAGTGGTATGCGTCATAAAAGACAGGAGAGAGATAAACTTATACCATCATTCCTTAACTGAAGAATGTCAAACGAGTGTGGAAATGGCGCGACTATAACTTTGTCCAAGGGTTTTTTCCCAGGATATGGGCGCAAGAGCCACTCCATTCCACATGAATAAAGTATTGCTTATGGGTTTTTACCCCCAACATGGTTTGTCCTACTGCTTCAACATGTGTTTACTCAGGCCCTACCCATATGTATGGAGTCAAGACATGAATCTGTTTCATAAGCACTAAGATTATCCCCTAACATTAGGTTAACAGATTCAATATGAATGTCAACATATTTATTTGTAACGAAGAGCTGTAACACAGCTTAGTTAAGGGTTAATAGACAAAGTTCATTGGCACCTTTCCGTGTTTCCAGACGATAGTGTTATATTGCGCTATGAGGAGACATGAGACTCATAGCCCATGGTGATGGCGAGTGTGAATGGCAAGACCCGCCCTTGTCAAGAAAAGTCTTCCACAATGATAGCATGGGATTTCAGGACCATTGTTAACAACATTTGTGTTTAATCCGTTTCTTTTCAGACGCTCATCTCTCATCCTTTCTGCAATAATTTCTTCCTTCAGTCTCATTCCCTTCCTGATAAGCCCTTTCCACACAACGCGGTCCTTGGCATTTTGTTACCAGGAGTCCGCCTTAATACCCGTATCATTCATGTCCCGCTTTGCACACATCTTTATAAGTTAGTAGAAGTCGGCCTTGACATCTTCTTCCTGTTTTTAATTCACCATAAAGAATGTCCTTAGGGACTCTGCCATCCTCTATTCTCCAGGTGTGACCAAACCATTTGAGCCTTCGTAGACTGAGCATGGAAAAGACTGTTGTAATACCTGCTTTTTCCAGTACCTCAGTGTTTGTGATTTTGTCCTGCCTCTCAATGCCAAGTATTCTTCTTAGGCATCGCCAGGGAAAGCTATTAAGTTGTCTCTCTTAGTGCAAATAGGTTGACCAAGTTTCACTGCCATAAAGCAGAGAGCTGAGAACACAAGCCTGATAGACAAGGGTTTTTGTTTTAATTTTTTGTTCTCCCAAACTCTCTTTGTCAATCTGCTTATTGTTGTTGCTGCCTTACCTATCCTGATGTTGATTTCTTGGTCCAGCGATAGTTTACTATTCACTGTGGAACCCAGATAGGTAAAATGGTCTACGGTCTCAAGCTCTTCACCGCCAATGTAGACTGTAGGTTTGTCGTTAACACCTTGCACAATAACCTTTGTCTTCTTTTTGCTGACTGTTAGTCCAAATTCACAGCACGCATCAGCAAAGGCAGATATTAAACATTGCAGCTCCTCGTCTGAGTGGGTGGTTATTGCGGCATCATCTGCAAACAACAGCTCTCTGATAAGTACCTTACTTATCCTGGCTTTGGCCTTCAGCCTGCGAGCATTGTAAAGGCTGCCGTCAGATCGAGAATGAATGAAAATACCACCCTCCTGATCTGTGTCAAAAGAAGTGAAAAGTATATTCCAAAGAGGGTAGGAGTAATTACACATCCCTGCTTCACTCCATTTTTGATTAAAAATTCCTCCTATGTTACACCATCAAAGTTGATTGTACCTTTCATCCCTGCGTGGAGCGACTCAATAATGCTCAGTAGAGTAGGTGGACACCCAATTTTCTTTAGTGCGTTGAACAGACCTTTTCGACTAACCAAATCAAATGCCTTTTTAAGATCAATAAAAGCAACATACAGTGGTTGATCTTGTTCACGGCATTTTTCCTGCAACATAAATCTGTTTCATAAGCACTAAGATTATCCCCTTACACCAGGTTAAAAGATTTAATATAAACGTCAGCGTATTCATTTGAAACGAAGAGCTGCAACACAGCTTAGTTAAGGGTTAATAGACAAAAGTATTTGTCTTATAAATGCATATATGAAAATACGCATGCACACTGATCACTTGATCATAGCAACAATTATACTTATAACCATTGCAATAATATTACATCGTAAGTAAAGGACCCTTTTCCACGCCTTTAGGCGTATAGGGCATATAGGGCTAGACTATATTTTTATAGACCAATCGGCACAAGCTGGGTGATGTGGTCAGCATCACGCCGGCCGCCTTTACCTCCCGAGACTGCACCCGGTACCCACTCAAGGCTGGGTCGACCTGGGAGCCAAAGTCATTTTTGAAAATAGTCAGGCTCCACCAGGAAGCGAACCCACGACCTTCCGATCCGAGGCGAGCGTCTAGCCGCTCGGCCAAGGGGACTCCCTATATTACATCGTAGGTAAACATTATCCTTAGTTCACAATAATTTATGAACACTGGGTGACCCAAGCTATTTTATTCCGGATGACGAGTTGCCTCGAGGCATGGTGGCCGCTGAGTGCTGGACGTCCCGGGTTCAAGCCCCGGTGAAGGCTGGAATTTTTTTTCTTCACGTGGACTTCTTGTAATTTTCCCTCCTCTCTGCATAGTAAAATCGGAAGCCCGTGTGTATTGTATCGCGAAACAGAACATGTCACTGATATTTTCAGCTGAAAACTGTACAACAAAACAAAAAGGTCAGTTCCATCCCCATACCCTAACACACGCACTCCCGTTTTTTTCCTAGGTCACCGCTGTGAAAGGGTTATTTACTGGCTAGACGAGGAGTGGTATACGAAGTAAATGAGCTTTTCATCTGTAATAAAAAACAAAAAAAAACAAGTTGCTGTGAAAATTCCCATCAACATATCTAAGGCATTAAATTATCTACAACGATGAAATCTAATAAGATCTGTAGATATAACCATAAGTGCATGCATTACTCCCGAGATTATTCTAGATTTGTATTTTTTTTTTTTTTTACATCAGGAAACATGAGTTCTCAACCCTTTGGCTCAGTACTATGAATATCGCAACCCTTCGGCTTTGATTCCAAGACAACTGACCTAATCAACATGGCGGCCGGGAAATACCGATAAACCTGGACTTTCCCGACGAAAACATCTGGTCAGCCTAATTACTTTCTCACTTGACTTTACTTAGACTCTCCTCTTCTACCTCTGGGGTGTAGAAGTTTGCCAGAGAGTTCGCCAGACGTCTCTATCAACAGTAAACTTATGAACTGCACCCTGCTTAGAAAGGAAGATCACGCAGGTTTCAAAGCAAGGGAGATAATTCGTGAAATGTAATTATGCACAATGAAGGTTAGCCGCAGTGGATCTACAATACGCTCCGTACTTCGTCGTGGATATACTCACTCTCAGACTGCATTTCCTCTATCTCAGGGTTTTGTATACACAACTATTGACAGTTCTAATTTGTAATCTGTTGTGTATCTCTCTACATGTCAGTTATTTCACACACTGGTGACAATATTCTTAACATTCCTATTCTCGTTTTTGTACAACAACAACAACAAAGTAATGCCTTGCAAGGCCATGCCATACAATATGAGATATATATTTTTCTAAATCTAGTCATCTCCTTGTGAGATGCAAATTTTCGTTTTTTTAAGCCCTACTCTGGCTCTTGCCAGGGGCCTTAATATAGCCCGGCCATAAATATGGTCTAATGGCTGAACGAGGTTTCTGGGACCTCTCCACGGTGATCCTCACCCGCATGGTGGCACTTTGTGTAATCGGGTGTTAATCGCTTGTGTGACGTCCTGGTGGGGTACAAAATCTAATCTAATTAGATATGTAGTTGTTCTAATGCAGTCCTCATGTGGGATGCAACATTTTCTTATTTGAAGGCCCATCCACGGCCAGCTCCAGATTTATAATATATGCAGCCGGACGTGGCCCATCCTAGCTTTTGCCGGGGGCCCTAAATATAGCCGGGCCATGAAAATGGCCTAACGGCTGCTGAAGTTTCTGGGACCTCTCCACGGGTGATCCTCATCCGCATGGTGGCGTTTTGTGTCACCTGGTGATTATGGCTCAGTGTGATCTTCTGGTGGGGTACAACTTCATACATATATACATACAATGTAAGACCTACAATACCAGAAGAGGAGAGTGGAGTATATTACGAGTTTGACCATGAATTAGATTGAAAGAATAGATAAAATCATTAAAACCTAGGTAAAAAAATACATAATTAACTACTACATAATAATTGCAAGCACTGCAGTGCAATTTAATAGTACCTTCCTTAATTTCTAAACGAAAATAATTCTTAGTGTAATATAATTAAAACGTGGAAACATAAAGACATGTCTGCTAATTTACTAAACTGTTTTCTGAGAAATATAAATAGTGTTAATAAATTGCATTTGAAACTACCTAGGGGAAAATTCCACGAAACTTGGATTAAGGAGAACGGCACAAAAACCTAAGCAGCACCCCACCTTTTGTTTTTCCAATATTCGAACCGCAAACTTATAAAATGTAGGAGTGGTGAAACATGAAACAATTTGCTAAAAATACACATATGTAAAGAGAACGATACGTGAAAATTTGGAATCCGGAAGTAAGCTTTGAATAAAAAGATCTGGTAAACAGAGAGTCATTAAGCGTAATGACTCTCTGTTCTATCGTGACTGCAGTAAAGAATGTTATTCAAAAGTAAAACTATTTGACAGTTCAAGAGCAACATTTACTGAAGGGTAGGAAAGATATCAGAATTAAAATACATATTATTGATTAGACAGGGTTCATGTGTGGGATGCAGAGACCCATTATAGGGGAACTAAGAATAGACCCACTGCTTTCCTGACAAACATGTCGTATGAGTAGACTAATAAGAGATTTCCTTCGACGTCCGAGTGCATTTGTCCGAGAATTAAGGAACAACAGTCTGCATAAAAAAAAAAAAAAAAAGCCAGATTTGTAAAAAGGATTTGCACGCAGAACGTAAGTTCTGGAACAGGACGAAAGTCCAGAGGCAGACGAACAACCAGAACTTTCCGCCGGAGTCAACAGTCGGCACAAAAAGAGAGAAAGAAGGAAAGAAAGAAAAAAAGAAAGAAAGAAAGAAAGAAAGAAAGAAAGAAAGAAAGAAAGAAAGAAAGAAAGAAAGAAAGAAAGAAAGAAAGAAAGAAAGAAAGAAAGAAAGAAGAAAGAAAAAAAAGCCGCTGCAGGAGGGCGAGGAGAAGAAAAAGGCTGAAGACGAAGATTGGCTGAAGTGAACGCGGAATCAATTTTGCAAACTGGGAATACATAAAAGAATCAAGACTTGACAACACTCAACTAGTATTCATAGACATTTCGTCCTTTTTAGGACGAATTTTTTTGTTATTTGAAGCCCCACCGTGGTTTTTGCCAGGAGCCGCAATATAGGCAGGCCATAAATATGGCCAGTTGTCTGAACGCGGATTCTGGGACCTCTCCACGGCGATCCTCATCCACATGGTGCCACTTTGTGTCATCGGGTGTTCATCGCTTGTGTGATGTCATGGTGGGGTAGAAAGTCAGTCAGTCACAACACCTTAACTCGGGGCATTTTTAAACACACTCTGTGACCTTTTCCAGCAACCAAAGAAAAGTTCCTATACTGACGCTGCCAGTTGGACCCGATTAAAAGATCGCCCATCCTTTCACCTGCACGTTGAAAATTGTCCAGATTCTCTACCTACTGCCCGCTAATTCGTGTTTAAAAAAACCACACCAGTTTGAATATTTAACGCAGGTTTGACTGGATACATGCACATGGTTGCACAGCACGTAAGTCAGGTACGTCAAACCGAGATTACCACACTGGTCATTCTTCTTCTAAGGGCCGAATGTAAGACGGGCCTGCGTGCCCAATTTGTGACCCTTTGAAAATAAAGTTCGTTCGTTCGTTCTTCACTTCCACCATTTACCTCAGCAATATGTTGGGGGGGGGGGGGGGGGGGGAAGATGTAAGGATCGTTTGTGCGCTTTTTCCAATGCATTGTAAAAAAAAAAAAAAAAAAATCAAATGCATTGTAACAAGCGGACAGACTGGCTGGCTCTGCACAACTTGGTGGAATACTGATACATGATAAGGCAGACGTTGTTAGTGCCTTGTGGGAGAGCGTGTACAGTTCGGAGGAGCAGATGGATCAACTCAGTCTGGTGAGATTGATGCAGGGGGAAGTGACGAGAGGTTCTGGCAGATGCTCGAGGCTCAGAGGAAAGGCAAGACGGACGATTGATCAGAATTCCACTGGCACCACTAGTATCGGAACTTTTCGCTGGCTGCTGAAGATGGGGACGGAGCGCTTATGTGAATGCGCTGAGTGCTGTGATGTCGGTTCCTGAATCAAATCAAATCAAATCCAATGCACTTTACAAGCTGGTGTTCGTTTCTGTTAGGTTGCTCCTGATGATGTCGCTCCGTATCTTGTGTGGTCTTCCCCTTGCTCTGTGTTCATTATATTTCTTCAGCGTGGCTCTCTGTGGCAGTTGGTACCAGGGCACTCTCGTTAGATGGCCAAACCATCATCTTTGGGTTGTTTTTTTAATGAATTGTATGACTGGTTTGAGTCCTAGTCTTCTTCTAATTTATTCTACGCCGACTATATGGGACATATTCGTGTGGTCATGAGGGTCACATACAATAACTGTTGAAGTCATTTAATAAACAAATTGTTGCAGAATATCTCCTTTGTTCTGACCGCACGTGTGCTTGTAAAGGGCTGCATACGGCTCGCGTACCGCCAGTTTGACATGCTTGACGACGTTAAAAAGCACAGACACAATTATCATGCATGTGCCATGCCGATATGTTTGATATTGTGAGCAACCCACACAAGCCCACACAATAAATTTTAGAGAGGCGAGGTCTCCCCCCCCCCACCCCTTCACATTTTACTTTCATCTATCTATCTATCTATCTATCTATCTATCTATCTATCTATCTATCTATCTATCTATCTATCTATCTATCTATCTATCTATCTATCTATCTATCTATCTATCTATCTATCTATCTATCTATCTATCTATCTATCTATCTATCTATCTATCTATCTATCTATCTATCTATCTATCTATCTATCTATCTATCTATCTATCTATCTGTCTATCTGTCTATCTGTCTGTCTGTCTGTCTGTCTGTCTGTCTGTCTGTCTGTCTGTCTGTCTGTCTGTCTGTCTGTCTGTCGTCGTCGGTCGGTCGGTCGGTCGGTCGGTCGGTCGGTCGGTCGGTCGGTCGGTCGGTCGGTCGGTCGGTCGGTCGGTCGGTCGGTCGGTCGGTCGGTCGGTCGGTCGGTCGGTCGGTCGGTCGGTCGGTCGGTCGGTCGGTCGGTCGGTCGGTCGGTCGTCGGTCGGTCGGTCGGTCGGTCGGTCGGTCGGTCGGTCGGTCGGTCGGTTCGGTCGGTCGGTCGGTCGGTCGGTCGGTCGGTCGGTCGGTCGGTCGGTCGGTCGGTCGGTCGGTCGGTCGGTCGGTCGGTCGGTCGGTCGGTCGGTCGGTCGGTCGGTCGGTCGGTCGGTCGGTCGGTCGGTCGGTCGGTCGGTCGGTCGGTCGGTCGGTCGGTCGGTCGGTCGGTCGGTCGGTCGGTCGGTCGGTCGGTCGGTCGGTCGGTCGGTCGGTCGGTCGGTCGGTCGGTCGGTCGGTCGGTCGGTCGGTCGGTCGGGTCAGTCGGTCGGTCGGTCGGTCGGTCGGGTCAGTCGGTCGGTCGGTCGGTCGGTCGGGTCAGTCAGTCGGTCGGTCGGTCGGTCGGTCGGTCGGTCGGTCGGTCGGTCGGTCGGTCGGTCGGTCGGTCGGTCGGTCGGTCGGTCGGTCGGTCGGGTCAGTCAGTCGGTCGGTCGGTCGGTCGGTCGGTCGGTCGGTCGGTCGGGTCGGTCGTCGGTCGGTCGGTCGGTCGGTCGGTCGGTCGGTCGGTCGGTCGGTCGGTCGGTCGGTCGGTCGGTCGGTCGGTCGGTCGGTCGGTCGGTCGGTCGGTCGGTCGGTCGGTCGGTCGGTCGGTCGTCGTCGGTCGGTCGGTCGGTCGGTCGGTCGGTCGGTCGGTCGGTCGGTCGGTCGGTCGGTCGGTCGGTCGGTCGGTCGGTCGGTCGGTCGGTCGGTCGGTCGGTCGGTCGGTCGGTCGGTCGGTCGGTCGGTCGGTCGGTCGGTCGGTCGTCCGTCGGTCGGTCGGTCGGTCGGTCGGTCGGTCGGTCGGTCGGTCGGTCGGTCGGTCGGTCGGTCGGTCGGTCGGTCGGTCGGTCGGTCGGTCGGTCGGTCGGTCGGTCGGTCGGTCGGTCGGTCGGTCGGTCGGTCGGTCGGTCGGTCGGTCGGTCGGTCGGTCGGTCGGTCGGTCGGTCGGTCGGTCGGTCGGTCGGTCGGTCGGTCGGTCGGTCGGTCGGTCGGTCGGTCGGTCGGTCGGTCGGTCGGTCGGTCGGTCGGTCGGTCGGTCTAAATAAAAATGTAAATATTCCCCTGTTAGTGGTAGCTAATCTCCGAAAGTTCTTTATTAATTGCTTTCAAATTTTGACACAATGTTGCATTTGAATACACGCGTGTTTATATAAAGTGTCACACAAAGCCCGAACCACATAGTTACAGCAATGATCACATAGGTTTTTGTTTCTTTACTGCGTTTCCAGCACTGGTTTTTAATTATATGGTTAAAAAAAATCATTTATTCCTCATCATGATTCAGCAGAGCAGCAGGTCCTTTGCAGAACGTCGCTCTCATCACTGTCAGTTACGGTCTGCCTAAAAGACACTCTGTCTCTCGCCTGCTCTCCCACAGGGTGTCACTTATATGTTGTGCACATCTTCGTGCTGGTCGGCACCTACACCTCTGTTCTGGTACTATGCCTTCTGTTAATATTATTTCTAATCCGCCGTGGCGTTCGATATGACCAATATTGCTCAGTGTCCGAGACAAGATGTTGTTTACCAGCCAATCTTCCTTAATGTTAACATATGTAAGAAAGTCAGTATTTTTTTTTTTCTTCTTCTTTGTCGATGGTGTTCGTAAACTGCGTTTATGTAGATTGTTGATACATACGATAAAGATAGATGGAACAAAGCTCTTGGTTGTGAAATTCTCTCTTTCACTTTGACTAATTTATATTCTTTTAAATTCAGTGTTCGATAAATATACTGAAAAGGACTTGTTGGTCTAACAAAGTAATTTTTTAGCCTATTTAGTAGACATTTTTTTATAGTGTATGCACACTGCTGGATTTAGCGATTACTTGGTCTTTTGTGCCCCATGTCTGTCACAGTGGCGCGACACTCAGTGACACTTTTTTCCCGAAAATATTTTTTGGGCTTTTCAAAATAGGAAATCTGGCCATCTGTGTTTGCCTTTTGGTTAGATTAAACAGTTCAAAACTACAACGGGATCTCTATGCGGAAAAAATATTTACCTCAAATAGTCTGATCAAACTACCTGTATGTTTGCTTTTCTTATTTTTAGCATTTACCTAGAATACCGCCGCGGGTGATCTAGAACAGCGTTCTACAACCAGTGGCGCGCGGCCGGTCTGTCTGTATGTTCATTTCCCAACACCTAGAGATAAGTTTAAAAAAAACGCTCACTACTCTCGACCAATGAAGTTGAGTTGTGAGTCAGTTATGAGTTAGACTTTTGAATTGGTTTATCTTCACTGCACTCCGGACACGTCAATTGGTGCTCTGATTACCCCTTCAACATATTCATCAGCGTCGCGCGGTTAATAGTGCCAGTCCTATGCAGATTGACAAGACTTCGTGTGCGTCTGGGTTTGTTTCTCATGCTTGGCTGTGCCGATCTTTACTCCCAGTTCTCGTATTCTTAGCAGTGACATGGACACGTTGCTTCCACTGCCAATCCTCCAGAGCACTCACACAGTTAAGATGTTTTACTCTTACCCGGCATGCTTTGTTTCTACCATAATATAAACCAAACTTTGAGTTCGGACGTGTGAGGTAGGTAGTTGTACATCACCAGGTCATCACACAAGCGATAAACACCTGGTGACACAAAGTGCCACCATGCAAATGAGGATCTCCCATGGAGAGGTCCCAGAAACCCCTTTCAGCCGTTAGGCCATATCTATGGCCCGGTCTGTCTGCATGTTCATTTCCCAACACACCGGCATCCCTAGAGATAAGTTTAAAAAAAAAACGCTTACTACTCTCGACCTCTGAAGTTGAGTTGTGAGTCAGTTATGAGTTAGACTTATGAATTGGTTTATCTTCACAGCACTCCGGACATGGCAGTTGGTGCTCTGATTACCCCTTCAACATATTCATCAGCGTCGCGCGGTTAATAGTGCCAGTCCTATGCGGGTTGACAAGACTTCGTGTGCGTCTGGGTTTGTTTCTCATGCTTGGCTGTGCCGATCTTTACTCGCAGTTCTCGTATTCTTAGCAGTGACAGGGACACGTTGCTTCCACTGCCAATCCTCCAGAGCACTCACACACTTTAGATGTTTTAGTCTTACCCGGCATGCTTTGTTTCTACCATAATATAAACCAAACTTTGAGTTCGGACGTGTGAGGTAGGTAGTTGTACATCACCAGGTCACCACACAAGCGATAAACACCCGGTGACACAAAGTGCCACCATGCGAATGAGGATCACCCATGGAGAAGTCCCAGAAACCCCTTTCAGCCGTTAGGCCATATCTATGGCCCGACTATATTCAGGGCCCCCGGCAAAAGCCAGGGTTTGGCTTCAAAATTTTACAAGGGAACGAAATACAAGGACAAAAAAGACGACAAGAAGAGGTTTTTGGACGTGTTATAGGGAAAATTGCGTAAGACTGGAAGAAATAAAATAATGACAATAGTTTAAAAAGTTTCAATTGAAATATACTTACTTTAGCGTGACGACAGAGCAATCCCCAAAGCCAGGAATTTATTTAAGTCTTTATTTTAATCGGCAAAATAAATTTACTATTAGCGGTTGTCATAATACATTTTCTGAAGTAAGTTAAGTAGGGATGCGTTCCGGGAGCTATTATTTGTGTTAGCTGGATTTATGTCCCTTATTTAAATTGTTTACTTATTCACTGTCAGTTTATTCTGGGGTTGGAATTTTATACAGTGCAGTTGCCTCTCACATTGTTTGAATTACATTACAGTCAAACATGCATGTGAACTCAAAGCTCAACATTAGATATTCGAAACATTGTAGAAATTAGAAAAGTAGGAGCGGGAACTTATTACAGGAAAAAAGGAAGAGTAGACTTGAGAGAGGAAGAAGGGGAAGGAAGAGGAGAAGAGGAAAGAAAAGTTTGATTATGTTATTGCTAATTGGTTTGGGTTAAATCTGAGGTGGATTAAGGTGGTGCTCATGTCCAGCTCCATGATTGTGACCAAGCCTCTTTCTATCAATTTTGATAGTTGTCACCAAGTTCTCGAGTCTGTTTCTTGCCTTGAAATTTACCTTCTGTAATCACCCCCTCCACCCCCCCCCCCCACACACACACACAAAACAATGATATAATGGCAAATCTCTTCTATTCAACTTCATAGATTGTTTTAAGGGTGTCTTTGGCGTTTTAAAACTCTGAGATAGAAAGGCTGCACGAGGTTTCCTGTAGCATTCGTAAGCTCAGTCTTTTCATCGCTAGAGATCCAAGGTAGGCTGGGAGTCTCTGCTGAACTAGTTCTGTTGTTGTGGACAGTGTTTTTCCCCGCTTGTATTTCAATGATGATTCTGTCCTGTTTAGAGCGTGAGACGGCTTGGAGGGCTGACCTTACGTATATGACTACGACCAATTTTTTTTTAAAGTTACATTTACATGTGATGGGAGTCAAAGGCGTTTGCTTCCTCTGCTCTAAAGTGTGTGTAATATAGATTGGTCAACTTTCTTTGTGTGGCTTCTTTACCAAAACCGTCTGTAAACATAAGTAAAAAAAAAAGTAAAGATCCCTTTTCATGCCTTTCGGCGCATCGGGCATATGGGCAGAGCGTCCCATATTTTTACAGACCATCAGCACTCTGTGGGTAATGTGGTCAGCATTACGCCGGCTGTCTTTACTTTACCAGGACAGCCCATCCTGGTACCCATTTTAGGTTGGGTCGACCTGCGACGTCCCATACCACGATAAAAATCCACGCAGCCTGCAGTGGGTTTCGATCGCGGTATGCTGGCTTACGAGTCGGACTCGCAACGCCTTAGCCACGGACGCCGCTGTCTGTAAACATACGTTTCCAAATATGGCTGACTACTGATTCCTGAGTATTTAAAGTGAAAAAGCTCTTAGTTCTATCTCAGTTTGTTCTTTTTTGACACTTATTTCTTTTACTTCCAGAACTTTATTGGAAAAGAATGAACATTTAGTATCTTATTCTGGTGTGAGAGCATCACGCATCGTTATGTCAGTTTGTATATTTTCATGTTGTGTCAAAGTTTCTCTTGCAAATGATTTAACTTTTTTTTAATAGTTGTTTTCTTATGAAAATCTATGGTTCATCAGATGCTTAGGAAATCTCTTCGTTATCGACGAGCATTAGTTCTTTAGAGCTCTCGGTGCTCTTCACGTTTCCAGGCCTAGGTTTAGAGCAACTTCCCTCACCATTCATGTCTCCTTAGGTCGCTGGACCTCTCCTATATTGCGGGGGAGTCATGTTTTCCTTATTGTGAACGGTGTGACCGTTGACTATTTTTTTGTCCTCTCGCCGCTCGCTTGTGTGATTATTTTCACGTTCTGCAACCTGAGCGACAGGTCGGAAGTCTGGAAACAGCGATATTCTTTCTTTTCCTACGCTCCTTGTAATTGCTTTATTTCTCTCAGGGGGAAGTCACTGCCAACAAACTTAGAAATACAAAAATATCCCAGTTTTGATAGCCAAGAATCGTCGCGCCTGCGCTGCTTCCTCCTGCAGTACTTCTTACTTCTACACAGACGCCTCAGGCGCCTGAAAAAGACTCGCAACAACACAACCTCCAACAAACATTACATATGCCGAGCGAACACGGAACCAAGCCATATTATAACACCTCCGCAACATAGGAGAGGTCCAGCTACCTTAAAAGGCATAAATAGTAAGGGAAGCTACTCTAATCCGGGGCCTGGAAATGTGAACAGGTCCCAGCTCTGGTTCAGATAGGGTGTTGGAGAATTGCTAGTGGCAACATTTAGTAATGCCAGTTATGTAAATCACGAAGAGCTTTGGTTCTTTTCTCCTATTCCGAGAGACTCCCTATATGTTTGACTGATTGAACAGATGAACAGTCAGTCCAGCTTAAGAGGATATATATTTAGATTCTGCCACATTGTTTGTACAGAAAGTCTCTTATTCAAAAATACATGTTGTGTGTAACTGTTGCTTGTAGGGTTTCAGCTCAGACTATCCGACCACTAAGTGTCGAGTTATGGACATATTAAAACAAAACTAAAACACAACATTTTCTCCAATGAGAAGTATGACCCTGACTGGTTATAACATAATTTCTTTGAAAATGAGAGCAATAACTGCGATTTTAGTTTGTTACACTACACTTAAAAAACTTACGAACAGTTTATCAAAATGGCTCTCTCTCTTCTCTCCCCCCCCCCCCTCTCTCTCTCTCTAGCGATGTCTTATTCTCCTTTAGAGCTTTACAGCTACACATGAAGCTGCTACCACCCACCTGGAATGTCACAGCGCTCCCCCCTCTCTGGTTAGTTGCGTATCCTTTTACAGGACGTTGCAGAACCAACCCCAACAGCCCCTGGCTGTTGTGTGGTTTTTCTAGGCAATTTACGTCCAGTAGTTTGCCATTGCTTCTGGACCGTCGGCTTTCTTGATACCACTGTCGAAAACAACGCAAGGCGCATGGCCCGCAGCTGGAATCGAGCCCGGCATTCCGGCATTACGAAGCGTTCACATCGACTTAGCCACAGAGCTGACCCCCCCCCCCCTCTCTACCAGATTTGATAGAGACCGCTACCATCCCCCGTCTCTAAACTTTCAGCGGCCCCCAGGGGCGGTAGCTCCCACTTTGGGAAACACTGCTCCAAACCTTCCATCGCGGAAATGGAAACCTAATTCGAAAAGACTGTGAAATGCGTTTACTAACCTCTAAGCCACAGAACGACATTCGCTCAAATAACCAAATACTCAGGCATTAAAATAATCATTTAAGTGACTAAAGTCGTCATCTCCCATTTTTATTGCGTAGCACGCAGGAAGCAATAATTAGGGACCCAGCGCTGGATGTGTTTTATTGACACATGCTATTCTGTATAAATTAAATTGATTTTATCATTTAAAAAACGTAATTAAGCCTAATCACTTTAATGACAGAGTCCAAAAATATCCCAAGAACTTATGTATTTAATCGCCTTTACTTCATCAAAGGGACCTAACAGTCAAGACAGTTTTATCTTAAGTTTCTAAGTTACAGTATTTGCGTTCACCATTTTTTTCTGGCCAATATTTATTTTTGTAGGTCACACACGTATCGGAAATTCAACTAAAAGGACAGATGTGTATTTCCTCTCGGAGACACTTCCGTTAAGTTATGTTGTGTATTCTTATTCATGTTTGTGGTATTGTGTATTCATGTAATATGTGACGAAGGCTCTCTAGTCAAAACGTTCACTTGTCGTCATCGGCAACCTGGTCGGCCACTGCCTCGCTAGTAGACGAATTCGTCGCTGGTCGGGACAGTGTTTAGGTCTGTCTCCTTTGATCGCATCAACACTGTAGGAGTCCTTATCGGGACTCTTTGTGGCATGTAATAATAAGTTATTTTATATGGCACACATAACCTAGTCACAATTATAACCTAAAGCTCCACATTCGGGGATGCTGGTTAAACGTGGCGATTATTGTTGTTGTTGAGCACAGCACCATTCACTTGTTGTTTATGTCTGTGAGAATGTAAAGCTGACTTCTACTTTCTATTTAATTGGATATCTTATCACGTGGACCTGCACGTTTATGACACCTTCAACTGTGCATGTCTGCATGTTTATTGTTACCATAAAAATGATGTCACCTCATTAGGGATTCGAACCCAGATCTCTGAAAGAAAAACCATAATTCTAATGTATGTAATGTCGGTAATCTATCTTTGTGGAAAAAAGCCCCCCCCCCCCCTCCTCCCCCCTCCCCACTGGTGTGGTTTTACACAAGAATCCTTCGAATTCCTTGAACAGCTACATCAAAAGCAGCACAAATGTTCTGAAAGAGGCGAGGGCTCGAAGACAGCTCATCACAAACACCAGAATGAGGACAGTCATCATATTTTAGTCATGTTTTGAGAAGAAGGAAACTGGAACATGCTATGATCACGGAAAGATCTGACCAGGGAAAAAGGACACAGATAAGGACAACGCGAGAAGATTCTTCACAGTCCTTTGCCATGACTTGGACGGGTGTCAACACACGAACTGATAAATGCTGTTCAAGAGCGCAGATTGTGGAGAGTGTGACGTTCCGGCCCACTTCCCTTGAGATTACAACACTTTTAGTGTGACGTCCCGGGTCGTGGGTTCTCTGGATTTGGGTTTAAATGATTTAAATGTTGAGTAGGGATTTTCCTCTCAACACATCCCCTCCACCAGATTAACTGAACTATTATCCGGGCTATGTTGCTCTCAGACAAAGTCCTGGATATCCAAGAAAACAGCCATATTGGCTCGTTATTTATATTAACTTTAGCTGAACTTGGTACCCACAAGAGAAGGAAATGGGTTTTAGATGTCTATATATTATTATTTTGAATGATTTACTAGACAGGGCAGTTGACCCAATCCGTCGACCTTCTCTTGGAAAAAAAATTAGCATTATTTAATGAGCTCCCACCAAATGCTATTCTATATTAACAGTTTTTATTAAACATGTAAGAACCGACACACTTGGAATTACAAAAACTGATGCAGGATAAGACCATATACTTGATTTACTAACCTAGCAATCTTTTTGATTATTTATATTTTTAGTCAATAGTGATGGTATGGTGGTAATGAGATGCTTCAGCTAAGTGAGCACCTAAGATTAGAATGAAGTGATAATGGTGGTGTTTAGTTACATAAATACATGATACGTAACTTAACGTCTTTTAGAAGGTGGAACCTTTGCGAGTCCTCGTGTTGAGTCCCTTCTTAGCGGTTCCAACCTTTCCGCCCAGTTCTCCTGGTCCTTCCACCTGGTTCCCACCTGGTTCCCACCTGTTTCCCAGCTGGCCGAGTTCTAACACAATGTAGTCTCGTGACCGTGATGACCCTCTATTTCGGTTCTTAGAAAAGACTGATCGACACCCACATGGGAGCTGGGAACCTTCAATCAATTGCCAAACCAGAATCAGACTGTAAAATTACCTTTACGTCGACCTGTGTATGTTTGCCGGCAGGCTGCAATGTGAATGACATGAACTACCAAGGCTCAAGGTATACTATCTATCTGTCTGCAAGGTTTAACTCCTCCCTTTACTAGGTTCTACCCAACCCTTCAGGAGATGCCCTAAGCCACGCCCCTGAGGTACCTTGCAGATCAACATAGCTATCAATGGGCCTGTCACTCACAGTGAACGGCCTACAGTACGACCTTGACCAAGATCAGACATTCCTAATTGCCAAACACCTGTTCTCCTGAGAATTTCACTATCATGTGTGAAGCTTCAGACGCTGTCTAGAAATGTCTACCAGACCACTTAATTCCCATGATCTAGTCTGATCAAACGGCCCCACTCAGTCTGTGTTATGTAACTTTTATGACACTAAGGTCGGGTTCAGGGGAGCTACTCTCAGGTGTGATACTACGTTATCTCCCTCTTTACTTGCCTCTACAGACTGGGCAGGAGATAATAATATGACCCGGGCTGGTGAATCTCTAGCTACAGTAGTATTAGGTAACATTACATAAAGCAAGGTTGCTTTGTCTGGCGAGGGACTGAAAACAAAGTTTAAACAATTCTCAAATCCCTTGTAGTGGTTTTAGAACTATTTTAGGCTCAATGTATATTGCTTATAATTCTTTGTCCTTCTCTGAACATAAGAAATTATTAAACACAATATAACTTCTGAGACCACTGAGGTCAATTCGTCACAGAGAGGCAGGACGTTCCCGCCAGTCAGTAAGGCACTTGGTGATGATCAATCTGTTTTCTTTTCTGGATACCATCTTTCTCTCGCATATGTTCTTAGGTGCAGTGCAGTGTTGCCACTTTGGATGTTTTACATCCAGATTTAGATGTTTTCCCTCGCATTTAGATGGCGTTTTTGACGTTTAGATGGTAGATATTTTTCTAGAGTTTTTCATTTGGAGTGAATTTATCAAATCTAACCTAAGAAACAGGATGCAATTTGACCTCTTAAATCCTATCTCGACAATAAAATTCGGCCTGACTGGAGTAGGAAAAGGCTGTTCCATTCACCAGCTCCCTGATTGAGAATTAAAAGAAATTGGAACAGCTAAAGCATACGAGAGTCATTTTGGATCTAAAGCTTCAACTTCATCATCCAAGCTAAGTTTATCCTGTGGATCTTGTGAGGCAGATTTCAGTAAAGATGAGGACATGATTCTATAGGGTAAGTCATATCAATTGCTATGTAATTTGTGACTCTTTCCATTTGGATGTTTTTTCTACATGTTTTCCACGCAAATTTAGATGTTTTTAGATATTTTTTGACTCCGTTTTGGATGTTTTTTGTCAAAGAAAAGTGGCAACACTGGTGCAGTGTCTTTGTTGTTAAGTCGTATTGCTGCATTGTGCATACACAAAGTATGAGATCTCAATATATTTGGCACAGGGTGTTGTTCTGAAGTCTTTTTCGTTATGCATTAGCTTTTATTTAGCGATTTTCCAAAGCCATCTACGTTCACAAGTGTTGATTTTTCATACGTAGGTATTTTAATAGCGTCAAAATGTGGCGCAGGTAGCATGGTGAAGGTATGCACATGCTTTATAGCAATCTAAATAATGTGGATACAAATCAAACATTGCACAATTCATTGCCTGGCATCTTTAATTCATCTCAAATGCATTTCTGCAGAGTTACATCAACGTATAATAAAGTACAACAAAATGTATTTGTTTAATTTTATCCATGTTTTCTTTGTCTGTCTGTCTGTCTGTCTGTCTGTCTGTCTGTCTGTCTGTCTGTCTGTCTGTCTGTCTGTCTGTCTGTCTGTCTGTCTGTCTGTCTGTCTGTCTGTCTGTCTGTCTGTCTGTCTGTCTGTCTGTCTGTCTGTCTGTCTGTCTGTCTGTCTGTCTCTGTCTGTCTGTCTGTCTGTCTGTCTGTCTGTCTGTCTGTCTGTCTGTCTGTCTGTCTGTCTGTCTGTCTGTCTGTCTGTCTGTCTGTCTGTCTGTCTGTCTGTCTGTCTGTATGTATGTCTGCTTGCCATCTTGTAACCATATGCTGTCTGTCTGTCTGCTTGCCATCCTGTAACCATATGCTGTCTGTCTGTCTGCTTGCCATCTTGTAACCATATGCTGTCTGTCTGTCTGCTTGCCATCTTGTAACCATATGCTGTCTGTCTGTCTGCTTGCCATCTTGTAACCATATGCTGTCTGTCTGTCTGCTTGCCATCTTGTAACCATGTGCTGTCTGTCTGTCTGCTTGCCATCTTGTAACCATATGCTGTCTGTCTGTCTGCTTGCCATCTTGTAACCATGTGCTGTCTGTCTGTCTGCTTGCTATCCTGTAACCATATGCTGTCTGTCTGTCTGCTTGCCATCTTGTAACCATATGCTGTCTGTCTGTCTGCTTGCCATCCTGTAACCATATGCTGTCTGTCTGTCTGCTTGCCATCTTGTAACCATATGCTGTCTGTCTGTCTGCTTGCCATCCTGTAACCATATGCTGTCTGTCTGTCTGCTTGCCATCTTGTAACCATATGCTGTCTGTCTGTCTGCTTGCCATCTTGTAACCATATGCTGTCTGTCTGTCTGTCTGCTTGCCATCTTGTAACCATATGCTGTCTGTCTGTCTGCTTGCCATCTTGTAACCATGTGCTGTCTGTCTGTCTGCTTGCCATCCTGTAACCATATGCTGTCTGTCTGTCTGCTTGCCATCTTGTAACCATATGCTGTCTGTCTGTCTGCTTGCCATCCTGTAACCATATGCTGTCTGTCTGTCTGCTTGCCATCTTGTAACCATATGCTGTCTGTCTGTCTGCTTGCCATCTTGTAACCATATGCTGTCTGTCTGTCTGCTTGCCATCTTGTAACCATATGCTGTCTGTCTGTCTGCTTGCCATCTTGTAACCATATGCTGTCTGTCTGTCTGACTAGCGTCCAGTGTGGGTTCCGGGGCCTCATTGTGAGGGAAACAAGATTAGACCCACTGCCTACCCAAAAGCATGTCGTAAAAGTCGACTAATTGGGAGCCTCCTTCGAAGTCGGAGTGCATCTGCCTGAGAGGCATGGAACCAGCAGTCTGCATACAAATGAGTCAGATCTGTAAAACGGATGCACATGCAACACTCAGGTTCTGGAACAGGACTGCAGTCAGACGTGGATGGACAACCAGAACTTTCCGCCAGAGTTTACAGCTGGTGAACGCGAATGAAAAAAAAATGAATGTCTGACTAGCTATCTTTGCTCCAATTCGAAATACCGATCATAAAAGGAGGTATGAAATATACACTGAATGCGAAAATCAGAGAATCTTTTATATGAAAGTCATTTCAGATACATAATCAACCATTCGATTTGATATTGTTTAAAAATAAAAAAATGAGTTTCTTCAGGGCCAGGTAGTTAGGCGGAGTTTATTTGTTTTTGTTTTGTTTTAGTATCCAGAAGCCATGAGTTGTTAACCCTTAGGCTCGGTATTATGGATATCGCAACCTTTCGGCTTTGATTCCATTTAAATACCGTAAATCTGGGAGAAATGTGGCTTTCCTGCCTACCCCAGGGATTGAACCCGGACCTCAAGGAGTTTGTCACCCGGTCTCCGCGCAATCCGGTTTAGCCAACTACGCTAGAGAGCTGGGCGACGGAGTTCATGCTTTGTGCAACGCTCTCACAGACACCCAGCCGTTTTTGGAGTGAAATCCACCCATGAGGGATAGATCTCGGCGGGAAAAAATCGATTCTCTTGACTGATCACGCACTTCGTAAAACGATAGCTGAGCAGTGGCGCTAGAAGGGGGAGAAGGATTTCGTTGTTCATTAAAAAAAGGTATAGATACATATGACATGATTAAAGGAGGAAAAAGACCCAGAGGTCGACCAAGCAGAAAATAGACCGACGAAATATCAGAAACAAATAGAAGATCACGTTCTAGGAATCTCCTCCTACCCTGATGCGGCGAGGCATTACAGTAGTAGATAAAAGAAGAAGAAGAAGAAAGGGGAAAACCTATTAAGTTCCGCACCAGACGTTCCTTGCCCTTTAACAAAATATGTTAAAAGGTTAAAATTTAGTGCCATTAATGGAGTCCAGAAAAAATGGACTAATCTTAAAAATAGGGGCATCATCTGACGAGATGCGATGTGGGGTGTTTACTTTACCCCCAATTTCTTTGGAGGCTTTAACAAGCTGCGCCCCGGATTTATTTGCCATCAGGACCATCGGCTCGTAGGGAGAGCTATCTGAAGAATTTCTATCTGACCCAGATTCTCCTTCAGAATCAAGAAGTTTGAAGTTCGTGGGGACGTGTTTCGCTTTAGAGTATTGGTAGACCGAGTTCTCTACCGGTCCGGGATGAGAAGGGTGCAGTGTTTCGTAAATTTTATTGACCCGCCCAGAAATCATGTTGGGCGTGGACAGGACATCTTCATAGTCGTCAGACTTGGGAACTGGAGACTTGTTGCTTCTGGTCAAGGTGTTGATTAGACGAGCATCATCTTCCACGACAGATTCCGCGAAGCTCATGTCCAGGGAAGTGTTGTTGCTGTTGAACGTGGAGAAGGTGGTGAGGCCTGGTTCGTCATCTTCGTTGCTGTTTGCTTCCTCGTTGGCTTGTGGTGGCCTTTCAGTGTCTTCAACCTGTGAAGATAACAAACGTTCCTGATCTTTATTCAGTTTTATCTAAAGTTATCCAGTGTACAGACCTGCATGTGAACACATAGGATAGGACGACTTGGTATGACCTTGGGGGCCGCATTAGCGCAGTCGATAGGAGACTAGCGTTCAAATCCAGTTGCGATTCGCTGCAGCCCACGGCCGGTGTTCGAAACCGAGCGGTTCCTTGGGTCGCTGTAGCTACGGAGTTGCGTGCCAACGGCGACACAGGCGGACAGTTTCATATCAGCTGCCTTACTGGTGGCAGAGCACTTATGGTTTATTACCGTGTGAAATGACGCTGGTTCAGATTTCCATACATTACCTTTTTTTTTTTTGGTATGAGCTGGTTGAGGATATAAACTCCACTGTGGGAATGAGCTGGTTGAGGATATAAACTCCACTGAGGGAATGAGCTGGTTGAGGATATAAACTCCACTGAGGGAATGAGCTGGTTGAGGATATAAACCCCACTGAAGGTATGAGCTGGTTGAGGATATAAACTCCACTGAGGGTATGAGCTGGTTGAGGATATAAACTCCACTGAGGGATAAAGAGCAAGAAAGAAGTTATGTGGGCAGTTATATGACTAATTCATCATGGTTAACTTCTACTTTTTTGGGTGGGAGGAAGGGGGGGGGGGGGTGTAGTTTGTTTCTTCTTAGTCTTCTTCTTCGTCCTTCTTCTTCTAAGAAGCATTGATCAATTCGCCAGCCATTTCACCCAAAGACTTTTGTAGATTAGCGAAGGATTTCTTACATTCTGCAGCTAAAGGTTTCTACAGGATAAAGTTGCTGTCTCACAAAAACTGTTCTTGCTCGCCTCTACGTGGCTGGATTATACTTGTATTATTCTTCCATTTTTTTATTGGCCCTGATTGCAAACGCTCTTACACACATACACATACACACACACATATATATATATATACATACATATACACACACCTGTCCTAATATCATATTTATCACCATCATCATCTTCTTGTAGGGCCACAAAGAGCTCTTAGTCTATTTCTCCATTTCCTTCTACCCTGTGCAATCCTTGCGATATCATATTTACAGTCCAGTACAGCACCTTTCTCAGCAACGTTTTTCTCAGGCTTTTTCATAGACGTCCTCGTTTCTTCCTTCCATTTGTTTCCCCTTCCAGTGCCTGTTTGATGATTCTATATTCGCTTCTTCTCAGGATGGGCCCTCTCAGGATGGGCCCTCTCAGGATGGGTCCTCTCAGGATGGGTCCTCTCAGGATGGGCCCTCTCAGGATGGGCCCTCTCAGGATGGGTCCTCTCAGGATGGGTCCTCTCAGGATGGGCCCTCTCAGGATGGGTCCTCTCAGGATGGGTCCTCTCAGGATGGGCCCTCTCAGTATGGGCCCTCTCAGGATGGGCCCTCCCAGGATTGGTCCAATCAATTGCCATCTTCGTATTTTCGAAATATCTGGACACAAGCGCTTGTCAGATCACTTCTCTTATTTTTAAGTCTTTCTCTAGTTCGCCTCGATTAATTTTAACCTATATATACAAGTCGGCGTCTGTGGCTTAGGTGTTATGAACACGCTTCGTAATGCCAGTGTGCAGTGTTCCAACAGAGCTGTGGGCCTTGCGCCTTGCGTTAGTTTTGACAGTGGTATCAAGAAGCCGACCGTCCAGAGGTAATGGCTAACTGCTGTTCGTAAACTTGCCTAGAAAAAACACAACAGCCAAACAAATGCTTGGGTTAGTTTTGCAACATCCTGTAAAGGAGGAGCAACTAACCTTTTTTTTTTTAAATTAAAAAAAAAAGTAGTAAAGATCCCTTTTCACGCCTTTAGGAACATCGGGTATATGGGAACAGCGTCCCATATTTGTACAGACCAATCGGCACTGGATGGGTAAAGTTGTCAGCATTACGTCGGCCGTCTTTACTTTCACAGGACAGCCATCCTGGTACCAATTTTAGACTGGGTCGAACTGCGACGCCCCATACCATGATAAAAATCCACGTCTTTTAGAATATATATATATATATATATATATATATATATATATATATATATATATATATACACACACACACACACACACACACACACACACACACACACATATATATATATATATATATATATATATATATATATATATATATATATATATATACAAAGTTTACACAAAGCAGTCTTACCTCAAACCCGGCATTCTCATGAGGTCCTCCAGCGATTGCTCTGACAGAAGGAGGTACTGCCCCACTATGGTAGGCCATCACTTTCGCAAACATGGCTTCGACTTGAGATCTGGGCACTACGCCGATTCTGAAAAACGCCAGCTTGCCATCCGTAGCCAACTTTCGGCAGTCCACAACTGTCGACGCCATGTTTTCAGGGGACGGGCCGGAGCAGAGAATACCATCACACTGTGTATAGAGTAATATACTTTTATTTGACGGTTCGAATCTTTAGCAAAAAACAGTTGGAACTTCAAGTTAAAACCTTAAAAAATGATTTGATTTGGTTCAAGAACCGATGCCACAGCACTCGGGGCATTGCCATAAGCGCTTTGTCCACATCTTCAAGAGCCAGGGCACAGTTCCAGTAGCAACGGTATCAGTAGCCGTCTGATTGTATGTTCGTCTTGCCTTTCCTCTGAGCGTCGAGCATCGGCCAAAGCTCCTCGTCACTCCTCGTTGCTCACTCTCATTAGACTGTGATGATCCATTTGCGGTTCCAGATTGTTGTATACGCGTTCGCAAAACGCCTTAACAAAGTCTGCCGCGTCATGTATCAATCAGTCAGTCTATCCGTCTGTTTATTTCCCAACACACCAGCATTCCTCGGAGAAAAGATCCAGACAATGCTCTTCGCCCTTGACCTCCGAAGCGAGGCATGTCATTCTGCAGGAATTATGCCTGTCCTGACCCTCCTCAGCATGCATTCTGAGTTAGTTGCAATGACGATGTGTGTGTGTGTGTGTGTGTGTGTGTGTTTGTGTGTGTGTCGTGTTCTATAGCCAGCGGAAAGCTGCAGTGACCGCCTCCATCTCCATTCTTAAGTGGATGTTGTGGTATCAAATGCTAGGCTCTCCTGCACCAAACGTCGAGCATTAGCTTGTATAGTAGTACCCGTAAGCAGGGAAAGATGGACCGCGTAAGCTAATCGTTGATATTTTCTGCGGCCATTTAGCAGACAAAAGTGGAGGAGACGTTGCGACAAGAGAAGCGCAGTATGATTATGGTACCTGGAGGGATGACGGTTTGTTAAAACACTCGACATTTCCATTATTAGAGCTTTTAAGGCTCATTTGTGGCGTTTTTGTCGCGACTGAAGATGCAGTTCGACCGGAGTGACTTCGACAGCCTCATTATCTCAGTTCTGTGAGTGGATCGTGGCTGCATGGAAAGTGACATATAAACCTACTATCTCGATACAACCCGTTCCTTATTTGTTTATCAACTATTTTCGATTAAAATAATGCGGCCGATGCATTCGTAAATAGGGTATTTCCTATTTACTAGGTCTCAGAGTGGAGAAAAGTTAATGAACCCTGATCTAGAATACGTACATTTTCAAGCCCCAGTTTGGCCAGCACTTGAAGATGATGAGTCGTGTCCGCTTCGCCGGTTGGATTGGCCGAGGACACAGCGATTGGTCCCGTCTGATCCACCAGAATTGACGTCACCGTGTTGTCCGGCATACGACAAGCTATGCTGTCAGGCCTGCCAATATATTTCTCTGATGCTCCGATGCCCAGCGTTTGCAACCATTCGCCTGAAACATACAGTCAGCGGTTCTCACACAAATATAGACATATCATGACAAAATATCATAAAATTATATGAACCCAAACGAAAAGTAAAACGAGTCGGTCATGTGTATATCCAGGATCGGATCTAACCTTGATGAGGCTTAAAGACAGTGATTCTCAATCTGTGGGTCGCGACCTTGTTGTGGGTCGAATGACCCTTACACATGGGTCCCCAACGACCATCGGAAAACACATATATGAAGTTATGAAGAAGCAACAAAAATTATTGTCTGGATGGAGGTCGCCACAACATGAGGAACTGTATTAAAGGGTCGCCGCATTAAGAAGGCTGAGAATCACTGCTCTAAGACAGTAAAGCCATTAACCCCTACCGCTGAGGCCTTGACCTAGGCTTTTCAACAAAATTCACTCAAGGGCCAAAAGATTAAAAACTGGTTTCATGAACCTGAATCCGTAGCCCCAGCAAAGAGAAATCGTTATTTGCCGTGTGGCGTTGGTAGTCATGCATTCTGACACATATGATCTTCCATAGTCCATGCTGTGTGGCGTTGGTAGTCATGTCTATCCACAACCTTCTGTCTCGTGCACGTCCGACTTCAGCTGATAATCTCGTAATCTAGTAACAGAGTCGGACGTGGTCTTGAGTATGTGCAGTCAGTTATGACACAGATGATCCTCCGTGCAATGATGTCAAATTGCCCAGTATCTTTTCTCTCGGTCTCCCTCTGCCCCTCTTTCCCTCCAACTCTCCTGCTGTCACGATGTGCTCCAGTTTTCTTCTTCTCATCACACGAGCAAAGGATGTAGATTGTCTCTCTCTGATGTGGGCAACCCGTTCTCTTCGTGAGTAAGTTTCTTTCAAGACCTCTTCATTACTTTTTTTTTAAAAACTGTCCAGGGTATTCTCAACATTTATCGGAGACATTTAAGTGTTTTGCTATGGTCTTTGGTGACCCCTGTGAAAGGGTCGTTGGACCCCAAAAAGGGCCGCGATCCATAGGTTGAGAACCGCTGCTTTTTTATGGGGGAGGGGGAGGGGCAGTGTGTATGTTCTTTTCTACACCCCACCCACACACACACGCACAATGGGGACCTGAAATCTCCATGGGGAAAACAGTTTCCACAATTAGAATTTGACTTACATGCTGGATATAGAATGCTGGGTCATCTTGACTGCTAGGAGCGTTTTATCTAAAAATAAGACAACAATGACAGTAACAGAAACTGCTAACAAACCTTTGGGCACTACAAGACTAACAGTTGATGGCCAAATTTCGTTCATGAGACCCCAAACTAGCTCTCCAAAGAGAGGTCTTCCCGCTGCCAGCTGATCTACTTTGGAGATCCACATAGACATCGGACGATCTTCTGCCAGCTTCTTCGTGTTGTAGGCTCTCTGATAAAATCATTCATAATTTATGAATCAGAGAAAGCAGCATACAACAATTATCCGTCTACGAACAGGACACTGCAGGCTCAACTACCACATGCATAAAAAACAGGACCCCAAACACCTGAGCACATTCTGCAGACCTGCCCACTCTACCTACAACTTCGGAAAAACACCTGGCCTCAAGAGTAAAGTGTGCAGAGCAGGCTATGGAGAACCCTGCAGGACCTGCAGCTGACATGCGAGTTCATAGAGGCAGCCCACCCGATGGTCTGATCTGAGCATACGAAACCGAACGCAAAGAAGAAGAAGAAGAAGAGATGTCAGGCAATATCTGGGAACAATCATATCATCAGATGGAAAATGTGTGACAGAGATTAAAAGCAGAATAGGTCAAGCGAAAGCTGCATTTCAGAAAATGAAAAATAGGTTATGCAATAAATCGCTTTTATTTAATGTCAGAAAAAGGTTGCTAAAGTGTTACGTAGAACCTGTTCTGCTGTATGGCAGCGAATCTTGGAATGTCAATGAACACATTGAGAAGAATTTGGAAGCAACAGAGATGTGGTTTCTGAGACGAATGTTACGAATACCTTGGACGGCAGGAGTAACTAGCAACGATTGTTTGAAAGAGGCTAATGAAAGTAAACCTTTATAAACAACAATAAGAAACAGACAAACACTGTTCTTCGGCCACATCATGAGAAGAGAGACACTGGAGAATATCGCGACAACTGGAAAGATCAGTGGAAAATAGTAGACATGGTAGTGAATCAATTCCTCATTTGATAAGTTAAATAGCACCAAACTATTTCATCATCATCATGATGTAGCAGGTACTTTGCAGAACGTTGCTCCCAACTGAAAAGTGAGCTTGTGTTATAAAAACCATGTACAAACTGAAAAGAAGTTATCAAGATGGTCGCTGAAGAAAAGTTGCCACTTTCGTAAGAAATAGTTGGAAAGCTTGCCGAGGGACAGTTAGTGCCTTGAGGAAAAACAGCGAAAATAGAGGGCTAGAAAGTTATCAAGATGGTCGCCTTGAAGAAAAGTTGCCACTTTCATAAGAAATAGTTGGTAAGCTTGCCCAGGGATAGTTAATGCCTTGAGGAAAAACAGAGAAAATAGAGGACTAGAAAGTTATCAAGATGGTCGCCCTGAGGAAAAGTTGCCACTTTCATAAGAAATAGTTGGAAAGCTTGCCGAGGGACAGTTAGTGCCTTGAGGAAAAACAGCGAAAATAGAGGGCTAGAAAGTTATCAAGATAGTCGCCTTGAAGAAAAGTTGCCACTTTCATAAGAAATAGTTGATAAGCTTGCCTAGAGACAGCTAGTGCCTTGAGGAAAAACAGAGAAAATAGAGGACTAGAAAGTTATCAAGATGGTCGCTTTGAAGAAAAGTTGCCACTTTCATAAGAAATAGTTGGTAAGCTTGCCCAGGGATAGTTAATGCCTTGAGGAAAAACAGAGAAAATAGAGGACTAGAAAGTTATCAAGATGGTCGCCCTGAGGAAAAGTTGCCACTTTCATAAGAAATAGTTGGAAAGCTTGCCGAGGGACAGTTAGTGCCTTGAGGAAAAACAGCGAAAATAGAGGGCTAGAAAGTTATCAAGATAGTCGCCTTGAAGAAAAGTTGCCACTTTCATAAGAAATAGTTGATAAGCTTGCCTAGAGACAGTTAGTGCCTTGAGGAAAAACAGCGAAAATAGAGGGGTAGAAAGTTATCAAGATGGTCGCCTTGAAGAAAAGTTGCCACTTTCATAAGAAATAGTTGATAAGCTTGCCTAGAGACAGCTAGTGCCTTGAGGAAAAACAGAGAAAATAGAGGACTAGAAAGTTATCAAGATGGTCGTCTTGAAGAAAAGTTGCCACTTTCGTAAGAAATAGTTGGTAAGCTTGCCCAGGGATAGTTTGTGTCATAAGGAAAAACAGCGAAAATAGAGGACTAGAAAGTTGTTAAGATGGTCACCGCGAGGAAACTTAACACAAGTATTGATTTAAAAAGTTGGCAAGATCGTGGTCCACCTTTTTTTTACTGTGTTTAACTTGACAAGAAAAGTTGTCTAGATGAAGACTTTAAAACTTTAAAAAAAAATATTCAACTTTACAGACATTTGCAAATGTTTACAACTGAAAAAAAAAAAAAAAAATGTTAAAACATTTTAATTTGCAAACTTATAAACTATTTACATTTGTTCATTTTAAAAAATTTTTAAAATTCTTAAATTTTGATTTAATTTTTTTTAAGTATCACGTAATTATATTAATATAAATTAAATCAATAAAAAGGTAATCTTATATTCAGCATAAAACAAAGCCACCGGTTATATAACCTGTATACCTGTTAGATTTTACTATCTACACGTCATTCATACTTGATTCTATACGACATCTAAGTCGCCATCTTTAGCCACCCCTATCTTCACTGGAGCCACCCCCCCCCCACCCAAGTTACCTGGACACACTCCAACTTCCTCCAATTCATCAATGTACACCACTTAACGAAGCAACCGTCCTCCATCTTTGCTAGGGGAGCAACTCTTGTTATTTAAAAATTCATACTCCAGAAGTATCCGTTGACCAAGTTCTCTCTTTTCATTCTATAGGAAGTCATAACCTACTGACCTCGCTCAGCTAACAAGCCGACACGACACCAGCCCCATTTCCAGTGATGTTATTTTTGCTGTATTAAAGTCATGGCCAACAATAAACCCTCAGCTAACGAACCGACATGAAGCGATTTTAAAAACCACACTGCAAACCTTCCCGAAGCCACTACTCAAAGCCATAGAACCACCCCCTCCCCCTCCTCCAATTAATCCTCAGAGACTGAAATGCAGGAAGATCTGACTCTCTTCCTACTACTCGTATTATCTCTCTCAAGTTAGCTCTGTCTCTACCGCCGATCTGTTCATTAAAGGTGTTTTCCAGTACTTTTCTTTCACTGACTAAAAACGTTATTTCCCATTAAAATAACTATACAGAGTAATCCTACCTCAACTGATGCTGGGAACTTGCAAGCAGCTACCAAGGTGTAGACAGTGTCTGTTGGAATGCCACAAATTCCTCCACGGTTCATAATGTCTAAGAGTAAATACAAAACAAGAAACGCTTTAACCATCATCCTAAATAATTGAGGAACGTATGGTCGATGGTTCAAATCGTCAGCTTAAGACATTTAGAGTAGTGACTTTGATCTCAGTGAGAATATCAATAGGAGATTAAAACAAAGACTTTGAAATATGTAGCGATATGTTTGTTTGACCACATTTTGTCGCCTCTATTTGTATTTAGTGTCTTGTATAAAGCCCATATTTTTTTTAGACAAGACGATTAGCGATGTCGACAATATCAGGCCGGCGTCCTTTATTTCCCATGTTTTTTTCTGGAACACATTTCAGGTTGGGGTGGTCTGGTATTTCTAATCAATTAACACCAAAATAACGATATTTTCCCTCATAGTTCGAACAAACGACTACAGAGTGAGTAAAGTAAAGGACCCTTTTCTACACCTTCAGATGTATTGGGCATATAGGGTTAGACCTGTACTTTATAGAGTAATCGGCTTTTGGGAGGTGATGTGGTCAGCATCACATCGGCCGCCTTTACTTCCCAGGACTGTACCTGATACCCACTCAAGGCTGGGTCGACCTGGGAGCCAAAGTCATTTTTGAATATAATATGTCCCTCGTCAGGAATCGAACCCACGACCTTCCGATGCGCAGCTGAGCGTCTTGTCACTAGATCATGGCGGCTCTGGTCGGATTGCTAGGTTTTTAAAATTAGAAATGTACCGTAATATTTAGATGTACGCTATCATCGTCAAACAGTACGTTCTGTACAGAACGTTGCTCTCGTCACGGTACGCCGGAAAGTCAGTCTCTAGCCAATTCTACAGCCCAATGTGCTTTCATAGCCAATACATCTTCAGTGTCTTGTAACTACTTTCATGTAAGTCTGCCTCTGTCTCGTTTTCAGGAAACTGTGCCCTCCATCGCCGTTCTCTCTCCAAACCACCATGACGTTTAACGTGGCTAAAATACCCCAGCATTCGAGACAGGATGCTGTTTATGAGCCAGTTCTCCTCAAAGCGAACATCATGTAGGATGCCGATGTTTTTCCCTTCTTGGTCCATGGTATTCTTTTGGTTTTGTTTTGCAGCGTTTTATTACGAAAGCCCCAACTGTTGTTTCGTCTTCAATGATTGAGTAAGAGTCCACGACTCTCATCCATAACCGAGTATATATATATATGTTGTGTTGATGTATGCTATACGATTAAACAACATTACAAGTCTATAGTTAGGCACCAGCAAGGAAATCAGAATTGAAATTTTGAGAGCATACATCGTCCCTGTACCAACACAGGGATAAACTTTCGTGGACTATCTCCCAGTCCTTAAGAAAGAAAAGACATGCTTTTTGAGCTGAAGTGCTTTTGGAAGATTCTCAGAATACTACAGACAAAGAAGAGAAAAATGCTAACAATTTTGAAAAATTTGAACGTCAAGGAAGATTGTCTAATAAGCATCATCTTGTCTCGGAAGCTGCAATAGTTTGGTCCTATAAACCGCATAGCGGATTGGAAAAAGTAATAACAAAGGCATGGTACCAGGAAGGAGAGGTAGGGGCCGACCAACACGAAGATGAGCACAAAATACAAGTGACTCCTTGTATATAAAAGTACACGAAGCGGGTTAGCTGGCGAAAGACCAAGTTTCTTTCAGACGTTCTGCAAAGGTCCTGCTATATCTACACTCAGAAGCAACGGTAGAATTGCAAGGCAGAAACAGTACAGTTGTTCTTTGTTCTCAAGTCATAATTGAGGAGAATGGCTAACTATGTGTGACAAGCTGTCTGATCAACAACTCTAACGCTTTCTTGAGGAGGGGGGGGGGGAGGGGGTAGGGACCTGTTTAGATGATGCTGCCATATGAGTAAATTGCATGCCATGAACGAACGTTCTGTTTGCTTCGTAGAACATACTATATGATTCACGCTGTACTCATTATTTGCCGCTTGGAGGCTTAAATGTTAGTGAATGCGTAAATCAGCTTCACGGTTCTCTAGTAGTTACAACTCACGATTCCAAGCCCAGGTTCCGCTCACTTACACACTAGGTCAATTTGTATTCATTCTTCGTTAGGCTTGTCAATTTTGTTCAAGATTACAGAGGTGCTGCAGCCTACGTCCCACGTATTCTCTTTCTGTGAATGAAAACGTAAATAGAAGACAACACAGAAAGCTTTTCGAACAAACAGTAAACCAGCACACCCCTGTAACCTTGAGCAAAGTTTACGAGCCTGACCAAACAACAATCAAAAGTGACCTAGTGTGTAAGGGGGCGGAACCTGGGCCCGAGTTTGTGAGTTGTTCCCTCGAGTAGTATGGTTCAATTCTCAAACCAGATTGTTTATTGATATATATATTTTTTTTAAACCGCTGTCGTGGGTTTTCCACCATGGTGTAGCGACTACGCGCTCGCTTGGTATTTTCTCTTCTGTGTCTCCCTCGACCCTTCAACTTTTCACACATTTAATCTATAGTAGACTACAAATCTCACCTGCTATTGCTTTGACTCCCGAAGCCTTCCGCCCATCAGCCCAAAAAGCCTGCTCGCCTTGTGAGTGGAGATAGCTGACCTGTAAGAAAGGCTTGCCTAGCGGAAGGAGTTCTCTGCCCCAAACTGATTTCAGGGCAGTAGCGACAAAGCAGTAAGTGCAGATAATCACGAAAAGCACATTGATGACGATCTCATAAATAAATGACCCGTTAGCATTGACTGTGTGCAAAAGGATCCCCACGATGACTAAATTGAAGAAAAATGTGAGAACCGTCCAAGCCTTGTTTATGATGGTAGAGAGTCCGAACAGCAGTAAACCAACGGCTAAAAATCCGACACAACCAGTAATAGCCGCTGCTGTGTTGTCTTGGGCTAAGGTTGCCAAACCTCGTGCTGGACCCCATATTAGCCACACTGAGCCAAATGTAAAGAAAGCACAGCTTTCAAAAGACAGACCTTTAGAAAAGCAAATGGATCCTACAATCATCTGAGCCAGGCCTCCAAGGATCACCGCCCAAGGAAGAACCCACAGACCTTGTGGTGTCCAAAGAATAGCTATTGCAGCAATTGCGTTTAGAGCAAATCCAGCTAGATCAAAACCAGCGTACCTGGAATAACCAAGCGTGAAATCGCTAGTAAAAAGATCGCTGGAACCTTTGGAGGTAACAGCTCTAGCATGGGAGCAACAACATTTGCAAGCCGAGACCAAATAATTTGCAATCTTGTCAGGGTCAATGAGACGTGTACCCAAAGGAAGCTTAAAGCCGGAATTCTTCAACCTAGAAATATGGGCTGCAAGTCCGTATAATGAGAATACGAACAGGATCCAGCCCATAGCGCCAAGAAAAGCTCCCGCATTATTGTCATTGACTTGAATGGCCACACAAAGAATGCACAAAGCTATGTTTTGAGGAAGCTGATAAATTTCTTTTGTGAGAGAGATTATCGCGATGATAAAAAATATAATGAAATGAATGACTGTTGCGGCAATCATGGTCAACGGAACGTTCTGCAACGTTACGAAAACCACCGACAAATTAAAACCGTTAGTGATCCAGAAAGTTCCATGGAAAATAAAATACAGACCATTATAGATCTCCCCTCTTCTCACAGCAACAACGGAGGCAACGAGCTGGTAAAAGCCCCCAACAATGATCCAAGTGAATGCAAGAGAAACATGGTTGTAGATTCCGGTGACTTGCCCTGCATATACAGCTGCAGCCAATGTATTCATAAGATGTCCCATTGGAATATAATCCCTAGACGGTTTAACAAACTCTCTAGATGTTTTAGACTTCTGTTCCCCCTGTCTAAAACGAATCCATAGCTTTGAGACTAGGAGATACAGAGTCACCAAAGACAACAGAAGATAGTAGGCAGCTGCACTTCTTCGAAGAGGAGTCCACAAAGCCGAAATCTCGAAAATGCAAGAAAGAAACATCCCCAGAGATAGAACAGCACTGACTCTGTCTTTGTGATGCAAAGCCCCGGCTGTGAAGAACAAGAAGGCTAGGAGAAATGTCCCGTAGCCAGCAAACAGTGCCTGTGAATCGTCGACGATGATCTGGGGAGTGAAGAACTCAACCACATGAAACAGGCCCACTGCGGTCCAGAGAGCGCTGATGCACATCAGGAGAGATCGTAGCACGGATTCCTCAGGGTCTTGTGATGTAATGCCTGCAAGAAATGAACATTACCTCATTAGATGATTTAATTAATATGCAAGGTGTATTGAGAATCATACCTAAAAAACCCCGTGACATGACTATCGGCTGGTAAAAGGCGCCATAGCCTCTCTCTTCTGCTGTCTTGCAGGGTACGTCTGTGTAGACCAAGGCTATTGGAGTCATACTACACACAAACTGGCTGAAGGCAACAGAAAGCCCAAACCGTATTTTCCCTAGTAAACTGTGCCTTTATACACTCTGTTTTTTTTTAGACAATGACGTTAATGTGGGCTCTAATGGAATCACATCGTTCAATAAGGAGCATGGTGGGATATCAGCACATGAACTGATATGTGCTGTAGAAGATCGCAGATTCTGGAGAGAGATGTTCGATCACTCCAGTTGGCAAGGCACTTGGTGATGTTGATGATAATGATAATAAATATGATGATAATGAAAAACAAGCGTAGTTTGGTTGTTGGATGAATAGATATAGAAAGACAATGGCAAACACTTTGATAAGCAGACTGGCAGGCAGACAGTCAGAGTTCTTCTTCTTCCTCTCATTCTTCTTCTTTTGTCTGCTTCTTCTTCTCTAGTCCTGTTCTGCCTTTCATCGTCAGATTTTGAAGTGGTATCGAATGCGAGCCTTGTGTACTACGTAAATGTTGGTATTTAAGGCCTCTAATTTTCCATCGCTTGCATGGTCAACCTCTAGATCTGGTTCCATTATGTGTAAGTGACAGGGCTCCTTTTGCTGCACTAGCTGGTGGTGGTCGACAGATGTCTGACCATTTGATCGGTTATCTTTTGATGGGGTTTAGTACTAGTTCCCCCTCAACGTTCTTTGTGTGTGTGTGTGTGTGTGTGTGTGTGTAATGACATCATCATTTCTGACCCTATCTCTTCTGGTTACATCTAGGATTCGTAATAGACATTTCATTTCTAGTAATCATATCTACCCACGAATAATTATTATTCGTATAACACCTCATTTCAGCCTAACCTTGTAATGGGAGCATAGGAGTCGATACAAAGACAAGCCTGAGTAGACTCTGTGGCCATACAAGGGAGGGATACAAGAAGGGATACAAGGGAGGGATACAAGGGAGGGATACAAGAAGGGATACAAGGGAGTGATTAAAGAAGGATGCAAAAAGGGATACAAGGGAGGGATACAAGAAGGATACAAGAAGGGATACAAGGGAGGGATACAAGGGAGGGATACAAGGGAGGGATACAAAAAGGGATACAAGGGAGTGATTAAAGAAGGATGCAAAAAGGGATACAAGGGAGGGATACAAGAAGGGATACAAGAAGGGATACAAGGGAGGGATACAAGAAGGTATACAAGGGAGGGATACAAGGGAGGGATACAAGGGAGGGATACAAGGGAGGGATACAAGGGAGGGATACAAGGGAGGGATACAAGAAGGGATACAAGGGAGGGATACAAGGGGGAATTCAAGAAGGATACAAGAAGGGATTCAAGGGAGGGATACAAGTGAGGAATACAAGAAGGATACAAGATGGGTAAGCTACCAGATTCCAGCGCCCTTGTATGCGGAGAATGGGGGCTGGTAGGACGTTGGCCAGTTTTATTTCATTATTTTGCCCTTTAGACCCCGATGGATTATTGACCTTTAACCAACTCACGGCAATCCGTCCTATTCTTAGCTATTGCACACAACTCACTCAGTGTCCTCCCTGTATTTTAAACTTGATTCTCTAGTTCTCCGTGTGTTTGTATGTTTTAGTCTGCCTTTATTTATATCCTTGTGGGTTCCATTGCAAACACATTCTAGTTACATAGTTTTATTTCTCAATGTGTGTCGTATCCAACGCCAGCGTCTCCTCTTCACCTGTTGATTCACTGGAATTTGTTTAGTTAAGTCCCAAAGCTTAACGTTAATAATTATGTCATACCATTTAATTATTCACTGTATTGGTTTGTACAAAACACGGTACCGGTACCACAGGTCCAGTACCCCTCAGGGTGTTCAAATGGTCCTTTAATTTCAGTTACTCACCAAAAACTCTAGTTAGTTAGTTATTCGGCAGTCTCCTCATTGTACGTCGAACCACTCAGCCCGTGAGTGCTCGGATCCCCTCCTCAGTGACGACACCAGTTCTGTGTTGGTTTATTATTCTTCTTTGACTACCCGCGCAGTGTTCTTGTTTGGCGACACCCCGTTTAACTTGCTGTTCTTACAGTCTGACCATGGTTGCAGATTCACAGTTCTCAACTGGTTCACGCAAAAGTCTTAAATCTCGTAGAGCCAACCAACCACCAACCAACCAACCAACCAACCAACCAACCAACCAACCAACCAACCAACCAACCAACCAACCAACCAACCAACCAACCAACTAACTAACTAATTAACTAAGGTCGAGAGCTAAGCATGTGAGAAGAAGCGCACTGAATAAATAAGATTTCAACTGTGGTCCTGAAATCCCATGCTTTGATTGTGAAAAGCTTTCCTTAACGCTGGCGAGTCTTGCTAGTCCCACTCGCCATCGCCATGGGCTGTGACCCCCATGCCTCTCCATCGCACAGTATAACATTATCGTCTGGAAAGACAGAAAGATGCAAGTAACAACAACTTACCCAACAAGAGCCCGATCAATGAAAGTCCCACGAGGGCAAATCCAAAAGCCAAGTTGATAGGCAGTGCATTGGCGATGACGGTGAAGTTAAAGACAGCGACAACAACGAAGGTGATGAAGTGGGTGTACAGGCAAGCAATGGTGGCCGTAGATGCTCTTATGAACGCCATCTTGCAGCCTCAGATTTCTGAAATAATCAGGAAGAGATATAATCCCGCAACATGAAATAGCTTGGATAACGAGATGATCATTGTCGTCATTTATCTGTAAGAAAGTAACAATACATACTTAACGAATCAAAAGGTGGGATAAAGTATTCGGCGTTGGATAGGACCAAATGAATCACCTTTCCACTGAAACCCATAGGACACAAACATAGAGGCAAACCTATAAACAGACTTCTTCGTTTTCAGCGTTCCGAGCCCTTGAGGTCTATTGCTGCAGATATCACCCGCCTCCACTCATCTCTCTGGTTGGCCTTCTCTTTCCAGTTGGTGACACCAAGTGTTTTCAGGTATGTGTAGACATTATCTTTTCATCGTCTTCTTGGTCTGCCTCGTGGTCTACGACCATTCAGCTCCCTTGTGTATACAGTTTTTACCTCTCTGTCATTTGACATTCTCTCATTTTGCCCAAACCATTTCAGTTTATTAGATTAGTGGGGAAAAAGGGGGGGGGGGGGGGGTTAGAGAGCGGTCAACTCGAGAAAGTAGATAGGCTGGTTCCAAGGCTCAATTTTGGGGAATACAAAAATCCACCCTCGGAACCCATCTAATATGGGCATGTCATAAAGGCAACTAATTATTTAAAATTTTTAAAAAAGGGAAAGGGGGTGGGTGGTGGGGGGGGGGGGGGGTGCTTTCAAGATTGAGCGCATCTGCATGATAGGGGAAGGTACAAAGAGTCTGCATACAGATAATCCAGATCCATGAAACTGATGTGCAGGCAAAGCTCAAGTTCTGAAACCAGACAAAAGTCCAGACGTGAATTAACAGCTAGAACTTTCCGCCAGAGTTTACAGGGAAGAAGGAGATGGTGATGAAGAAGAAGAAGAAGAAGAAGAAGAAGAAGAAGAAGAAGAAGAAGAAGAAGAAGAAGAAGAAGAAGAAGAAGAAGAAGAAGAAGAAGAAGAAGAAGAAGAAGAAGAAGAAGAAGAAGAAGAAGAAGAAGAAGAAGAAGAAGAAGAAGAAGAAGAAGAAGAAGAAGAAGAAGAAGAAGAAGAAGAAGAAGAAGAAGAAGAAGAAGAAGAAGAAGAAGAAGAAGAAGAAGAAGATGAAGAAGAAGAAGAAGAAGAAGAAGAAGAAGAAGAAGAAGAAGAAGAAGAAGAAGAAGAAGAAGAAGAAGAAGAAGAAGAAGAAGAAGAAGAAGAAGAAGAAGAAGAAGAAGAAGAAAAGAAGAAGAAGAAAGAAGAAGAAGAAGAAGAAGAAGAAGAAGAAGAAGAAGAAGAAGAAGAAGAAGAAGAAGAAGAAGAAGAAGAAGAAGAAGAAGAAGAGGAGGAGGGAAAAGAAGAAGAAGAAGAAGAAGAAGAAGAAGAAGAAGAAGAAGAAGAAGAAGAAGAAGAAGAAGAAGAAGAAGAAGAAGAAGAAGAAGAAGAAGAAGAAGAAGAAGAAGAAGAAGAAGAAGAAGAAGAAGAAGAAGAAGAAGAAGAAAAAGAAGAAGATGATGAAGAAGAAGAAGAAGAAGAAGGAGGAGGAAAAAGAAGAAGAAGAAGAAGAAGAAGCAGAAGAACGGATAACATGCTTGTCTGGCAGCCCATAGCTTTAAGGTCAAATCCTTGTCCAGGTGAGTATTTTGCAACACTTACCTTGGCTTCCAAATAGACCCAACCTAAAATACATACAAGGAATAGCCCTGGGAAGTAGCTACTGTGTGTTGTTCACCACATGAACATGTGAATACCCATTTGTCGATACAGATATGAAATAAACACTATACACCCAAGAAACGCGGGAGCCGCTGTAGTGTAGCGGCTAGACGCTCGCCGACCGATTCAAAGATCGTGGATTCATGTCCTGGTGGAGCTGAACTTATTATTTTCTTCCAAAAAAAAAAAAAACCGTGGATCCGAGGTCGACCAACCCCTACATGTGTACCAAGTACAAGTCATGGGTGATGCCGATCGCCTTTACTTCCCAATACTCTACAGGTTGTGTCGACCTGGAAGCCAAGCTATATTAAAAATAATATTATACAGCTGAATGGTTCTGGTTTGAATCAAGGTAAGGAGTTTAAATATCTAGGAAGGATGATCACGGAGTAAAGGCGTCACCCACCGAGTGTTGACCCGTCTATAAAATATAGGTCTAGCCCTATACGCCCAGTTGGCCTAAAGGCGTGGAAAAGGCTCCTTTGCTTACTCAAGGTGCGTACGTAGTAAAACAGGCTATTTATCTTAAATTAAATTGGTTTAACTTGTCAGACATAAAAAAGTCAAGTTCCCTTTTCACGCCTTTCGGCGCATCGGGCATATGGGCAGAGCGTCCCATATTTTTACAGACCATCAGCACTCTGTGGGTAATGTGGTCAGCATTGTGCCGGCTGTCTTTACTTTCCCAGGACAGCCCAGCCTGGTACCCATTTTAGGCTGGGTCGACCCGCGACGTCCCATACCACGACAAAAATCCACGCAGCCTGCAGTGGGTTTCGATCGGGGTATGCTGGCTTACGAGTCGGACTCGCAACGCCTTAGCCACGGACGCCGCTCTGACTATAAATTTACCCGGAGGAAAAGATTATAAATAATATTATTTTTAACATAGCTGGGCTTCCAGGTCGACACAACCTGTAGAGTATTGGGAAGTAAAGGCGATCGGCATCACCCACCGAGTATCCATTGGTCTATAAAATGGACTACATAGGTCTAGCCCTATATACCCAATACGCCCAAGTGAATGGAACACAAAAGTACTTTAAAATATCGTTGAGAATTTTTTCCCCATAAAATCTTATATCTTCTCAATATTCTATAAAAACCTAATTTTGTCGCTGTTGCATGAAAACTTATATTTCTCATTGTTGAAGATTACTGCAAACAAAACCAAAACAGTGTAAGTTAGTAGAACCCCTGGCCAACTACACATACAGCTGAATGGTTCTGGTTTGAATCAAGGTAAAGAATTTAAATATCTAGGAAGTATGGTCACGGAGATGGTAGAACTGACAGAGAAAAAGAAACCAGATGTCAGAAAGCAAGTGCACTTATATACCAATTGTCACCATTATTAAGACATCCAAACATAACTATGAGTGTAAAGAGATTGTAAACAACATATTCATTTCAACAACAACGCCAGACATGGACACTATCTAAAGCACATATACTCAAAATCATCACCTGCGAGATGAGATGCCCGCTAACCTAAACCATCCGAGATCGAGTGAATAATACTATCAGACAGATTGCGGGAACGAAATCTTGTACTAAATTCATCGATAAATAGCGGTTCACGTGATTTAGCCATCTGGTTAGAATGCAGCAAGATAAAATACCATTACAGGCACTACATTTCAGAAGATCAGCTACAAGAGCAGGAGGATGGTGCCGCGAAAAGTTGATCGACAACATTAAAGACACATTTCACCTTTATTGGCACAGCATGCACTATATCGCAAACTATTCCTTCCCACGACAGAAGTGGTTTATGATTATGATGATGATGTTCTAGGAAAATTTACAATTTCTCACTATTTTATTAAAATTAAAATGCTTTTACTGCATGGTAACATGTTAAAATTTATCTCAAACAAAGCACTTACCTGTATCGCAAAACAGCTACAAACGTCTGGTCGAAAACACCTAGTCTACAAAATGATAAGGAGGAAAGCGATAAAGCGTCTACCATCTAAACAATTTATTTGCACTCTGTGACTTCTACTGAGTCATTTTTTTCTCCTTCTATGTATCGATTACTAAAACTACGATCAAAGAGACGCGGAATCCCTCAAATTCTTCTGTGTCTATTGACTGTCTGAAATGAAGACCACATTTGTATAATTTAGTTTATTTTCTTGGCAAACTGAAACAAAAAGTTCAAACTTTGAGTTAGGTATTGTGGGCCAGCAATTTCACCTGTTCGTTTGTGTCAATCTACAGTGTTTATAAATATCGCTTTGTTTACGTTTGGAGCGCGTGTTGGTTCAAAATAAACGTCGGCTTAACCGGCAGGCGAGCTTTTGAAGGTTTTCCCAAATCAATGTAGGCATCCGGCAGTCAGAGGTCGCGCCATTCAACACAAACAGTTGGTTTGACGTGGTTTGGTGTGTGATTCATGTCTGTAGGGTTGTGTAATGAAGGGAGTTGGGGTACGAACTTTGGGCAGTGTGAGGGTTTTCTGTGGCGAAGTGGCTGACCCGTTTACACCGCACTCTGAAGGACGTGGGTTGAGACACCAACAGTGACATTTTCTCTCGTTCACTTACTCATTTCCTCTCTCCCCTCCCTCCACCTTACACACACACACACACACACACACACTCTCTCTCTCTCTCTCTCTCTCTCTCTCTCTCTCTCTCTCTCTCTTGATCTATCTAACCCCTTTGCCGCCTTCTTGCTTATTCACTCTCAATTTACCGTCTCACCCTGTGACCCTAACTCTACCTACTTACTTAGTCGCTCCTCTTCTACCTTGTGGTGTAGAGGTTTGCCAGAGAGATCGCCAGACGTCTCTATCAGCAGTTTTCTTTCTGGCTTTGTTCCATTCCAGTCCTCTGTCAGTTAGGGACTGTCGGATGTTGTCTTCCCAGCGCACCCTGGGTCGTCCCGGAGGTCTGGTTCCCTGGTTCTTAGCCTCCCATGCTTGCCATGGTGGCCGATTTTCTCCCATTCTGCATACATGACCAAACCATCGTAACTGTGACTGATCTACTCGGGTTACTAAGGGCTGGGTATCAAGATCTTGACGTATTGTCTGATTGCGGACTTTGTCCCTTCTTGTCACTTGGACCACCTTTCTCAGGTATCTCATTTCCGAGGCCTGCAGCTGGCTTCTGTGAGCTGTTGTCATTGCCCATGACTCACACCCATAGGTCAGGACTGGTACATAGGTAGAGCGGTAAACAGCCATTTTCGTCCTCTTGCCAATTTCTCTTTTGCTAAGAAACCCTCGGTTTATGGCCTGGAAGACCCTAACTCGCATATCTTTTTTTTTCATTTATTCACTCATTCACAGTCAGAGTGTACACAAAAAAGCAGCTGATAAAAGGGCTCTTCGTACCAGTTGTGTGCTATAAATGCCAGACATGGACAGTCGTATAAAAGCCTAAAAACAAAATTCACACCGGTGAGACCGAGACTATAAGAACACGCTGTGGAAAAAACAAGATGAGACATAGTCATTAACAAAGAATTAAGAACAATGGTTGGCACAGTGCTGGTGAATGATTTTACGGAACATCAAAGAATCAAGTGGTTTAGTCATTTGTTCAGAATGGAATAAAAATCAACCAGAAGCTAAAATGTACGACATAAGAACAGTGGCTACAAGGCAAGGGATCGACCAAGAAAGAAATGGGCGGAGATCTATCTATCTATCTATCTATCTATCTATCTATCTATCTATCTATCTATCTATCTATCTATCTATCTATCTATCTATCTATCTATCTATCTATCTATCTATCTATCTATCTATCTATCTATCTATCTATCTATCTATCTATCTATCTATCTATCTATCTATCTATCTATCTATCTATCTATCTATCTATCTATCTATCTATCTATCTATCTATCTATCTATCTATCTATCTATCTATCTATCTATCTATCTATCTGTCTGTCTGTCTGTCTGTCTTTCTGTCTGTCTGTCTGTCTGTCTGTCTGTCTGTCTGTCTGTCTGTCTGTCTGTCTGTCTGTCTGTCTGTCTGTCTGTCTGTCTGTCTGTCTGTCTGTCTGTCTGTCTGTCTGTCTGTCTGTCTGTCTGTCTGTCTGTCTGTCTGTCTGTCTGTCTGTCTTTTTTTCGGTCGGTCAGTGGCTCGGTCTGTCTGCTTTTCTCTCTGTCTGTCTTGTGTCTGTGTGTAAGTGTCTGTGTGTAAGTGTCTGTGTGTAAATGTCTGTGTGTAAGTGTCTTGTGTAAGTGTCTGTGTGTAAGTGTCTGTGTGTAAGTGTCTGTGTGTGTTTGTGTATTTGTCTCTCTATCCTTCTCCTGCTCCGCCCCATTTTCTCTCTTTTAAGCGAATATTCTTAATCAAATATGTAATTGTAGTATGGCGCCATTATCTCAAATAGACACAACTGATGGAACAAAATGTTCAAATATATTTGGCTCACTAGTTACAGTCTAGGTTCACTTCAGTTTCCCATTTGTACATTGGCAAGACATACGTGCGAGTTGGCTCGTTGATTGTTGTTAGTAGAACATTACATGTCCCAATAACATTCTTGTCATAGTAAAGTAGAAAAGAGTAGAGTAGAGCATAGTAGAGTAGAGTAGAGTAGAGTAGAGTAGAGTAGAGTAGAGTAGAGTAGAGTAGAGTAGAGTAGAGTAGAGTAGAGTAGAGTAGAGTAGAGTAGAGTAGAGTAGAGTAGAGTAGAGTAGAGTAGAGTAGAGTAGAGTAGAGTAGAGTAGAGTAGAGCAAAATACAGTAGAGTAGAGTAGAGTAGAGTAGAGTAGAGTAGAGTAGAGTAGAGTAGAGTAGAGTAGAGTAGAGTAGAGTAGAGTAGAGTAGAGTAGAGTAGAGTAGAGTAGAGTAGAGCCGAACATAGCAGAACAGAGTAGAGTAGAAAAGAGTAGAATAGAGTAAAGTAGAGCAGAATTGAGTAGAGCAGAACTGAGGAGAGTAGAGTAGTGTAGGCTAGAATAGAGTAGAGTAGAGTAGAGTAGAGTAGAGTAGAGTAGAGTAGAGTAGAGTAGAGTAGAGTAGAGTAGAGTAGAGTAGAGTAGAGTAGAGTAGAGTAGAGTAGAGTAGAGTAGAGTAGAGTAGAGTAGAGTAGAGTAGAGTAGAGTAGAGTAGAGTAGAGTAGAGTAGAGCAGAGCAGAGCAGAGTAGAGTAGAGTAGAGTAGAGTAGAGTAGAGCAGAGCAGAGTAGAGTCGAGTAGAGTTGAGTAGAGTAGAGTAGAGTAGAGTAGAGTAAAGCAGAGTAGAGCAGAGTAGAATACAGTAGAGTTGAGTAGAGTAGAGTAGAGTAGAGTAGAGTAGAGTAGAGTAGAGTAGAGTAGAGTAGAGTAGAGTAGAGTAGAGTAGAGTAGAGTAGAGTAGAGTAGAGTAGAGTAGAGTAGAGTAGAGTAGAGTAGAGTAGAGTAGAGTAGAGTAGAGTAGAGTAGAGTAGAGTAGAGTAGAGTAGAGTGAGTAGAGTAGAGTAGAGTAGAGTATAGCAGAGTAGAGTAGAGCAGAGCAGAGTAGAACAGAGTAGAATACAGTAGAGTAAAATACAGTAGACTAGAATAGAATAGATTACAAATTCGAACACCTCAGAACGTTGTGGTCATATGGTCTTGTTCGATTTTGTTAGAAGGGCAGCGTAGAGGGGCAGCGTAGAAGGGCAGCGTAGAAGGGCAGCGTGGAAGGGCACTGTGGGAGGGCAATGTGGAAGGGCAGTGTGGAAGGGCAGTGTGAAAAAGCAATGTGGAAGGGAAGTGTGGAAGGGCAGTGTGGAAGGACAGCGTGGAAGGGCAATGTGGAAGGGGAGCGAGTTATTTTTTTTTTCGTTCTCCACAATGGAGCCCCGGAATCAACAAGGAAAAGTCCTGGGACTCAAACCTACGACCAAAAAACGAGGGGGTTGGGGGCAGAGAACACTATCTATGTTCCTGATGGTTGTGACTCTAACCCATTCTTCTCCACATGCAACTTTAATTTATTCCACTCTCTCTCTTGTGATTACTCTAACATAGATTTCTCTTCCTCTTCTTCGCATTCACCGGTTGTAAACTCCGGCGGAAAGTTTTGGGTGTTCGTCCACCTACGAATTTTAGTCTTGTTCTAGAACATGCGTTGCGTACACATCAATTTCACAGATTTGGCTTATTTGTATGTAGACTCTCTTTTTTTTCCTGTCAGCTAGATGTACTCTGGCTTCGAAGGATGTTCCCAATAAGTCGACTCTTACGACATGCTTGTAGTGTAAAGTAGACTCTGCACTACTCTAGTCTACTTTGTTCTACTCTACCCTTCTCTGATATGCACTACTAATACTCTTTTCTTGTAACCCCCCCCCCCACCCACCCACCCACAATGGGGCTCCGGAACTCATACGGGGAAACAAGATTTTAAAAGTAATACATATATTTTTTTTACAGTGAGGGTTAAATTGTTCAGCCCCAGACTACACATTGATGTGTGATTAGCACTTCTGTAAATCCAACCCAGTATGTAATATCTGCTAGTCTTTTTCATAGTTTGTCATACTTTTCGCAGAAATCTGGCTTCCCTGATATTTAGCGTCTGTGAAAGCAATGCATTCATATTTATTTTATGTCAGTTTATTTTACACAGTAAATCCAACCCAATATGTAATATCTGCTAGTCTTTTTCATAGTTTGTCATACTTTTCGCAGAAATCTGGCTTCCCTGATATTTAGCGTCTGTGAAAGCAATGCATTCATATTTTTTTTTAAATGTTAGTTTATTTTAGACACATCCGGCTTTAAATTTATATCTCAAGATGGTCGTGATTTTACATATGGCCATTTCCTGTAAAATCTTTTGGTACTCAAGAAGTTAAAGCTGTTAACGTCACCTAATGGGACCCGTGACCCTATATTAAGAAGAGAGGGGTTTGATCCCACTTCACCCTAATTAAAAATCTAGTAGCGTATCTTTTACACGACGTTGCGGAACCAACCCAAGCATTTTTTGGCTGTTTTTCTAGGCAAATTTACGTCCAACTGTTTACCCTTGCTTTCTGGACCTTGCTCTTGGTACAACTAATGAAATCGCCCGCATTTGGAATCAAACCCAGCACCAAGGTTTTAGGAAGCTTGTTTGCAACGCCCAAGCTACAGAGCTCCCTAGTAACCTAGTCGTAAAATGCGATTAATTAGGTAATGATGAAATCAGTTTTATTGAGCGGAAAAGCACAGATATCGCATTATAAATGTAGATCACAATACAAAGGCCTAACCCCTTAACTGTGAACTTTTACCTATGCTAGCAGCAGAAGAAGAAGAAGAGGAAGATGCAGAAGAAGAGGATAATGATGAGGAGGAGGAGGATGAGGAAGGTGAAGAATAAACAGACAGCAGATGTCTCATATTTGCATTAACTCACACAACAAGGAAGTCCACCTCATGCTGGGAATGATCACGTGATGGGACGCCTGGCGAACCAGAGCTGAGCAAACTCCGTGACCGAAGTAACAAAACAAGTTGTGTCCCCATTTTCCCTCTTTGTTAACATAAACACTAGAAACAAAACAAAACAAAACAAAAAAGGCATGCACATTAAAATTTTTGTTTGTTTGCAGTGGTCAGAAAAATAGCGCGCATTTACTTCAGCAAAACGTGCTTGCAAAAGGCTGTTGCACACATTGCATGAATAGATGCTTTGTGTGGCGGAGCAGACGTGAATTGTTGGCGCTTACGTCCTTTCGAAATCCTTTCTGAAAAAAGCGTTATTAATGATTCTTTGTATTGTGTTTATTGTTGGTGCTTGTTTCAGTGCTATCATAAACCTTATAGTTTCAGTATTATTGTTATCTTGACTTATTAAAAGTTACAGGATTAAATTGTGTGCGATGGATGCGTGTTCAGATACGGAAAGTCAGTTGGATAAATAAATATATTGTCTAAACAAAGATTAAAATTATGCAATTTTAGTCGTGACATCAGCGTGTAGGTATCCGGCTCTTTCTTTTAGAACAGAATTCCAGTAACGTGGGGTTGTTAAAAATCCCAGAAGGAAACGCGCAAATCTCTATTGACAAGCAGATCATTCAGTAATTTGTATTCCATGTCCTTTTAGGATCGTCACATTTTTTCTTTTTTCAAAATAACAAGCATTTCCTGGTATACCATTGTTTTATTTGATGTACATTGAAGATAAAACCTGTACTCCTTGCTATTTTTAAAATAAACACATAAATAACCTATCAATCAAATCTGTCTCTTGAATGTTGGTCTATTTTAGACAAAGCATTACTGTCTGTTGTGCTTGTAAACTGTTGCTGTGTTTGTTATTCGACCTATGCTTCTTTAATATAAATTTCTGTAACCTATAGTGCCATTATAAAGTTTTGAGATTAAATCTGTCCTTATTCAATAGTTGTGGATATCAAGCTGTACGATAAACATGCCAGTGAAAACACCTTTTTCTGGGGGTGCCTAGTTGTTGGAGTTCTTAGTACGCTTGTTTCCGTAGTGAGGCGCACACGTCATTTAGAGGTGACAGGTTCGATTCCCGGCACAGTAACTAAAGCTTTCGAATTTTATGTTGTCTAGTGTGTCCTTCCATCTTTCTACTTTTTTCATTGAGTGCCGATCAAATACATTATCTCTTTGTTAATTATTTATATATTTGTAAATAGTATCATATAATACCGTATGTTGTTATTATGTGGGTGCTTTATTCTATGATAAATATATTTAGTATCACACTTTTAGAAGGCATAGTTACACAATCCTTACATTTATTTAGTTTTTGATAACTCGAGACGCCTGCTTAGCGATGAATTAAATCTATAGTTCTTTAATAATATCCTACTCCCAAATGACGTCACATGATAATCTAACATTTTTGAGGGTGTTGGGACTGGGTTTTCGGGCTTAATGATACTTTTAAGGGCCCCCTAAAACATCTAAAACTGGCCCTAACCCCAACCCAACTACGTCTCACGAGAGAGTGCAGCCTAGGTCCCACGGCTGCATGCAGCCTAGGTCCCACGACTGCGTGCAGCCTATCTGCCACCCCCTAAAATATTCGACTGTCCAGTGACCTGTGGATTTCCTGTTTGGGGTAGGATATTTTTAAAGCACCAAATCGATTTCAGCATTACTAAACAGTCCTGGTTCCTTGACTGACTGACTGACTTTTTACCACACTAGACGAGTGATAAACACCCGGTGACACAAAGCGCCACTATTCGGACGAAGATCACCCGTGGAGAGGTCCCTGAAACCCCGTTCAACCGTTAGGTTATATTAGGGCCCCCGGCAACAACCAGGCTGTTACATGTACAATGTTTCGTCCCCATGTAGTATGCAATTTTTCGTTATTCTGAAGCCTGACCCTGGCTGTTACCGGGGGGCCCTAATATAGGGCGAGGCTTCTAAATAACGAAAACTTCCTCCCACATGGGGCTGAGATTTTGTGAGAATGATTCCTTGAACAAGTACCCTAGTATCTATTTTTCGATACCGTAATGCAGTAGGCGTTTTACTGTTCTGATTGGTTGCTATTTCTGGACAAGTGTCGAAACGCCATGAAGCCAACATGGATGGCACAATTATGTCTACTTTAAACAGATCACTGAATTGATATACTGCCCAGCTAGCTCTGTTTTGCTTCTCCTACAATAATTAGTTTTGCCTGCTACTTCAGTTATACTTCCGATGAAAAATAAACAAAGAAATTATTTCACACTAAAAATTGCCAGACATTACAAATTTACTTGCCAGCTCCGAGGAAATAAAACAAATTGAAGAGCTTTGTTTTCATCACGAGCCGTTCACTACAGAACAATAAGACTTTTGGAAAAGGACCTTTTGTGTGCGCACTCACGGAAAAATGAACAAGCGTCACAAGGTAAGTAAGTTAAAGAAACTGTAGGTGCATCCACATAGCTACCCTAGCCTAGATTCAAACGTTTACCAAAAAAGACTCGTTGACTGGAGGGAAGTAAATTTGATGAGCGCATTAAATGTTAGAAGTTACGTTTAGCTTAGCTGGTCAGATCAAGGATCGTCGGGATGTCACACGGTAAAACGACCTGGACGGTGTCTCAGCGTACACGTTGACTATCCAGCAATCAGTGTAAGTTGACAGTTAAGTAAATTTGACCCATCAAGACAGTTATCACTGGCTGTGTAAATTTAATTACCTGTACTATGGGTGGTTAACTGCTAACAGTTTGATCTAGACAGTTTATCCATTGTGACGTTTTCTATAGAACAAGGAGTAAGTCAATGACGATGTATTAATCAATCAGTTACGATGACGTCGTTTAGACTAATTTACCATGTTGTCTACAAAAAAGAAAGTGAACATGAACAGAAAACGGTTATAGGGGATGTCCCAAATGCTGTTATGCAGATTCTTAACTCAACAAATACGGTGAAAATGAAAAGAATAGATCAAAGGAACGGAAAAATGCAGCGGTAAACTTTCAGGAAGATATATTCACCTGGTATTCAGAAGTATAAAACTAGATAACAGTTACAAGCCAGTACACTTAGAGTTGTGTCCCCACTGTGGCAACATACCCCAGGTGACAGCTACAGACACATGTAGGTAGCATTCTCATACTATACCTTTAATATATTTATGTTAAATAATTGTTTAGTGCGTTCGAAAAGCTGTGTCCAACGTTTAAGATAGGTATGCCCGGTTCTCTAGCGTAGTTGGCTAAACCGGATTGCGCGGAGACCGGGTGACGAACTCCTTGTGATCCGGGTTCAATCCCGGGGGTGGGCAGAAAAGCCACATTTTCTCCTAGATTTACGGTATTTACAATGGAATCAAGGCCGAAAGATTGCGATATCCATAATACCGAGCCTAAGGCTTAACAACTCATGACTTCTGGATACTAAAACAAACAAGATGTGTATAACTTAGTAATCGTTCGATGTAGATTATGGACATTTTGCATGCAAACTGCTAATAATAATGTCCTTGCAGGAAACGAATTATAATATAAACAAACATGTAGAATTTTTTTTTTTTTTTTTTTTTTTTTACATTTAAACAAAACATACCTCGATTCAAAGAAATAAAACAATTAGCTTGCTTCCAGCTAGCTCTTTCTTACCTAAGGAACGCATCATAGGTTCATAGGTTCCCATCTAGAAGCCAAGTGAACGCAAGATGCGCTGATTTTAAGTCTCTCTTTACTACACATGGGCCTTAGATGCTACCCATAAAGTCTGAAAAAGTTAATGGAGTAACGCGAACTTTGCAAAACATCAAATTGCAGGAGATTTATAGCTTATTCGTGAGAAAAAACAAAGCGCAATTGTTCCCAATAGCGAAATGGATAAATCATTTACTGTCATAGTATTAAGAAAATTGTAACTCAGTTCTCGGGCTTTCACAATTCGTGCTCTGTGACTGTCAGTTATTGTATATTGTTTTTTAGGGGTACACAAATCAATTATTAGTCCTGCAAAGACCAAAGAAATTCGCCGCTTTAGAGAAACAGCAGCACCTGTCTAGTTTTCGATTATAAAATCATAGGCAAAAATGCCTGTTGATCAGTACATGGGTTTTCGAGACATTTGTTAAAATTTGACGGTACTACTTTTGGAAGGCACTTGAATAGACACAATCGATACGGAGATCTGGACCAGCTGGGCCAAGACGCATACCATTTAAGACCTTACTAGACCTCTATGAGGTCGTCTATAAACAGGCTCCCAACTGGTCTTTCCAGTCGGAGTGCATCTGCCAGAGGCGAGGAACCAACAGTATGCACACAGGTAGACCAGATTTATGACCAATTCAGTTCTCGAGCAAGACAAAGTCCTGAAGTGGACGAACAACAGTACTTCTACCGGAGTTTATAGTCGGTAAACGAAGAAGAAGAAGAAGAAGAAGAAGAAGAAGAAGAAGAAGAAGAAGAAGAAGAAGAAGAAGAAGAAGAAGAAGAAGAAGAAGAAGAAGAAGAAGAAGAAGAAGAAGAAGAAGAAGAAGAAGAAGAAGAAGAAGAAGAAGAAGAAGAAGAAGAAGAAGAAGAAGAAGAAGAAGAAGAAGAAGAAGAAGAAGAAGAAGAAGAAGAAGAAGAAGGAAAGAAGAAGAAGAAGAAGAAGAGAAGAAGAAAAGAAGAAGAAGAAGAGAAGAAGAAGAAGAAGAAGAAAGAAGAAGAAGAAGAAGAAGACGAAGAAGAAGAAGAAGAAGAAGAAGAAGAAGAAGAAGAAGAAGAAGAAGAAGAAGAAGAAAGAAGAAGAAGAAGAAGAAGAAGAAGAAGAAGAAGAAGAAGAAGAAGAAGAAGAAGAAGAAGAAAAAGAAGAAGAAGAAGAAGAAGAAGAAGAAGAAGAAGAAGAAGAAGAAGAAGAAGAAGAAGAAGAAGAAGAAGAAGAAGAGAAGAAGAAGAAGAAGAAGAAGAAGAAGAAGAAGAAGAAGAAGAAAGAAGAAGAAGAAGAAGAAGAAGAAGAAGAAGAAGAAGAAGAAGAAAGAAGAAGAAGAAGAAGAAGAAGAAGAAGAAGAAGAAGAAGAAGAAGAAGAAGAAGAAGAAGAAGAAGAAGAAGAAGAAGAAGAAGAAGAAGAAGAAGAGAAGAAGAAGAAGAAGAAAGAAGAAGAAGAAGAAAGAAGAAGAAGAAGATGAAGAAGAAAAAAGAAGAAGAAGAAGAAGAAGAAGAAGAAGAAGAAGAAGAAGAAGAAGAAGAAGAAGAAGAAGAAGAAGAAGAAGAAGAAGAAGAAGAAGAAGAAGAAGAAGAAGAAGAAGAAGAACAAGAACAAGAAGAAGAAGAAGAAGAAGAAGAAGAAGAAGAAGAAGAACAAGAACAAGAAGAAGAACAAGAACAAGAACAAGAACAAGAACAAGAAGAAGTGTAACTCTAAGATCGGCGGTTAGAATAAGATTTCTATCGTAAAGTAGTAGTTGTAGTCGTAATAGTGCTGGTAGCTGTAGTTGCCATTGTGGCAATTAATTAGTTAGTTAATTAGTTAGTCGAGGTTAAAGCTGCACAACACGAAGCTAACCCTATAACTGTTCAATTTCTGTGCCAGTGTGGTAGTTACAAAATGCACTTTGCCGTCCTATTTGAGAACTAGTAAAAAATAGACCAGTACCAGCGAAATCTAGAAGCTCATACACACACAGCTATTGATTAAGCAAGCCGCTATATGTGCCAATGCTAACATTCATCCCCCCCCCCCCCCCCACTTCCCCCACCCCACCAGAATTGCAGCTCATTGTTCATGGAAGCAGCAGCAGCAAAAGCAACAGTAGTAGCAGTAAACATAATAATAATAATAATAATAATAGTGGTAGTAGTAGTAGTAGTAGTAGTAGTAGTAGTAGTAGTAGTAGTAGTAGTAGTAGTAGTAGTAGTAGTAGTAGTAGTAGTAGTAGTAGTAGTAGTAGTAGTAGTAGTAGTAGTAGCAGTTGTTTTATTAGCAGCAGCCACAGTAGTAGCAGCAGCAGTAGTAGTGGTGGTGGTGATAGTGGTGGTAGTAATAATAGAGAACCATATCATGTTACTGGAACATCAGGCACATTGTTCTAGATCCATATCGTTCGTTAATCGGCACTTGATGGAATGCTTTAAATGTAGGTGAACAAAGAAGACACAATCAATTGATTGCACACTTTATCGCCTGGTATATTTTGATGCATCTCCTCAGGTGCGTATTACCGTAATATTTGATTGCAATGAAGCAAAGAAATGAACCCTTCTAACTAAAACACAGAAACGACTTTGTCAAAAGTAGCTGCCTGTTTTACAGACAAAACCCAGCTCACAGCTATGTCTCTATGTCTGCATAAATCGTTTTACTGCTGTGGCCTCCACATAGTCTAGCATTCTGCAACTGGTCGAAGTGTACATAAATGGCAATAATTTAAGCAGTCTTTTGTTTGTGTATTCTTTATTCAAATTCACAAAGGAAAAACAATGCTTTAATTTTCTAAAAAATTTTTTTTTTACAAACGACAGGAATAAATTAATGAAGGAACCCACGTAGATAATGCATAAACCTCTGGAAAAGTAGGTCATCTATTTTTTTTTTTTTTTTACACATTAGGGAACAAAAATGAAAGAAGGACTGAAATATGTGACAGTTGGAAAAATTTAGGAAAAGAGAGATAGAGGAAAACAAATTGTGTCAGCAATTTGTGATGCTGTGGAAAGTGTTAGCAAACAAACTGATACACTCTGTTGACTGTAAGAATACCACGACGGTCAACGTCAAACGGAAGGTACTTGATGGCGGCCATGAAATAATTTTAATAACCACCATTATTTTATATTATTTCCTGTTAGGTTCCAGAGCTCCCTAGAGGTGGGGTGGATGTAAATAGACCAACTGCTTTGTAGCAAGCATGTCGTAACAGTCGAACAATTTGGTTTGTTCCCTTTAAAGTAGGAGTGCATCTGTATGAGAAGCGACGAAGCAATAGCCTGCACATAAGTAGGCTAGATCTGCAAACCAGATTTAAATTCTGAAATCAAAACCAAAATCCAGAAGTGGGTGAACAACCAGAACCGTCGCTGGAGTGTCCAGCCAATAAACGCTAAGAAGATTATGTATTGTAAATAGCGCTGATTGGTCCTTTCCGTCTTCGGCGATTGACTAACGCTTTGTGTCATCACCATCATGTGCCTGAAGGTGGTAGTACTAGACCAGTGACTAATCAGGCTAGGATGCACCTAGGTGTCGCCAGAGTGCTCTCTTTTTCCAACATAGAATGTAACTTGGGTGCACTACGCCCCACAAAATTACATTACTTATAATTTTAAAGACTAACGAGCCATCAGTAGATGATGTTGTCATCATACCAGCCGCCTTCATTTCCAGTGACATTACCTGGCACCAGTTTTAGATTTGGTCGACCTGGGAGCTAAGGTCAGTATTTAAAAAAAAAATGTTCTCCTCAATAAGAATTCGAACTGAAGTCCTTCGGGATGACAAATGAGTGTCTAGTCAGAAGACTAATTTTACTACAAGTTAACAAAAATCTCTTACTGTTCAGGAGAACTGGGCGCAGGGACAACCTTGACAAGACTACAATAACTTCATGTCAAAAGAGGTCTTGCTAGACATGAACGGTATGCAGGTTGCAGAAGAAGAATATTAAACCAACACAGAACTGGTGTTATCAGTCGCCACAGGCTGAGGCAGAAACTGAAGAGGGGATCCGAACGCTTACGGACTTGTCCGATGTACAATAAGGATTATCTGTCGATTGACTAACTTCTTCTTCTTCTTCGCGTTCATCAGCTGCAAACTCTGGCGGAAAGTTCTGGTTGTTCATCCACTTTTGGACTGCAGTCCTGTTCTAGAACCTGAGTGTTGCATGTGCATCCGTTTAACATATCTGACTCATTTGTATGCAGACTTCTGGTTTCTTGCCTCTCAGGCAGATGCACTCCGACTTCGAAGGAAGCTCCCATTTAGTCAACTCTTACGACATGCTTTTGGGTAGGAAGTGGGTCTATTCTTATTTACCCTATAACAGGGCCCCGGAACCCACACGAAGAGATTGACTAACTATTAACTAGCAATTGCTTGCTTTCAGAAACCCGGCAAAATGGAAAACGGAGATTCCCAAGCTGAGGAATTCGCAGCCATCTTGTACGCTGAGCCAGGCGCCCTTGGCCTCATTTCGAACATCGTGGCTGCCCTGTTGATAGCCACAGAGAACTGTCTGGAGCCACCATTTTCTGCCGCTTCTCTTACAATGTCAGGTATGGTTGGTTTGAGTATCGTCATCATTCATCTATATTCCACACACCTCCCTGGCGGTGAAATTTGCAAGAGTTTTCATACAAAACTGCATATTTTCTTCTCTTCTTATGCGTTCATCTGATCATGTAAATTAGTTGTGCCCGTTTACAACATGGCTGCGATGTTGGCCCCTTTTGGGCGACACATCTGCCTTCTGTATGAATTTGTTTTTCGGGCCAACCTTTCCATAACTACCCATCTTAAGCGCTCTGTTTAATTCTATGACAGACCTCACATGAAAGATAATTCAACAGCTACAGTTGAGAAATTTGACTTCATTGCACTGGTTTTTTTTTTTTTTTAATCTTCTATAGCTATCTGTCGATAGCGTCGCGCAAATCACAAATACCATAGCTCTGGCGTCGACCCCAGGGATTTCAGAAAAAAAAAAAAAAAAACACGCATTTATGAACCGAACGACGCAGCATTGAAACGAGACCTTCAGAGGGCGAGGTAAACGGCTTGACCACTTCGCCGTGAAGAACCTTTTCACGCGAAGGAAACAATTTTTTTTTGGATGGCGAACTGGACACAACAGATTCCTCTGCTATATGTGCAAGAAATTCAAGATTGGGTGCTCAGAACTTTGACCATGTTGAGAGGTTTAATGTTTGAGGTTTGAACAACGGATCAACATAAGTGCTCCGTTGTTCTTCTAACTCAAGTCTGAGTCCGAAGAAGCTAATCGCACGGCACAAGCTCTGTAGCACCGGCGAGGATCCTCAAATACTTTGTGTAGATTTTTAACTCCATGTTTTTCCCGGGCAGCGCTGTTAGGCTGCTCTTTTCGATTTCCAACTGCAAAGGGATTTTTGTGCAGACGTCCGATCTCACCAGGAAAAATTACTAGAAGTCCAAGTCGATGTGAAAAAAATCCAGCCCTTACCGGGGATTGAACCCGCCAATTCTAGCACTCGAGGAGGACACCATGCCACGAGACCACGCAGCTTCCAGACCACGTGGAGAGGCAATACACAATACTGTAAGTAAATGACCATTGTCCACGCCTTCAGGCGTATTGGGCATACAGGGCAAGACCTTTGTTTTAGAGACCAATCGTGGTCAACATAACGCCGGCCGCGTTTACTTCCCATGACTCTACCTGGTGCCCATTTAAGGCTGGGTCGACCTCAGAGCCAAGGTCATTCTTGACAAAAAATGTCCGGCTCCGTCAGGACCTGAACCCGCGACCTTCTGATCTGCAGGCGGGCGTCTAGCTGCTACATCAAGGCCTTGCCAAGAGAATATTGTACACTGATATAATACTGAGTGTCGCACCACCGCACACAGAACCAGTCATCATAAGTCTATGCTATGTATGCAATTACTGTTTGTTTTTCATGTTTGCTAACTGCTTGTATCAATTACTCTCATCCTAGGTGTTCATTTGATTGTCGTGGGTGGCCTCATCCAGGTCGTTGCCGGTCTCCTTTGCTTCCGTCGCTGGGATCATCTCACTGGTACTGCTTTCGTTGTGTTCGGATCCCTGTGGACTTCAGTAGGAATATCGCGGGTTTTGGCGGCTCAGACAGGAGATGCAGACGCCATCAGAGCGGCCACTCTGCCGGGGATGATCGGCTTCATGGCCGTAGCTGTCATCCTCTGCGTATGCGCCGTAACGGTCAACTTCATCTTGCCTCCCGTGTTGGTAGCTTTGCTGCTGACCCTAATTTTCGAAGGCGTCGGGGCATCTTTCGCTTGGGGTCGTAGAGTGGCAGCTGCCTTTGAGCTCTTCATTGTCATCACCAGTGTCTACGCTGTGGTTGTCATGATGTTGAAAGGTGTCAGTCAAAGGTATATTTTGCCGGGCTTTGGCAATGCCCCATACGATCCTCTTCTTATGAGAGCCGCAGGAGGGCCAGCACCAAAGAATGAGAAGAAGAAGATCACCAAATACTCTGAGCCCATGGGGATGGGTTTCCTTGGCAACGTTGTGCCTGCAGCTGTTTTAGCTTTCCATCATCTGGGATTCTTCACGGATTTTCGTCCAGCAATAGCCATGTTTGTTTTCAGCGCCTTTATGCAAGTCTTGGGAAGTTTCTATTCCTTCCTGCGGCACGACTTCTTCCATGCCATCAGCTTTGTCTTGTACACTACGTTCTGGCACTGCCGAGCCATTTTACAGTTTCTCATTTCCATGAACATACCCCACATCCTTGATTCAAGGGTCAACTTCTATGGTCAGTGGACATTGATTGGCCTTCTCATTGTTCTGGCTTTGATCTCCATAAGTCATAACAGGTATGTAATATGTTCAGTTCTATGTTCAGAATGAGTTATTTAGCACACATAACTAAAAAAAATTAAAATAAAAAATGCGTCTGAGATAGAATATACAAATTTGCAGGACATCAGGAGCCTCTCTTGGCAGTGGTGAAATGTTGCAAGCTGGCTTGACTTGGGCACGTGGTGAGACATGATTTGATTACAAAGACTTTGCTTCAAGGAACATTGGGGGTAGTCGAAGAAGAGAAGGGCAAAGAAGAATCTGGAATGACAACATCAAGAAATGGACAAGACTAAGTTATTATAAACTTATTCATTAAGCGGAAGACAGAGAAATATGCCTGGTTTCGTGTGTTGGTGATTCCATCAAAACACCTCCACGACCCTAACGGGTCAAGTGTTATATTATTTTCTATTATGTTCAGTTCAGAATTAGTTTTACCCAAAGGAGATGCGTGTCTGCTAGATTATCTGTCTAACTATTTTATAGTAACTAGGAGAACTCAAGAACAGTCCGTAAATCATCTTCAGTTTCATAATTTTAGATACTTTTGATGCCTGAAATTCGTTGATGAGAATTTGAATAGTATGCTTTTTTTTCATTGCATATTGTTTTGTATATTTCTTGGTGGCGATGGGTAAGGTTTTAATATCATGTAAAGCGAGGAATTACCCTGTTGACCCTGGTGACCTAGGAAAAAAAAGAGGGTGTGGGTGGGAAACTAATTTGCTTGGGATGACCCGTTTTCAGCTCAAAATATTATGGTCACTCCAGATATAGGGGGAGTCCCCGTGGCGAAGCGGCTAGACGCTCACCGCGGATCGGAAGGTCGTGGGTTGCTTCCTGGCGGAGACGGACCTTTTTCAAAAATTACCGTGGCTCCCAGGTCGACCCAGCCTTGAGTGGGTACCGGATGCAGTCCGGGGAAGTAGAGGCGGCCGGCGTGATGTTGGACCACATCACCCATATTGTACCGATGGTCTATAAAAATATAGGTCTAGCCCTATATGCCCTATACGCCTAAAGGCGTGGAAAAGAGTCCTTTACTTTATTTTTTACTTACCAGCTATAGGGTTGACATTTTGCACACTCACTCATTGCAGTTGATAACGCATGGCGATGGGGAAAACATATTACACATAACCTTGTTTTCTTTAATTCTTCATGATTTTGGTTTCTGGTCTTACCTCGCCTTTATTCCCACATCCCAGAGTGGTCTTCCTGTACAACGTTATGTTTGTGGTCATGGCTACCCTGTCCGTTGACCACATCCCAGTGTCGGCACACAACTTCACCTTTGGCGTCACTGCGGCCATCACCGCCGTGCTCAGTCTCTATGTGGGCATGTCGGCGCTGGAGAACTCCATCGCGGAGAAAGCTGTGATGTACATCGGAGCCGAGGTGGTTCACTACGACAAGCTGAAGAACTTCTTTGGCAGCATTTTTGGAACACTGAAGTAAGTTCATCATTGAGAGAGAGAGAGAGAGAGAGAGAGAGAGAGAGAGAGAGAGAGAGAGAGAGAGAGAGAGAGGGGGGGGAGAGAGAGAGAGAGGATGTGTAAATTTCAGGGCTAAGTTTTAAAAAAATTAATGTCAACACTTGTCCAAAATCACCTGAGTTTAATTTTTGACACTTTTCACCTGTGCGTTTTTACGGTTGATATTTGTCACCGGTCTCTCTTTCCACAGATCTTTCCAGTGGTCACAACATGTTCCATTTTCCCTCTTCTCATAACATGACCAAAAAATTACGATTGTCTCTTTCAGATGTTTGTGATAAATTGTCTTTGAGCATTCGCCTCTTTTTAAAACATCTGGGCTGCTCTACTTAGATGTCGAAGGAATTCTTCGTTCTGCCTGTTAATTAATTGTCTAGGTTTACATTCGTTTGTTAAAAATGGATCTATATAGCATGGAATCCCCTGTGGGTTCCAGGGGTCCTATAGTGGGGGGGGGGAGGGGAATAGACCCCACCGCCCCTCCCCCTTTCCCCAACAAGCACATCGTAAAAGTCGACTAACTGGGAGCTTCCTTCAAAATCGGAGTACATCTGCCTGAGAGGCATGGAACTAACAGTCTGCATTCAGATGAGACAAACCTGTAAAACGGATGTGCACGCAACACTCATTTTCTGGTGAGGACTAGAGTCCAGAAGTCGACTAACAACAAAAACTGTCCGCCAGATTTTACAGCCGTTGAATGCAAAGAAGAAGAAAAATGTAGCATGGAAGAATTTTTTTTCTAACTTTCAATGACAAGGATTTATTGCACAAAATGTTCTTTATTTTTAAAAAAAAGCAATTTTGGCCTGTCCTATTCTATTCTTTTTATCTCTGTGATACATCTGTGATACGTGTATACTCCAAATGTAGTTAAAATGAAATATTACTTTTCGCGCAATTATGCAGTTTTTGTTTAATATTCAAGAGATCGGATGTGATATAATCACCTTTGTTTAATGACTGTTTTCACAGGGAGAAGAAGGATAAGAAAAATGAGTATGAAAACGACGATGTAATTGATGATAAGATTGTGGATTCTATTGTGTTCACGGGCAGTGCCGTAGCTCTGATGGCTCTCTCGGCGTCAGAAGCCTCCAATCCTGTAAGTGGAATCCGTGTGTAGGTTTTTTCTTGTCTGTTAGTCAACTCACATTTAAAAAAAAAAAATTTAAATCCATCATTCTGTTCCTGTTGATTTTGTTATTTAGTTATAGCTTTCACTAACTGTTCTTTAAAGAATTTATGATTTTTTTTTTTAACCTTTAGCGCCCCACAATAAAAATTTAAATTATTTCCCTTGCCTCCCACCTTATTTTTTCACATTTCACATTTTTTATGGAGGAAACATGGAAAACACAATAACTGTTTGGTTTATGAATAGTTTTGCATAATTATTTAAACTGAAATAAAGAAATGATTCCTGCAGAAACCACGAGTTGTTAACCCTGTAGCTCGGTACTATGGATATCGCAACCCTTCGGCCTTGATTCCATGATAGATACCGTAAATGTGGGAGAAATGTGGCTTTTCTGTCTACCCCCGAGTGTGAACCCAGACCACAAGAAGTTCCTCACCCGGTCGTCGCAAAGTCAGGTTTAGCCAACCGCGCTAGCGAGCCGGGCTTATCTAAACTGTATTTGTATGTCTTGTCTTTTATGGAAGGGTGGGGGTGGGGTTGGTAATAGTGGTCCTCACTTAGAAATGTGCTTTGTTCTCACTTAATAATTTATCAATTCTGTTTCTGAAAGTTGAATTATCTATAGTATTTATAAAATTCATTTTTACTTCTGTGTGCAGTTCTCTACCTCTCAATCATTCTACAATTTACTTTAATTATTTAGGATTTTTATTGGCATTAGTCAATATTACACGCATTCAGAATTTATGTCTTTTTTTTTGTTTTGTTACCATTATGTAAGTTAACATTACAAATTACACATACATAACAATAAACAAAGACTTCCTTCTCCTCTTCCTCTTTTCCATCTTCTTCTTCTTTTTCCGCGTTTTCCTTTAAAACGGTGGTTGACACAGCGAGTTGTGGTTTACAGCTAGGCTTCTGTATATGCGTTCTTTGGCCCAACTGAGTTTAGCAAAACCCTTTTACGATGACACCCCGTTCCCCCATGGGACCCCGGAAGTCCCACTGAGAAAAGGGAACTAAAAGTTTCTCTCTTTCTCTCTGACACACACACACACACACACACACACACACACACACACACATAACATACATAGTGGCGCTCGTGCACACACAATCACACCCACATACACCCATTGTTTCATATGTTGCTGTGTCTTATTAGCTGGTAGATATTGTTTGAGACATATAACTTAACAGAGTTGTTTCACAGTTCCTTTTATTTCTGCTGCAGATTTTCCCGCTTCCCTGGATCATGGTCGCCGGTGTGTTTCTGCATCTGTTCGCCTCTCGTCTGGCGTACGCTGGGGGATCGCTGGCCAAAGCCTACTCCTCGCTGGTCCTAGCTGTCTATTGGCTCGTCTGGACGGCATTTTTGTTGGACGGTAAACTGATGTCTGTCAAATCGTAGGCACATGATGCTAGTTATGCAAAGTCTGAAGTTTGAACAACGGATGAACATCATGGCAGACGTATGTAACCCATAAGTGCTCCGTTCTTCTTTTAACTAAAGTCTGAGTCCGAAGAAACTCAGCACAGTGCACAGGCTCTGTAGCACCGGTGAGGATCCCGAAATACTTTAGGTAGATTTTTAACTCCAAATTTTGCCCGAACAGCGCCGCTAGTCTAATCTTTTTTATTTGCCAAGTGACTTTTTACGTGCGTAACAGTGCACACGGGCGTCGGATCTCACTACCCAGAGACCGCGGGGGTGGTGGGGGGGGGGGAGGATTCTTGAAGTCCAAGTCCATGTGAAAAAATCCCAGCCCTTATCGGGGATTGAACCCGGAACCTATAGCACTCGGAGCGGACACCATGCCTCGAGACCACGCAGCCCCCTCTCGGTGAAATGTGAAGCACTTTTCCATTCCGTCTGGCGTATTGGGCATATAGGGCTAGACCTACATGTTTTATACCAGTCTGCGCTAGGTGAGTGTTGTGATCGTCGCAGGAGATGCTTAAGTAGTAGGAGATGCTTTAATTTAGTCTTATTATTCCATCACCCTTCCACCACCCCACCAGTCTCCCACCAGTCTCCCACCAGTCTCCCACCAGTCTCCCACCAGTCTCCCACCAGTTTCCCACCAGTCTGCCACCAGTCTCCCACCAGTCTCCCACCAGTCTGCCACCAGTCTCCCACCAGTCTCCCACCAGTCTGCCACCAGTCTCCCACCAGTCTCTCACCAGTCTCCCATCACCCTTCTACCAGTCTCCCACCAGTCTCTCACCAGTCTCCCATCACCCTTCCACCAGTCTCCCACCAGTCTCTCACCAGTCTCCCACCAGTCTCCCATCACCCTTCCACCAGTCTCCCACCAGTCTCCCACCAGTCTCCCACCAGTCTCCCACCAGTCCACCACCCTAGCACAGGTGTTAATCAGGAAGTTCAAAGGTTCAAAAATATAGGTCACAATTTTTTTTTTAAGATGGCTAATTTTTCCTACTGTCAGGGGCGTATCCTCCAAAATAAAATTCAGAATTTCCCCAAATATTATTTTTTTAAAAGATGGTTTTTTTCTCTCCAGGATGTCGGTCTTGTCATTTCAGAATAAAAAGTTGCCAGATATATATATATATATATATATATATATATATATATATATATATATATATATATATATATATATATATATATATATATATATATATATATATATATATATATATATAAAACTGTTATACGTCTTCTGCTTTCATTTTTTTATCAATGTTGTTTGTTACCAGGGGTGGGTAATTACTACAGGTGGGATACTGGGGTAGACATATATTTTGTCTGGAACACCTCGGGGGCTTAGGGGGCACTGGAAAATCTTGTAGGTCCCTTGTAGTTCTTTCTGTCTATCCCTGTATCCCACCTGCAGTAATTACCCACCCCCTGGTAACAAACAACATTAATTAAAAAATGAAAGCAGAAGACGTATAGCAGTTTATATAATTGTTTATTGTTTAGCCTTTCCATTTTGTTTCATAAAGTTAGGACAGACAAAAAAAAAAAAAAAAAATTGAAATTTGAACATTTTTAACAATACATTAGGCATAAATTAGGCAAATAATTCATGACATAGTTGGCAAAAACACTTTACCTGGTACCTACTTAAGACTGGCTTGACCTAGGAGCAAAGGTCATTTCTGAAGAAAAAAAATTTCTTGTACCGTCACGTCGTGAACCGACAACCTTCGGATTGGCAAGCGAGCTTATAGCCGCTACATTACGGCGGCTACTCTATGTTATACGTACGTCTTTAAATAAGAATAACAACTTGAAAATTTTAAATATACATTTCAGAATCGATCTCTCTCATTCTCCCTATCTCTCACTCAGTCTGTCTCTCTGTCTCTTTTTCTTTTGATCGCAACATCTTTTATTTGCCTAACTTTATCATCGCTGTCTCTCTCTCTCTCTCTCTCTCTCTCTCTCTCTCTCTCTCTCTCTCTCTCTCTCTCTCTCTCTCTCTCTCTCTCTCTCTCTCTCTCTCTCTCCCTCATTGTCTGTCACCAATTTTGCACACTGTTTCTCTCACTATCCTTTTCACTGAATCTATTCCTCTAACTCTAACCATACATCTTTTCTCTCATTTTACCTCCTTATCTTACTTAGTCCCATTCTGTCCCTCACTATATTCATCTCTTTGAATCTAACTCTTCAGTCAATTTCTTCCTCTATTTGGCAGGGAACCTGGCTTTCGTCCTAAGACCTCTTACCGTAGGCGTCCTCTGTTTGTTTACTGTCGTCATGGTGTTGACCCCGACCTTCACCCGAGTATGGATTCCCTTCTGCGTGTTGATGGAGCTATGCGTGATAACCCAGGTGGTAACAGTCTTCGGAGCCAACCCTCGCTGGATGATTCTGGTGACCTCCTTACTTACAGGTATGTCTGTTCCTTTCTCTGTTTGTGATTTCACAATACAATGTTTCGTTCAGTAGTTTTACCATGCCAATGAACGGTCGGCTCTTGATACCACAGTCGAAACCAACCGAAGGCCAACCATCACCCACCAAGTGCCGTATGGTCTATAGATTATAGGTCTAGCCCTATGTACCCAATACGCCTGAAGACGTGGAAAAGGTTCCTTTACTTTACTTTATACAAATATGAGGCTAACAACATATGTCCAGTTCGGTTTAGGAAATTCATATGGGTAAATGGAAAAGTAAAGGACCCTTCTTCACGCCTCCAGCGTATTGGGTATATAGGGCTAGATCTTTTTTTATATATATCAAACAGCACTTGGTGGGTGATGTGGTCAGCATCACGCCGGCCGCCTTTACTTCCCATGACTGTACTTAGTATCCACTCAAGGCTGGGTCGATTTGAGAGTCAAGGTCATTTTTGAAACTTGTCCGGCCTACGTCAGAACCCGAACCCTTGACATTTAAATCCGCAGGCGAGGATGATCTGGCGGGTCAAGGCAGGCTGGTTACGCAGACAGTGGTTTGAGTCATTGCAAAACTCTCCTTCATATTCGTCTCAGGTCATGCAGGTGTTGTTGGTTATGAAAGAGCTGATAGACTGGCAGGAGCTGCATTAATTGAAGATGGCCGGTCCATGGATCACGCAGACATTGTCATTGCCTTTAGAGAGATAGAACGTTCTGAGGATTTTTAAAGCAACGTGTCCACATCAATGCTAAGAATACGAGAATTGGGGGTACAGATCGGCACAGCCAAGCATGAGAATCACACCAGATGCACAAGAAGTCTTGTTACCCAACATAGTGTACTAGAACAGAGAAGCCCTAAGTAAAGTAAAAAAAAATAAAGATCCCTTTACACGCCCCTAGGCGCATCGGGCATATGGGAAGAGCACCCATATTTTTACAGACCAATCGGCACTCGGTGGGTAATGTGGTCAGCATTACGCCAGCCGTCTTTACTTTCCCAGGACAGCCCATCCTAGTACCCATTTGAGGTACCAAAAATAAAATAAAGAAAAATAGTTCGTTAAGTGGGGACTAGAAACAGAAATATTCTAGTCCAGACACGAGATCTTCTGTGTAAAATCTAATCAGCCAGGCAACAAATGGATAAACTACGCACACACTAATCACAAGCCCTAATCCTAATAATTATCACATTCCACATTTGTTTATTTCACTGAACATAAGCTTAGTTCTTCACAAATAATAATGCATTAAAATTCACAACGAGTTCGAAAATACCCTACAGCAGACGGAATCTATCTCTGCCTACACACCTCAACCCGCGTTGCGCTAAACCCTTGAACGCAACGGGAAAATCAGAACTACATGTTACTCGTCCGAACACCAGAGGCCTAAGAGAATGAAACTGACCACTCCAGTCTGTTTTAACACCAAGTTGGCCAGTTTTTAGCTCTCTTAAATAAGCCTAATTCAGTTGAAATAACAGTCGTCCGGCGCCTGTTTCAATAGGATTAGCACTATTAACCACGCGACGCTGATGAATATGCTGAGAAGAGAATCTGAGCGCCTATGAAAGTGTCCGGAGTGCTGTGTAGATAATTTAACTCATAAAGTCTAGCCGCTATACAAATGGGTGCTTAACCTCTTTATACTTGTTGTACTTGTCATGTATGAAAAAAAAAAAATAATAAACTTGTGATTGAGTAAGTGTCATCTTTCTACATTTCTGATCAGCTATCGTGTGCCTTTACGGTGCAGCCGCAGAATACATCAATACATTTCTTGGGGCCTATGTTGTGCCAGTTGGGGAACCGCTGATCAGGGTAAGTTAATTTATTCCTATTTCACCTCCCCCTTTTGTTTGTTTGTTAAGACCATGGTAATTATTTTCGTCATGATGACGTCATCGTCGGCTTCTACTACTATGATAGAAATATGCGTGCAAGTGGGATATGAATGATAAAGATATCCAGGTTGACTAGGTTGCAGTAGGATTTGTCATGGGCCGTGTTAAATATACTGTTAAAAAAGAAAAAGAAAGAAACGCATAGTTATCCGATAGTGCGTTTTTATTAGTTTGTAAATAAATTATCGTCCTCAGGTATGTGAAAAGCAGACTAAAATGTTGTTTACCGTGTCCAGTGAACATGTGGGCGTGAATTGCATGGGTTTTTGTAATTATTACAACGCAGTGGTCAGTTGTGTTTAGGACCATAATTGTGAGCATAGCTTATGATGTCCGCACGAGAAAGCAACATAAATTGGAGTGAACACTATTCACTGGCTACGCAATTGAAACCCTATGAAAGGATAACGCTACACCAAAACATTCAGCTCATTTTCAAGCAGTCACGAATGGCGCCTCTATTGATAAATTTAAGGAATATTACTATTGGCCGACTGCAGGCAGGAGAAAGTCAAAGTCAGGTTGCCAGGCATCTAAACGTGCGTCAGAGTACCACCAGTCGACTTTGGCACCGGTTCCAAGCCACTGGTTCAGTTGAAGACCGTTATTGCAGTGGACGACCCAGAGTGACAACAGCAGAAGATAATCGCTTTTTTCGGCTTCGTAACCTCAGATACAGGTTAACAACAGCGTCCTCAACTGCGCAGGCATTGCTTCCAGAAGGTCATGTGTCTGATCAATATGTTCGGAACAAACTGCATGAAGTTGGACTTTGGGCATGACAACCTCACCCAGGACCTGTCCTTACACGTCACCACCGTCAAAATCGACTTCTTTGGGCCAGCCAATATCGTCCCTGTGCAGGTGACAATCAATGGAGACGTGTCTTGTTCAGTGATGAATCTATCTTTTTGTTGCAGCGTCATTATAGACGGTGTAAGGTCTACCGTACACGAAATAAAGGCTTAGTATAAAATTGTATTGATAAAGCTCAGCTCCACGGTTGAGGAGGTGTAGTGGTGTGGGGAATGATCAGTTACAACGGAAGGAGTCAACTGGTCACATTGAGCTTGAATGCGCAACTATGTGTCAGTAAAATTCTTCGACTACATGTCCTTCGATTTTGGGATGTCAACAAATATCTTTTTTTTCAACAGGACAATGCCATACCCAGTTCTACACGGTTGACCAAGCAGTTCCTGGCTGGAACGCTTGGGGCGTGAAAAAATAAGTTGTACAACAAAGGAACCAAACTATCTTTAAAACAACGAGGCTCTCTTCTCGGCCCATCTCTCTAGTCTCACTGAACTGCCTCTCCTCTGAATATCCTTGCTTCCCGAGGCAACGAGCACTTCGCGCTCTGTTGCAACGCAGTGTTGCCTACAGTCGCTGCTGATTTCGCGTTCAGGCTAGAATGCAATCGAAGCCCTAACAATGCAAGTTGTCAAGGCGATGGGGATAATTAAGAAAAAATGTGCATATTTCAACACAAGCGTCTCCCTGTTTCATTAGTATATATGAAGACATAAGTCTATGAAGACTCATAAGTTTGAATTTATACTATGATATTATAAGTTTTCATCGACATAACCGGGTATTGTTATATTATACAAATTTACAGGAAAAGGTAACAGAGAACGACAAGAAGGAACCTCCGTGTCCACTTTTCATTTCACGCCGAAGTTCCGCCCTCCAAAAAGTAGCTCGCTTACTGGACAATGGATGCGTAGTGGGCGTGCCTACAGATACCGTGTACGCATTGGCTGCGTCTTGTAAACATCCTGAATCTATTAGGAAAATCTACATGATCAAAGTGAGTATACAATACTTGTATATTAAAATACCAATGCTAAAAAACGAGTACAGTTTGTCTGCATTATCATGATGCAGGCAACAGCAAGGGACCCGCTACATGAACAAATATTAAGACATTTTTAGTGCTTTTCAGCTTTTTCACCCCATCTCGTCGGGTGCGAGAATTCGTAGGGAATTCACCGGGACAGCCCTGTAGTCTAGGGGGTTAGGATCAGGTTTAGTCTAAGTCGTCTGTGGCTTAGGCGTTGCGAGTCCGACTCGTAATTCCAACGTACCGCGATCGAAACCCACTGCTGGTATGGGGCGTCGTGGTCGACCCAGCCTAAAATGGGCGCCAGGATGGCTGTTCTGGGGAAGTAAAGACGGCTGGCGTAATGCTGACCACATTACCCACCTAGTGCCGATTGGTTAAGGCCCTTTGGAAAAAAAAAAAGCAACAGAATCAGTAGAGAAACAAGATTATTATAGCCTAGAGAGAATGAGGCACCTGGGTGTAACTAGAGGGTCTGGCCGGCTCACCACACTCAGAGGAAAGACAAGACGGAGATATAACCAGATTGTGACCGGTACCATCAGTTTTGAAACTCTGCGCTGGCTGCTGGAGATGAGGATAGAGCACGCATGGGAATGCCCGACGTGCTGTTATGTCAATTCTTGACTCAACTCAACTCAACTCGTCGCCCCACGACTTCCTGCAGCGTCCTGCAGACAGCCATTGTCGCCCTCATTCTGAGCTGTGTGGAAGCGCTGTTCTTTCTTTCTGACTTAAATTTCCTTGACCTGTCGTATTGCTGCATCTGACCACGACCGGCTCCAGTGACACCTCTAGAGTATGGGACTATCCACGGCCTTCTCTATTTATACAGCCGGACGTGGACTATCCTAGGGAAATCCCTACCAAATCTCGCACACGACGAGATGGGTGAAAAAGCTGAATAGTACTAATTTGTTTCTGTTCAGACACCTCGCAAAGAATGCTTGCTACTGGCGATTAAGACTTTATATTCCAGAGCATTCCAAACTGGTCAGGCTGGTGACACTTTTTAGACATACATAGTTCCGCGACACAGTAAGTCAGTCTACTAGCAAATTGGAGTTAAACTAACCTCTTATAGGAGAAGTGGGCACATTATTCTGTTTAAGACTTTACGTTCACGCGAAATATCTTCACACTGTAGTATTCTGACTGTTAGCCTCTATCTCGTCCTTTCTTATTTTTGTCACTCGTTCTCTCTCTCTCTCTCTCTCTCTCTCTCTCTCTATATATATATATATATATATATATATATATATATATATATATATATATATATATATATATATATATATATATATATATACATACACACACACACAACACGTTGTTCTAGTGTTTTAGTTCTTACCATTAACACATTTAACTCTTTAAATGCCTACCAGTCGTGAATTTAACTTGTAATAGTAAACGTTAACCCATCGTCAACCAATTTATTTCTTGCAGGGACGACCGGCGGAGAAGCCCATCTGTTTATGTCTATCCAATTTAGACCAGCTGGCCGAAGTCAACCCACCGTTCAGTCCTCTCTTGTGGAACTTCATGAGACGCTGTTACCCTGGTGGCATCAGCTGTGTGGTCCCTAAAGGCGATTGGCTCCTGGTTAGTGACTCATCATCATCATCATGTAGCAGGTCCTTTGCAAGAAGTCGCACTCGACACGGTCAGATCATTGATTTGCCTGCAGAGTCGTTGGGCATGGCGGATGAAACTGTTCTTTTTTAATCGCTCCATTGCTAGATTTGGTAATCTTTCTTTCATAGAGTGATTAGGCATGCTAAGAAACTGTTCTGCTTGTATCAGTATCTTAGTGTCTCTTCGTTCTGTCAGTGTTTGAGTCATGGCCATCTTCTCCATCATGGCTATAGATGTTGATTTCATCCCACCACCAGTTGCCATACGTTTCAACGTGGTTTATCAGTTCTGTTCGGTGCACGATATCAGAAAGTGTTCCACAGTGTTGAGTTTCCAGCATTCCGGGCTACTGGATCTCTCTTTCCAGGTCCCAAGTCGCAGTTTCCACAGTGTGTTGATTGTAGGGATTTTTGGGGGTTCCTTGACTTGGGAACGGAACGGAACCAGTTATGACTCTGAGCGCTTGATTTTGCACCTTGTCTAACTGTTGTAGTGTGGTTTTTGATGCCAAATACTGCCTTTCTTATACCACTTTTGCGATGTAAGCAGGGGGGTCTTTAAGCCTGAGGATTTACAGCCGCATGGCTAGTGCTGTCGCCACCGACAGAAAAAAATCCCCAGCCTTACCGTGGATTCGAACCCAGGTCTCCCGCTCGAAGGCCCAGCGTTCCAACCGTTCTGCCAACCGCTCAAGTTTGAGTATACACCTAATCTTTCTAAGTGTGATTTCGGCTATTTTCACCTAAGTGTATTTTCAGCGCTGTTATTTGTCGCTTTATAATATGCCAAAGGCACTCGTGTGGATTTCAACATAAAAGAGTTTAAACTGAATTATTAATTTATTTATTAGTTAAAATAAAATAAAATTTAAAAAAAAAAAAAAATTAAAAAATGTGGTGACTGAAAACGTGCTTTTCTTGAAGATGATACCGCTCTGTGTTAGAAGTGTGAGAAATGGGTTTAAAAAATATTCTTGAAAGATTCTTGCAAAACTGAGAGGAGCTGCGTGGTCTCGGGGCATGGTGTCCGCCTCGAGTGCTAGAGGTTCCGAGTTCCATCCCCGGTAAGGGCTGGGATTTTTTCACGTGGACTTGGACTTTTAGTAATTCCCCCTCGTCTCTGGGTAGTGAGATCGGACGCCCGTGTGCAGTGATGCGCACGTAGAAAATCCCTTGGCAATTGGAAATTGAAAAAAAAAGTAGCCTAACGGCACTGCCCGGACAGAATTTGGAGTTGACAATCTACCCAACGTATTTTAGGATCCTCGCTGGTCCTACAGAGCCTGTGCACTGTGCTGAGCTATTTCGGACTCAGACTTTAGTAAGAAGAAGAATGGAGCACTTATGGGTTACTACCCGTGTGCCATGATGTTGATCCGTTGTTCAAATCTCAAACCTCGAAAAACTGAAACTAAACAAGCAGTTTCATCTTGTAAGGAACTAAATAATATCATTTCAATACATGAATGTCCGTATCTCATAATTAGAGCCGCCACGATCATATACATATGATATTTAAATTTAGCAGACTTAGATTAGACATTTCATTGTAAACCAACTCTAGCCTAATGCCCATAAGAAATAATATAGTAAAAGAAATATTTACCTAAAAGGAAACTATAAGAAGTTAGCTTAACATTGTCACATTCATAACCCACAAGTAAATGCTGCTGCTAGAAATCCTTCATCAGAGCACTACATTAATAGACAATGTAACAAATAGGAACAAGAATACAAAACACCACCTAACTATGGTATCTCCGAGAGAAACCCACATGCCCGTCTAACCATGACCTACTTTAAATCTAAAGTAGGTCATGGTCTCGCAGTAGTCACGGCACTTGGCCAGATCAAAAGAAATTTACCTCATAATTAGTTAAGTAACATAAAATGTATTGATCGGCACTCATAGAAAGTATTACGTTATTATTGTATTCTTTCAGAGACTGGGTCTGGGAGATTCCGTCAGCATTGTGGGAACTGAGAAAAGTATCTGTATCCGCGTGCCCGACAGTTCGGTACTAGCCTACCTGGTCAGTGTGTCCGGTCCTGTGGCCCTGTCTTCGGCTAACCCTAGCGGCGGGGACGACAGTACGCACCATGACATGGTCATTGATTCTCTTGGTGAGTCTCTGAATCCTTTAAATGTCTGTCTATATGTCTGTCTATATGTCTCTCTATATGTCTGTCTAAATTTCTGTCTATGTGTCTGTCTATATGTCTGTCTATATGTCTGTCAAACTATTTGTCATATAGCATTAGCTTCTTTAAAAACCTAACCGCTACTAAAACCTGTATTTACCACTTTTGCACCCGGGAAAGGTGGGGAGCACGTTGATTTGAGGATTTAGGGCCGTGTGGTTAGTGCTGTTGTCAGGTTCTGTGCAGCTTTAGATTTTATCTGCTTTTCCGACAGGGAAAAAACCCAACCTTGGCAAGGATTCTTACCCCGGTCTCCATCACGAGAGCCATGAGTTCTTAACCGCTCGACCAGCCGCTCCTCTAAGCAACCATACCCACAGTAAAATATTATAATAATAACGATAATAATAATAACAATAATAATAATGAGGACACGGAAGAGCCGCAATACAAAAATAGGGGCTTTCCCGATATCTTCCCCCATGATGACGTCACGGGACAGTCCAATATTTTTTTTAGGGTGGTAAGAGCGGGTTTCCCAGCTTTCTGATGCTTTTAACTACCCTAAAACATCTTGAACTGGGCCTAACCCTAACCCGCCTACGTCCCACGAAAGAGTGCAGTCCAGGTTTACGTCGCAGCCTAGGTCCCACGACTGCACGCAGCCTATCCACCACCCCATAACATATGCGACTCTCTGTTTGGGGGAAGATATTAGGATAGAACTCACACAAATTTATGGTGAGGGGAAAATATAAGGCATTGAAGACACACCGGGTTCTTTTCCACTTGTTCACTCCATCCCGGGATCTCCGTGGCTTTCGTAGGACACTCCTAGGCAGTTCCCCGGACAGTTATGTATTGTAGGGGGTAAGAGTTAGATTAGTCAGTGTTTCCTTAACAGTCACCCTAAACCACTCAAACTCCTATACTCTAGGGGTGTCATGTGTTGATTTGTTTTCCATCATTTTCTTCGTTTATTGCGTCATCATTCCAATGTGTGTGTTTTTTTTTGGACCCTTTCCACGCCTTTAGGCGTAAAGGGCATATAGGGCTAGACCTATATTTTTATAGACCAACGGCACAAGATGGGTGCTGTGGTCAGCATCACGCCGGCCGCCTCTACTTCCCGGGATTGTACCCGGTACTCACTCAAGGCTGGGTCGACCTGGGAGCCAAGGTCATTATTGAAGAAAAGTCCGTCTCCGCCAGGGAGCGAACCCACGACCTTCCGATCCGCGGCGAGCGTCTAGCCGCTCCACCACGGCGACTCCCTCCAATGTGTGTTACTTTAATTAAAATAATTTAACTAACTTAAACTGAAAATTTATCTAGATTAAATTTTTTTAAAAAGACTGTTATTTTAGTTTTGTCCAAAATTTTGTGTTGCTCCTTTCTGATCTGTTTTTTTTTTCTTTAATCAAGACAATTTGTTATAATTAGATTATTATGTTGTACTTTGTTTTGTTATACCTTTTATATTGTATGTTGTTATACTAGACATGCGGCCCAAAATCCTCAGGCTTGGGACCCCCTGTCTTCATCACCCTAAAAATGTTAAATACAGATATCAGTGACACTTCTTTGCTTTGCTTACGCTTTATGTTATCGTTGTCGGATGACGACATACTAATAAATCCAGTTGACTGTCTGACTGACTGTCTACCCCACTAGGACATCACTAAGTTAGTTGAGTATCCTTTACAGGACGTTGCAGAACCAACCCTAACAGCCCCTGGCTGTTGTGTGGATTCTCTAGGCAAGTTACATCCAGTAGTTTGCCATTGCTTCCTGGACGGTCGGTTTTCTTGATACCACTGTCGAAACCAACTCAAGGCGCAATGCCCGCATCTGAGATCGAACCTGGCATCCCGGCATTACGAAGCGAAGCGTTCGCATCGACTTAGCCACAAAGCCGACTAGGACATCACACAAAGCGATAAACACCCGATGGAAAATGTGGATGAGGATCACCGTGGAGAGGTCCCAGAAACCGCGTTCAGACAATTGGCCATACTTATGACCTGCCTATATTGCGGCCCCTGGCAAAAGCCAGGGTGGGGCTTCAAATAACAAAAAATTTCGTCCTAAAAAGGACGAAATGGTTAACAATATGATAATATAAATGCAGTTGGATTGACCGGCTGAAAAATCTGGCACGGAGGCGTTTTTAGAAAAGGCTTGCACTGAACTGCGCGCCCTCTCTTGGTGTGTGGCTTGTGCTCCGGGCAATTGTCCAGTGTTTGTGATGTTTGATCACACGTGGTCTCATCGCGTCGCCGGTGCGGTTCACCGGGCCGAGATAAAGAGTCTGGCTTTTATTTCTGGGAAATTTCATTTTAAAAAAATTGATCCGGGCTATCATGTCGCGCACCATATACCCAGTAAGGTAAGAAATGTTGGAACGGGTCCTTTACTGTTGACCTCTATGTTACTTTCCGTACAGGTGAAAAATTAGACGGTGTTGTCTGTGATGGCACGTCAAGAGAACTGGTTGCATCAACTGTGGTGAACTGTCTAAAGATCGACGAAGGTATGTTGTTATATGTCTTATGCATTACCTACGGTGTTTGTGTTTCTATGTCTATTGTTTTTAATGTGTGTTTGTTACATTCAAGTTATATATAATTTAATGCTATGTATATATGTTATACATGTGCTTTTATTTTATTATGTGGGCCACTTTTGCTGTTTTCTTTGTCTGGGATCAACATAGAGCATATATTAATCCAAAGTTTCACGTGGGTGTCCAGTATCAAGATTCAAACCCACACACTCACCACTCTAGTGTATACCCACGTGGGGTCGGCGACAGAGCACAGCTAATAGAGATGAAGCCTTATAACAAATTTTTGAAAACATAATCTCACCACGAATCTCAGGACGCATCAAAGGTGTAAACAGCAGGGCATGGAGAGTGAGAAGTAACAACGAAGTTCATAGTATGTTTAAATCACCACTGATCACTAACACCGCTTCTGACGCACAGAAAGATACCTTTGTCAACCAAAGCAAATCTCATAAGAAAGGTTTTTTGGCCGACATTGTGCTACCAGTGCCAAACATGGACCCTTACTACAACTAATGAGTGGAAGATCGAAACAAAAGAGATGAAATGTCTTAGGAGAGCTGCTAGTGTGACAAGAATAGATCAAATCAAGAATGATGAAATTATAAGAAAACTAGGACTGAAACCAGTCATACAGTTCATTAAAGAACAAATAAGAAAAATAAAATAAAAAATTGTGACGTTCAACCAGCATCCCCGAAAGAGGAGCTTTAAGTTATAATTGTGACTAGGTTATGTGCGCCTTATAGAAAGGTTTAGCATTGCACTCCACCAAGAGATCCCGAAAAAGTGTCGCAGCGTTGATTTGATCAAAGCAGACAGACCCAAAATACTGTCCCAACTGATGAAGAAGTCGTCTGCCGGCGAGCCTGTGGGCGATCCGGTCGCCGATAATGATGTATGCAGGCGTTTATTTGTGATTTGTATCTAATTATTTTCTCTTTTATTTTTTTTTAAACAGGAATCATCACATACTTCCGTGTTGGCTGCACACCACAAGAAATAGTCGATGCCCATTTCGAGGCTGCTAAAGCAGAAATGGCTGCTCAAGCCACGACACTGACTATGAATGATATTCTGTCCAAGTAGTTTCCAAAACATACAGACAGATATCGCTGGATGGCTCACTCACTACCGAAATAATTGTGTCCGTCAAAATACTAGCATGGCTACGACCAAAAACTGTTAACTCTTTCAGTATAAAACAGTTGTCATGTTAACTTTCGATATCCAAAAGAGTTGAGCTTAAAAATTATAAATACTTAAGTCGGAAGCGGTTCAACAGACATACTATGGGATAGAAGTGGTTAAACGAATTGTGCCGTTACATAGGGAGTAATGTAACACTGGCATATGGTAGAAGACAACAAGCACATTACATCACCTTGAACAGCTCAAAAAAAAAAAAAAAAAAAAAAAAAAAAACGCATGTCGCTTTAGTTGGTACTGAAAGAGTTAATATATTATTATTTTATATGAAGTATCTTTTCGTACTCAGAAAAAGAGGGCTAAAATGTTACATAGAACTTGTTCTGCTGTATGGAAGTAAAATTTTGGATGTCAGTGAACAAAATGAGAAGAATTTGGAAGCCACAGATGTGTAGTTTCTGAGACGAATGTTACGAATACCTTGGTCGGCCAGAGTAACTAACAACGATTGCTTGAAAGAAGCTAATGGAAGTAGATCTCTATATATACAAAAATAAGAAAGTGACAAACACTGTTCTTTGGCCACATAATAAGAAGAGAGACATTGGAGAACATCGTGACAACTGGAAAGATCAGTGGAAAAAATTGTAGAGGCAGACCAAGAGAGATGATGCTGGATGGGCTAAAACGATGGCATGGAAGGATATCAAGAGAGCTGTTCCAGGCAACGAGGGATCGTGATCTGTGGAGATACATAAGCACCTACGCCAACTGGCAGGGCACATGATGATGATGATCTAGTCGTAAGTATGTTAGTATGTTAGCAAGACAATTTCTGATGAAGACTAGTCATGATTTTGTCATGTGTCTTGTTGAGTTGAGTCAAGAATTGACATCACAGCACTTGAGACATGCGTGCTCCGTCTTCATCTTCAGCTGCAAGCGCAGAGTTCTAATACTGATGGTACCAGTCACAATCTGGTTATATGTCCGTCTTGCCTTTCCTCTGAGTGTAGTGAGCCGGCCAGACCCTCTGGTTACACCCAGGTGCCTTATTCTCTCCAGGCCATAATAATCTTGTTTCTCTACTGATTCCATTGCTTGTTCCTAAAGGGTCTTGACCACATCTGCCTTGTCATGTATCAATTCACCACCCAGTTGTGCAGATCCAGAAAATCAGGCTGCCTGTTCATTACCCACTACGCCGGCATCGCCTGGAGAAAAGATCCAAATTATGCTCACATGATTTTGTCATGAAGGGTGCAATTAACATACGATAATCTGTCATAATGTTGAGACAATGCAGTTATGAGACTAGACATACTTAAACCGAACAGAAGACAAATATTTGAGGGAAAGTAAGTAGACAATTTACAGATTGTATATTCAAAACTTCTAAGGCTTTCTGACTTCAACCGTAATTTTTAACTTATAAAAAGCTACAGATATTAACCCTGATAACAGCGTTTAGTCAGATTAGGGGCGAAGGGACACTTTTCTTCTGCCAAGGGTCATTTTAACCTTTTATAACACCTTTGTCGACCACAAAGATGTCAAATATTTTAGCCTACTATGTTTGTTACAAATGCAACTGCAGTTGCGTTCGCATGACCTAAACAAATGACTTCGGGGTGTTATAAGACAGGAGAGCCGCTGGTTCTCCATTCGTGTGCTACACGTGTATACTACAGTGATTTATTGGGGGTCTTCGTGTAACAGTGTTTGAGGTTTGAAAAAAGGATCTACATCATGGCACACGGCTTCTAACTCAAGTCTGAGTCCGAAGAAGCTCAGTACAGTGCACATGCTTTGTAGCACCGGCAAGAATCCTGAAATACTTTAAGTAGATTTTTAACTCTAAATTTTTGCCCGGGCAGCGCCGTTAGGCTACTCTTTATTCTTTTTCTTCTTCTTCTTGTTCACCGGCTGTGAATTCCGGCGGTAAGTCACGGTTGTTCGTTCAAAATGGACTTTTGGCTTTTACCTTGACCTGAGTTTTGCGTGTACATCCGTTTTAATAATTTTTTCAAGTGCGCAACAATGCACAAGAGCGTCCGCTCTCACTACCCATAGACCAGGGATAATTACTTCAAGTCCACGTAAAGAAATCTCAGCCCTTACCGGGGATTGAACCCGGGACCTCTAGCACTCAAGGAGGACACCATGCCTCGAGACCACGCAGCCTCCTGTAACTGTGTATCATCATTTAGCTTTACCAGTTACAAGGTTTGTTGTCACTTTCCATTGCATTATAGGTTAGTTGCGTATCCTTTACAGGACGTTGCAGAACCAACCCCAACAGCCCCTGGCCGTTGTGTGGTTTTTCTAGGCAAATTTACGTCCAGTAGTTTGCCATTGCTTACTGGACGGTCGGCTTTCTTGATACCACTGTCGAAACCAACGCAAGGCGCATGGCCCGCAGCTAGGATCGAACCCGGCATTGCGGCATTCCATTGCATTATAACTTCGTCAAAATTAACGCTTGACAGTCTTACACGATCTAAGAGACAAATATCCGCATAAATATTTACAATGTGCTATTTGTAGAAAACCCTGGTTTGCCATTTTTTATTAACCATTTCTGCTGGATGGTTCGACTCAAATGTTTGTTTTGTTTCCCAAAGTTTTTGCTTTCATTTTTTCGTTTTGTTTCGATTATAAAAATTTTGGTTGAAACGTTCGATTTTGTATGTGTCTTTGTCGAGCCTTATTGTCACAGTTGCAATCCACTGTGTTTTCGATCTTAGCTCGACAGCACTCACACATTCTCCTGGATACAATTCAAGAAGACGTCTAGTTATTTTCTTCTTTCGTTCACTTGAAATAGATTATCTATATGTAAATTGTTGTCTCAAGTATAAACCTAGCTGTCTGTTGTAATTCAGCCAGCGACCCGTAAAGTTTAGTCTGCACCAGTCTTTCTCATGGCCAAAAATTTTGCCTTGATATGTTTTATTTGGGACATTCTTGGAGGATGATTTGTTGTCTCAGGTGCTAATCCACATGTACACATGGCTGATTCACCAATCTTACATTATGTGTACAAATGACCGTGAAGTCGATTGTGTCCTGTTCTAAGGTTTAGGATAATGACTTGCTCTGGTCTGGCCATAATATGGTAATCATCTTGTGTCGGTTTTGGTGGATTGATTTGATTATTCTCTTCGTCAGTTGATAATTAATAGTTTATCAGCTCTTCCCCCCCCCGGGAACTTCACAGTGTGATAGTATCCATTCCATAGTTACCTTACACCGGTTGCCTAGTTTGAAGAGTCGTGTTCGTATACCAGGTAATTTTCCAGATTGGGGTGCCTGAGGTATCGCTCTTTCATCTGTCGGGAATACCACGGGTTGGGAAATATGGCGTATATTTAGCAGTTTCTCTGTTGCTATTTTGATGGCTTGGACATCATAGTTGTGACAGTGCTTTCCTGTCGCTATTTTGGCTGTATATCTAGTATTATTTGGATGCTCAGTGAACACCCCAGCTCCACCATTTCTGCTTTGCGTTTACGTCTAGTCATATCTTGTCTGTTTTGCCTCTCCTGTCTGCCACCTAAAGGTTTGATCATATCTGCGCCTTCAAGAATGGCACCCTGGGTGACATTCGAACAAGGCACATTTTCAAATATCTTCTTCATAATCTTCATCATCATCAATCACCAGGGCCTTTACAGAACGTCGCTCTCTTCAGGCATGCCCGAAAGTCCCTCCTTCTCTAGTCAGTTCTCCAGCCCTAGGCGCTTATATAGCTAGTGCATCTTTCGCAAACGGCATCCCCCATCACTGTTCTGTCCGGGCCACCATGACGCTCAGCATGGTCTAAATACCTCAGCTTTCGGAACAGAATGCTGTCTATGAGCCAATTCTCCTCAATGTTAAGCTATTGTATAATGTCGGTGGTTTTCCTCTTCTTGGTCCACGGTTCTACTAATTTTTAAGTTCAAAAGCTCTTTTTGTGATCTTCAGATTAAGTAAGAGTCTATCACTGACATCCATCAGTTACTACTGGAAAGATGCAAGATCTCCACATATTAGACAGTTTTAATTAGAGCATCCATAAAGAGGAGAGGATGATAAGGTGAGGAATGAGAGAGTGATAACGTTCAACCTCACCAGGAACACACAACTAGCGATTACCTCCAGGTGACACCACTCGGATGAGGATCACTCGTGGAGAGGTCGCAGAAACCCCCTTCAACTATTATGTTATATTAGGCGCTCCTGCAACAGCCAGGGTTGGGCTTCAAAATAAAGAAACAGTTACGTCTCATATGAGGGCGAACAAACTGTTAATCGTGGAGCACTCTTTTCTAGACTTAAACCTGACGTGTGTGAATAAGATCTAACTAGACATACATAATACGACTAGAGGAGTGGGGGATTTCAGTTTAAACAGTCTGCTAAATTTCCTTTTCAACACCTTGAAGAGACATTTGTTTTTCCAACTGTTACATTAGGACAGTGGACTTTGTACATCTCATGTAACTTACCTGGTGGTCTCAAAGCTATTCATACGTACACATTTACTGCCCCCTGGTGTGGTATTTCACGACACGATGAAACTAATGTGATCTTCACTAGGTCACGTGACTACGTGTAATCGGTGTAAATCAAATATGTACAGTTATTTTGCAAATGTTATAATTTCATGTAAGTTTTTTTTTCAGTGTTTAAATGTGAGCACTGCTGTATTTATATAACAAGCACTGTAATGTCGTGACACATAAATACTAACACTGAACTTTCAAATTGTATGATTTGATACACGCACCACACACATATATATGTATAGCGAACACTTTTAACACATTGTCATTTTATATGAAGTATCTAGTGGTACGTACTCACACACACACGCGCGCGTACGCACACAATTATGCACACACACCTCCTCATCGACTTACAAACTTTTCGACTTAAGACCATCCCCACTTACGAACGAAAGCAATAAATAAAACAGAAATATTAATTTCAGGTTGTATCTTTTGTTTGTTTTGTATACAGAATATACAATGGAGTGCATAATTTGTATTTTTCCTTTATGTACAATAATTAGACCTCCATCCCAAAATAGGAAGTACACGCTCTGTTACTTGATTAATTTACAATATAGGAAGCAATTTTGTTTGCTTTGTTATTTTAAAGCCACATCCAGTCTGTCGACTGGACCCTATTATAAGCTAACTGTTGAATGGGTCTTCCGGGACTTTTGATTGCATGGGGGATTCTCATCCGAATGGTGGTATTTTGTGTCACGGAGGGTAAATCGCTCGGTGTGTTGTCGTGGTGTAGTTGAACGTCACTCACTCAATAAGTAGAACCTACATAGATTACATTTGTATGTTCCGTGTAAAATTTTTATAGTGTTACAAATGTTAAAATGACTACGATCGATCGGACTTACGACCTGTTATTTGAACGGAACTCTGCCGTAAGTCGAGAAGGCCATACACACACACACACATATATGTATATATAAGTAAATAACCCTTTCCCCCGCTCTAAGGCGTATTAGGCATATAGGACTAGACCTAAATTTTGTAAAATGATCGACACTTAGTGGCTGATACATACATACATGCACACACACACACACACACACATATATATATGTTCATTTAGATTTGTTAATTGGCTTCGTCTCAGGTTAGGACAGTATTTGGGCCTGTCCCTTTTGATCACATCAACCACGCAAGAGTCCTTTTCAGGGCTACTTGTTGGCGAGCAGTGCTAAGATTTTGTATATACCACACATTACCTAGCCACAATTATAACCTAAAGCTCCCCCTTTTGGGATGCTGGTTGAAGGTGACAATTTTTTTCTCCCGAAAAGCAAACCAAGCTAAGAAAGATTTGTTGCATGAAAATAGTTAGCTTTTACAAGTAGAGCATTGTGTGATACAGAAGAATGTATGTTACTCTGGATTTATGTGCATAATGTAAATGTTTTGGTGTTTTCTTTCAGAAATCATTTGCTCCTATATAATATATAACTCTACTGTGTATAAATGGTTTTTGACTAATTTTATTATCAATAAACAAATTCAAAGCAAAATTTTCCTTTTGTGAATTTACGTATATATATGTATAAACACACACACACACACACACACACACACACACACACACACATATATATATATATATATATATATATATATATATATATATATATATATATATATATATATATATATATATATATATATATATATATATATGCGTGTGTGTGTGTGTATTAGGCTCAAAGTTCTGCAAGCAAATTCATATCTCAGAGTAGCTGCAGACAAGAAGCACCTACTGCATGAAGCCCTGTGTAGATCTAAGGGTCAAGGACTAAAAAGAGGAAGGTCTTGGATGGCGCAAGCTGAAGACAAGCTTGGATATGTGTGCAGGCTCGATAAATTTTAAGCGGGGAGAGGAGTGGGTCAAAGTGTCCTAGCAGGTTGCAGACTTGTGTAAGGTTCTTATCACTTTGAGTAGTGAGTGCAGGGACTGGCCAGCTGGTGCTGCAGAATCTATCCAGAGTGTTCTCGTCATTCGTCTAAAAACCATTTCTCCGCCGATTGTAGATGAATGGGAGTCGCCGTGGCGTAGTGGCTAGATGTTCACGGACGGATCGGAAGGTCGTGGGGTCACTCCTTGGTGGAGCCGGACTTTTTTCAAAAATGACCGAATCGCAGGTCGACCCAGCCTTGAGTGGGTACCGGGTACAGTCCCGGGAAGTAAAGGCGGCCGTCGTGATGCTGACCACATCACCCATCTTGTGCCGATTGGTCTATAAAAATATAGGTCTAGCCCTATAGCGTGGAAAAGGGTCCTTTGTTTTAACTGTAGATGAGGTTTTACAAATCGTCCAGATGTTAATGCTTTACTTTGATGTACAAGAAAAAAGATTTAAAAAGCTACTGAGAATTCTCTATTTTATCTCAACTGACAAGGAAAGATTGAATATTCTTCATTTTGTAACATTCTTCAATGAATAGAAATAAATTGATACTGTTGAATTACGATCAGGAATTGGAATAAAAGGATATTGTGGGAATAATTGAGATATGGATTGAAAAGGATTTCAGGACTGAGATACACTGAGACAAATGGAAACAACTTATTCTGGGAATTGAGTGAGTGAGTGACTTTCTACCCCACTAGGACATCACACAAGCGATAAACACCCGATGACACAACGTGCCACCATGTGGACGAGGATCGCCGTGGAGAGGTCCCAGAAACCGCGTTCAGACATTTGGCCATTTTTATGGCCTGCCTATATTGCGGCCCCTGGCAAAAGCCAGAGTGGGGCTTCAAATAACAAAAAATTACGTCCTAAAAAAGACATAGGTAAGTAACGATTCTGGGAATTAATGATTCATAATGGGTCTACTACTAATGACTGTCAGGAAAATTGGGTCATGAAAATGGCAAAACATGAATATTCATGGATACCAGGGGGAATAATAATGTGGGTTATGGTGGATTAATGAAATGGGGTGGGGGAAACACAATAAAGAACCGGGAATTAATGGAATAATGGGACTAGGATAGATGGAGATACAACATAAATTAAAAACAATGGTTTTTCGTTTTCTCAGTTGACCCGGCTATAAACTCTGGTGAAAAAGTCTGGTCTTTCCCTTCTGGTCTTGTTCTAGAATGTGAGTTAATTTGAGTTTCATGTACACATTGATTTTACAGATCTGGCTTTTCTGTATGCAGATTGTAGGTCACTAGCGTCTCAGGCAGATGCACTCATTGAAAGAAACACCCCCCCCCCCTCGCCAATTAATCGTCCCCTGTGACATGCTCATTGGAGTGTAGTGGGTCTATCACCGCCCCCCCCCCCCCTTTTTTTTTACCCCCCAATGTGACTCCAGAACCCATACAGGGATATAAACATGCTAATGCTGATCACTGATAAATGAAGTCTTATGAATAAACACCAACACAATTTGCCTCTTCACCTTTATTCTTCTTTAAATTTGAAAAAAATACTACTACTGCTAAAGAATCAAGAAAATGAAAGTCACATTCAATTAAAAAAAACAAAAGGAAAAAAAGAAAAATTCACGGTGCTTTCTTGATATCCTACCCCAGCTGACGTCATCGGACAACTTTTTAGTGGGTGGTAAGACTGGGTTTCCCGGCTTTCTGATGCTTCTAACGATCCAAAAACATATAGAACTGGCCCTAACCCAACCCACCTATGTCCCACGAGAGAGTGCAGCCTAGATCCCATGACTGCATGCAGCCCAGGTCCCACGACTGCATGCAACCTATCTACCAGCCCCTGAAATATTAGACTGTCCTGTGACTTGCGTATTTCCCCTGTCTGGGGTAGGATATTAATAAAGCACCAAATCCACATACCAAATCCCACAGCAGTGTTTACATATTCTAATAATCATTATAATTCAGGAAACAACTTAAGAAGAGTCCCTCACAGTGAAATGTTCACAGTATCTCATTTTCCCATGGAGATGCTGAAGGTAAGGGGAAAACTGCTGCAAGAAGAAAGTAGTGTCTGAAGCAGTTTGAGAATCACTGTCCAAGGATAAAAGCAACAAATAATCATTCTATAAAAGTAAATATTTTATTTTATACTGAGCTAGAGAAAAACAAATGCAGTGTAAAGCAATAAAGATTTTCTAAGAATACAATATACATCTAAACTTACCAAAAAAAAAAAAAATTTCACATAGGCAAAGTGAAAAGGTTTACAATGAAATATGTCATCTGGAGTTAAGTGGTCTCGAGGCAAAGCTTCCGCCTCGATTGCTAGAGGTCCCGGGTTCAGGCACCGGTGAAGGCTGGGATTTTTTCCACATGGACTTCTAGTAATTTCCCCTGGTCTCTGGACAGCAAGGTTGGATGCCCGTGTGTATCGTTGCGCACTTAAACAATCCCTTGGCAGTTGGAAATTGAAAAGAGTAGCCAACAGCGCTGCCCGCGCAAATTTTGGAGCTAAAAATCTACCCAAAGTATTTCAGGATCCTTGCCAGTGCTACAGAGTTTGTGCTGAGATTCGTCAGACTCAGATTTGAATTAGAAGTACAACAGAGCACTTATAAGTTACCATTTGTGCGATGATGTTGATCCGCTGGTCAAACAATCTCATAAAATTATAATAAAAATCATACACTTATAAATGAAATATTCTTACACAAACTTCACTCTTTCTGGTCAAAAAGAGCTCTGCTACCCTATTGAAATATTATTCTGCCCTATGTACCCAATGGAACAGTGACCTTCCATAACCTCATGACTGGAACATTGACCTTCAATAACCTCATGACTGGAGCAGTGACCTTCAATAACCTCATGACTGGAACATTGACCTTCAATAACCTCATGACTGGAGCAGTGACCTTCAATAACCTCATGACTGGAACATTGACCTTCAATAACCTCATGACTGGAGCAGTGACCTTCAATAACCTCATGACTGGAACATTGACCTTCAATGACCTCATGACTGGAGCAGTGACCTTCAATAACCTCATGACTGGAACATTGACCTTCAATAACCTCATGACTGGAGCAGTGACCTTTAATAACCTCATGACTGGAACATTGACCTTCAATGAACTCATGACTGGAGCAGTGACCTTCAATAACCTCATGACTGGAACATTGACCTTCAATAACCTCATGACTGGAGCAGTGACCTTCAATAACCTCATGACTGGAACATTGACCTTCAATGAACTCATGACTGGAGCAGTGACCTTCAATAACCTCATGACTGGAACATTGACCTTCAATGAACTCATGACTGGAGCAAAGACCTCCAATAACCTCATGCCACCCATCTGTTAAGGTTGAATATTTAACTAAGATTACTGTCTGTAGCTACCACTGCAGTATAGGCAGAGGGAAAAAGGGCAGAGGGGGAGGGGGAACTTGAAGTCTGAGGATTTAAGAGCGCATGGCTATGCAGGTTAAGATTTTAGTTTTGTTCCTAAAGCCTTACAGAGGATTCAAATACTCCATAGAGTACCGACTGGTCTCTAAAAATATGGATCCAGCAAAAAATGCTTGATGTGACATTGGTGTGCAAAGGGTCATCAACCATCTTTCCAACCCAATATAAAACGCAAGTCATGATGTCTCTCTCCCCCCCCCCCCCCCCCACCACAAACACATTTTACACAGGTCACTAAAAATAAGTTTCTCAAAATTTTTCTTCATGTTTTGTTTTTCAAAACATATAAAGATATAAAAGGGAGTAATCAATAAACAGAGTGAAGCATTACATTGAAAACATTCCATGGGGCCTAAAATCATATTATTGGGTGACTCGTACCAGGACCCTCCTGGCCAATCATCACTGATGTGTTCAAATAATTAATGATGTCAATTTAGCTTTAAAAAAGGAAACTGGTTCACACCCCCCCCCCCCCTTGCTATTTTTAGTAACTATATCTATATCTTGATGTCCTAATTGCTGCTCAGATGGACACACAGCCAAACAGCATTAACTGTGCGTCTCATAAACTCACACCCCTACATACATTATGCACCTCCCTTACAGGAAGACCGTGATGAGAACAATGTTCTGCAAAAGATCTGCGATGTGATGATGATGGTGTTATATTTTACTCTTCTAGATGCAAGTTTGAGAACATTAAACTAACACATGCTTGAGACACAATGAATTATAGCAGTGGTTTTCAACCTTCCGAATGCTGCGACCCTTTAATACAGTTTCTCATGTTGTTGGCGACGACCCCCAATCATACAATTATTTTCATCGCTACTTCATAACATCAACAAATTTTTGTTATGTGTTGGTCTTTGGCGACCCATGATAAAGGGTCGTTCCACTCAAAAAACGATCGCAACTCATAGGTTGAGAACCGCTGAAAAAGAGTAACATCTAACTAGGACATAAACAATGAACTTAAAAATATTGTGCTTAGTAATTTGTAAACACTGATAATGCAACATGTATACTTCATAAAACACATGTAAAAACAATAAAGATGAAACGACAGGAAGTCTGGTGTACAAATTAAACATATAAAAACATCTAGCAGGTGCTTAGATGACCGTCACTGTAGAATTTCAAAATCCATCCACAATAGATAAATTTTATTCCAACACATCTCATATTTTAATAATGAACAGGAAAGAATGTAACAAGTAATCTCTGGTTACTAAAACAATTACAAAAATAGAAGTATGTATACAGACATAAAATCTGTTTATGTACGATGTTGATGCAGCTCTTTTCTGTCAGTCCCGAGTACAGAACACAGTACAGGTAATTTGCTGTATCAGTTAGTGACAGCCTTGTAGCCAAGCCTCAACACCATTAGTAAACTGAAAGAGAAAGACAAAAATATTATTTCTACTTCTTGTATTGTTTGTTTCTATTAAATCATTTTAACAGCTGTACCATACCAATATTACTTCATTACTGAGGTATTATTACTGAGGTACTCGAAAGAGCAGGTACTACAACAGTCTTTTCCATGCTCAGTCTACGAAGGCTCAGGTGGCTGGAGAATGGAGGATGGCAGTGTCCCTAAGGACATCCTTTATGGTGAATTAAAGACAGGTAGAAGATGTTGAGGCCGACCTCTACTACGGTATAAAGATGTGTGCAAGCGGGACATGAATGATACAGGTATTGAGGTGGACTCATAGGAACAAAATGCCACGGACTGTGTTGTGTGGAAAGGGCATATCAGGAAGAGAATGAGAGTGAAGGAAGAAATGACTGCAAAAAGGATGAGAGCTGAGCCTTTGAAAACAAATGGATTAAACACAAATGTTGACATCAATAGTCCTGAAATCCCATGCTATCATTGTGGAATACTTTTCTTGGCCCCAGAAGGGAGGGGGGTTTGCGTCACACTCGCCATCGCCATGCACTGTGAGTCTCATGCCTCCTCATAGTGAAATATAACACTATCGTCTGGAAAGATGAAAAGGTGCCAATTCATCCAATCCTAACCTATTTTACTGTATAGTTGTTAATCATGCAATGTCAATGCACAAATCAGAAAGAACTTGGAGGCAATGGAGATGTGGTTTCTCATGTGAATGTTAACAATCCCTTGGACTGACAGAGTAACCAATGAGGACTGCCTGAAAGAAGCTAATGAAAGCAGATCAATATCTACAGCTATAAGGAAAAGATAAGCACTGTTCTTTGTTCATTTGATGAGGGAGGGGGCTTTGGAGAATATTGTATCAACTGGGGAGACCTATGGTAGAAGAGGGAGATGCAGACCAAGAGAGATGATGACGGATGGACTGCGATGGTGGCACGGAGGGATATCATTGGCGCCTATGCCAGTCAGGAGGGCATGTGATGATGATGAGCTGTACCACTGGTGTTAAGGATCAGGCACGGCCGAGAGCAGTTTTTCACAGAAGTCACACCATTTTTTAAATTGCTACCCCTCTCATACACTTGCAGGAATGAACAGCATGCATCATCATAGTGGACTATCATTTACTGATGAATTTCTATAGGTTACACCCCTTCACTGGTCACAACAACAACAACAAAAATAATTAAATGCTCCTCCTCTCTGGTGCATGTTAAAAGTGGGATGGCCATCTTTAAACTGCCATTATTACATCCCTATGTTCGTCTGCACCGTGATGTCATGTGCTTAACACTCTTGATATCCTTAACAACACAACTAACAGGTCACTAGACCATAGCATGGTTATGGTAACTGTTATTACAATGTTAAGATTTTCATTTGAAGCTATCTCATACATATTCAACATAATCATGATGGCTAAACGGCTAGCGCACTAGTTTACTAAGGCAGCGGTTCTGGGCTCACTCTCAAGAGTGGCAAGATTCTCTTCTCCACCAAACAGGGAAAAAGTTTGCAACCTAACAATAACCTCATATTTTTTTAAACCCTGTCCTACAAACTTGATTGGATTAGTAATAGTTATGATGGTTTGAACATGCATGCAGAAGTGGAGTGAACTGGCCATCACAGCTTGCATGGGAGACTAAGAATCATACCTCCAGGACCATTCAGGGACTGACAGTCCCTAACTGGAATGGAACAAAACCAAAAAGAAAACTGCTGACAAAGAAGTCAGTCGATCTCTCTGAAAATATTTACACCTCAGGACAGAAGATGATCGACTATGTAAAGTAGCCAATGCACTACCCTAGTTTGCGATATGAAAAATAGCATAACTACATATCAACAGAGTAACCCTGTTAAAAATCACCATAGAAATGACAATAACAATCTTTAGTGGTGTATTACCTCAGGGTTCCAACTAAACCAGCTGGCATGAACTTTCCAGAATTTGCAAACCTGTACCCCATAACACCAGTCAGCACGGCTGAAGTCACTGAAACACAGACAAGTTTAAGACATTGTTACTTTTAGCAATTCCCCCCCCCCCCCCCCCCCCCCCCCCCCCCCGTGAACTTTCCATATTCTGCTACTTTTTCCAATTTGCTGTGATGCTTGATATGGCCAAAATATTTCAGTTTCTAAGACAAGATGCTGTTTACTAGTCAATCTTCCTTCACGTTCAGATCTTTTAAGATGTCAGTATGCCTTTTCTTCTTGGTCCATGGTATTCTGAGAATCTTCCTAGAGCTTTTCATTTCAAAGGCCCCTATTTTCTTTCTTATAATGAATGTGAGATAGTCCACCACCCACATCCAAATGTTGCTACAGGGAAGATACATGCCCTCCAAATTTTCACCTCAAATTTCTTGTTGGTGCTTGACAATAGACTTTTAATATTCAAATATATTAAAAGAAATTATTTTATTGTTCTAGACATTGCATACGGTATTAGAAAGGCAAAGAAGGACATAGAAGATGGACTGCAGGAGTTACTAACAATCTGAGACTTTATAACACACCAGTATACCAAATAACCTAGTTAGATTTTGGCTTGGCTACTGATCAAATCAGTTGAGACAAGAAAGAGAATTCTTAAAACTGCCTCAAAAACAAGCATGTAGGAGTCGACTAACTGGGGACTTCCTTTGAATTTGGAGTGCATCTGCCTAAATGGCAGGGAACAACGAACTACACATAAATAAGCCAGTAAAATGGATGTACACACAAAACTCAGGCCCTAGTACAAAGCCAAATTCCAGATGGAGGAACAACCAGATGGACAGACTTTCCACCTGAGCTTACAGCCGATGAACAAAGAAGAAGAGGAGGAAGAAGAGTTTAGTGACAAAAGAAAAAATGCCAGCAAAGTATCAACCTGAAAAAGAAAAAAAAAACGGCACATACCTAAGGCTAAAGTAACATTTTTTGGATCCTGCTTCATCTGATAAGCCCCAAACATCACCAACGTTCCACAGGCCACACCCATCGCCAGCGATGGTGTGCTTCCTGTTATTAAAGAAGAAAAAAACATTGATATAATTTAATATAGTGACCTTATAGTATTCATCTGTTTCTTGCATATGCCCCACTGTCTGTCCACCCATGCTAAATTTTAAATTTTCTACAACAGCTAAGTTTAAAATGTCACAGGATTAGTGTGTGTGTGTGTGGCTTGCCTATGTTCACTCACTCTCTCTCTTTTTCACTCACTCACTCATTCACACACACACAAACACTCTTCTATTATCTCTTTAAAAAAATTTAGTGATTAAAGAATCTATTTAAAAAAAAAAAAAAGCAAAGTAACAACCTTGAAAACAAAACCTGCACATACCTAAGGCTAGGTAACATTGGTTCGATTGCAGGAATGAATGAACGAATGAATCAAGAATGGGTTTCAATGCACTCAGGGCATTCCCACGCAGGTTCTGTTCCTTTCCTCAGTCACCAAAGAGTTTGAGCATTGATGAGGGCCAGCTGCAACCACATTAAAAGTCCACCTGCCTTTCCTGTTAAGTCCTGAGAAATCAGCCATATTATCTGCTCACTTCTTGTTGAATCAGCCTCTTGAGGTATGGATGTTCTGTCTGCAATGCTGCATTGTTCCCTCATTAGCATGCAACAGTGCAGAAATGCCAAGCAATTTATCACTGTTTTTCTCACTGTCAGTGAACGAACGATCAAACTTTATTTTCAAAGGGTAACAAATTGGGCATGCAGGCCCGTCTTACATTTGGCCCTGCCAATCACCCATCTTTTGCACAGCAGTTGTATTTTACTAATAAAGCATGTTATGATCATAATTATGATATGCACAGTATGAATATCATAAAAGAACACAAAAGCATGGGTTGTAAAATACATGCAAAAACCCACACGCCCATACACACACCCACATGCTCACCCACACATACATGCAAGAATACATATACATACACACATACATACAGGCATGCATGGAGACACACGAACACACACACCCACAGACTCACCCACTGACACACACTCTCATGCAGACATAGTCTTTTAGGGGTATATTTTTCTTCTATGATGCACAATACTATTTCGCCTTAATAATTCTTGTCCTAACCTATCACTACCGACGATCAACCTATGATGCTGACATTATTAATCATTTAATGCCCTCAGAGAAGTGGGAAGGGTGGAGGACTTTGGGGCAGTGAATCCACACCACTCGCCAAGATGATAGATAGCCTTGTGAGATAAAATCGGCATTGCAAAAAACGAGACGCACACCAGAGGACATGTTAATCAACATAGAACTGGTACTGTTACTACCGGAAGCTAGGTTTCACACTGAGGAAAGGATCTGAGAACATTATACATGTCCGGAGTGCTGATGTTTATCCCACTAAGAGTTAACAAACAAGAAATAATAGCATTTCCTGTCCAGACAATAAGAAATGTATTCTAACCTGCTTTGACATAGCCAATAATACCACCAGCAGCAATGGTTGCCGCATAAAGAGCTGTTAAAACGTCTACGGGCATTCTAGAGTTACAAAAACCACCAAAGTCTGTTAGATAGCTAGATCATCGACACGACTGCTGCACAAATATTGCAGTTACCGTCCCTGGTTGTCATAAAATGTTGTAGACATAAAGTTAGTGCAATAATTCGATAGTGACATAAATTTCTACTCATCCTACATTTATTATATAATTTAATAATAAAACAATATTATTATTACCATTCTTAATTTATTTCAATATGTTAAAAAAATGAATACTTCTTGAAAGATAGACACCTTACTATATTATTGTTTCTTTATAGAAGTACAAGATTTTAGCATGTCAGGGTTTGAAGATGGCGGCACCCAGTGATAGCAGTAGCAGGAGATCGATTGTTCCGTACAAGCAGGTTTCTGTTTCTTTGATAAGAATACCGTGTCACACATTACAGTTTATCTCGAAAGAAATATAAATAATGACAAGCAGATATCTATAATACTTCCATATAACAAGTAAAGTAACACACTCATACTCATGATACTCCTCTTACTTCTGCAGCTTCAATCAATCACCACTCCAACAATCATAATAATACTATACTATTATTACTATATTAGTATTAAATTAATACTATTAATAATTCCTCTGTTTTCCATAAAGTTAGCCTTACCCATGAACCATCACTTTGTGATCATAATCTGTTCTTGTAATCTGACAAAACCAAGAAAAGACACTGATGACTGAGGCTATTATTATTATCTTCTGAATAACGGTCCCAAATATTATATTATTATCGAGGCCGAAAATATACCCTAACAGAGCCGCCTCAGTCACATGTAAGTTGCGGACTTCCTGCGACTTAAATTGCGCACTTTCGGCGACTACCACCACCGCCGAGAGTATCTCCAACGCCGTTACGCGTGGGGTGGTGTGGGGCTAAACTAGATGGCTGGGACTCACGGGCAGCAGCTACCGCATCTCCTGCAGCTTCCTTCACACTTCATTTTATTTGCTCATGAGTCCCAGCCATATATTTTAGCCCCATTCCACCCCGGGCGTAGTGGCGTGGGAGATACTCTCGGTGGTAGCGGAATTCCGTAATTTACATGTGACTGAGGCCCTGTTAGGGTATATTTTCGGCCTCGATAATTTGGGACCATTATTCGGAATATAGCCAACACTGAAATTGAAATAGGTTGTTTAAAAATTTATAAACAGTTATCAAATTTCATGAATAAAAAAAGGGCACTCTTCCGAATACCGGTCCCAAATAAATCACTACAAAATAACATCAGTTTAAGAGCCTCAAGAGGTTATGTAGTAAAAACATTTAGGCCATCATCATCAGTTTTCACTTCTGCCTTTATTGCTCAGTGGATAGCAATGTTTAGACGTTAGGCTAAGGGCTGTGGGGAGTAATAGTTTTGACCCATTGTTTGAGCGCTGTGGGGAGGAGTCGTTTTTGATTCATTAAAGCGGTCTGGGGAGGAATAGTTTTTGATCCATTGTTTGAGCGCTGTGGGGAGGAGTCGTTTTTGATCCATTAAAGCGCTGTGGGGAGGAGTCATTTTTGATCCATTAAAGCGGTCTGGGGAGGAATAGTTTTTGATCCATTGTGTGAGCGCTGTGGGGAGGAGTCATTTTTGATCCATTAAAGCGGTCTGGGGAGGAATAGTTTTTGATCCATTGTTTGAGCGCTGTGGGGAGGAGTCGTTTTTGATCCATTAAAGCGCTGTGGGGAGGAGTCATTTTTGATCCATTGTTTGAGCGCTGTGGGGAGGAGTCATTTTTGATCCATTAAAGCGGTCTGGGGAGGAATAGTTTTTAATCCATTGTTTGAGCGCTGTGGGGAGGAGTCGTTTTTGATCCATTAAAGCGGTCTGGGGAGGAATAGTTTTTGATCCATTGTGTGAGCGCTGTGGGAAGGAGTCGTTTTTGATCCATTAAAGCGCTGTGGGGAGGAGTCATTTTTGATCCATTAAAGCGGTCTGGGGAGGAATAGTTTTTGATCCATTGTTTGAGCGCTGTGGGAAGGAGTAATTTTTGATCCATTAAAGCGCTGTGGGGAGGAGTAATTTTTGATCCATTAAATCGCTGTGGGAAGGAGTCGTTTTTGATCCATTAAAGTGCTGTGGAGAGGAGTCGTTTTTGATCCATTAAAGCGGTCAGAAGAGGATTAGTTTTTGATCCATTAAAGCGCCCTGGGGAGGAATGGTTTTTGCTCTATTGTTTACAATACACGTGACTCGCTTTGAGATTTTTGAGAAAAAAAATTGCATATATCGCAGCCTAGCTGTAAACCACATGTCAACAGCCTTTTTTAAGGGCTAAACAATTTTTTTTTTACCCGGCGGTGATTTGAACACTGGTCATCCGCGTGATGGGCAGAATACTTACAACTGTACCACCTAATATTCAGAGTAAGGTGCATAAGGAATTATATAAAACACGAAGCCTAATTTTTATTGTTTCTATTCCATATTTTCAACTATATGACCTCTTGAGGTCCTGGATGGGATGTTTTTAACAGTGAATAATTTGGGATCGGTATTCAGAAAAATGCCAAAAAAAAAAGTATTAGTACAACTTTATTTGGTAACAGTAATGTACAATTGTTTGTGTGAATACAATTCTAACATAAGCAGTCAAATAGTGCGTACTTTTCATTTGTGATTGCAGCATTGTTCTTGTCTTTAACTTATGTTTATATATGTAGCCTCCAGACTTCTGTCATGATATTATGGGCCTTACATATTGTTTTTTTGTTTCAGGCAGCAGATGAGGTTTTAGGTCACCATACAGAAGTTGTTGTCAACAAATTTGAAGATCATCTTTTTGTCATTGTTACCCAGTACATGAAAATAGGCACTGTGGTGAGATACCTTCTTGCTTAGATCTAAGTTGTTTTTGACTCATTCTTTAGCAAACAACTTACTGTACTTTGATAAGTTGGTCACTTCTTTATAATTTTATCATGTATGGTTTGAGGTTGGAACAGCGGAGCAACATCATGGCACACAGATAGTAACCCATAAGTGCTCCGTTCTTCATTCTAACTCAAGTCTGAGTCCAAAGAAGCTCAGCACAGTGCGAGGATCCTGATATACTTTGGGTAGATTTTTAACTCCAAATTTTGCCCAGGCAGTCCAGAGTTTGAGGCTACTTTTTCAATTTCCAACTGCCAAGGGATTTTTTATGTGCACAACAATACACACGGGTGTCCGATCTCACTACCCAGAGACCAGGGGGAATTACTTAAGTCCAAGTCAGCGTGAAAAGATCCCAGCCGTTACCGGGGATTGAACCCGGAACCTCTAGCACTTGAGGCAGACACCATGCCTCGGGACCACGCTGCCCTCTTTATCATATGTCACCACACTTAGAATAAGCCCATAAGTGTTGTCGCACCCAGGAAATTTCAAAGGTGAGGATGCTGTCTGTCATAGCTGCAAGCTCGTGTGCTACAGGTCAGGGTCACCCATGTCTTTTCTTATTGCGACATTTGCATACTCCGATTTCTACTCCAGAACAGATCTGCTGCCCCAGACAAAGATGTTGTAAAAGGTTAGGGTTTGATGAAATCAGATGCGAGGCCAAAAGGCACACGTTTCGCAGCCTAGTTGTAAACCACAGCACAACATGCCAACTACCCTAAGGGTGAGTGAAGAAGAAGAAGAAATCACTTCTCCAACATCCTTAACTGAGCCTGAACAAGCCTTTCAGATTGTCTCTAAATGATCTCGGTCTCAGACAATTGAAAAGGGTGTTTAAAGGTTGGACATGTATGTTGCACTGACTTCTGGTTCATATGACTGGCTGACTAAATGGAGTGGTTGGTCACCCCATAAGAGCAAAACACCAAACCCTCATTACTTAAGCAGTAACTCAAAGGGATCTCTGGAAGATTTCTAAAATAAAATAGCAGAATGACAACTTGATGTTTGTTTATAATTACATTTTTTCACTACTTATAGGCTATTGAATATAGATAATCATACTACACTTTCTTCATTGGAACACAGTTAAGGCACACACACACACAAAATACAACAACAGAGGAATCTGGAGAAAGTGGAGTATCTGGCATCCCTATCTGAAAGACTGGTACTTGTTGAACACACACACACAAATCTGAAGCTCTGTAATGAAAAAAATGTCAGTACAGATGAGAAGTAGAACTAGCTAGTATCACAGTCACAAATGACAAAATGAACACTGCGATCAGAACGCCTTAATCAAATATACAATTATATAGTTACAAATAAATAAGAGTACATACAATCACATAACTTTACAATGAGGCCGGCCACAAAATCTCCATCCATGCTTGAAATGTAAAGTCTGCATTCTGATCTTGAGAGTGCAAGTCAAATGTCTTTGAGACCCAAATGACTTCACAGCAGAAACCCAGTCTGGCACAATAACTACAGCATCAAGGTATCAGTATGCCACTTTCACAGATACAAGGTACATTGTAAAAAATATGTAAAGGACCCTTTCCATGCCCTCTGGTTGGCATATAAGGCTAGACCTACACTTTATAGTCTAAACTGCACTCAGAGGGTGATATATACACTGCGGCATAGTAAAATATTTAGCACACACAGACCAGACGTTAAAAATCTAACACACTTTGTGTCGTGGTGATACACAGGGGTAATGACTAATAACACACTGTGCGTTGGTCAGGTCAGAAAGAGTTTACCACGTCGCCACAGACACCATCTCTGTCTCAGACCGGGGATGCTTTTACCCACTGTACGTGAACTGTTATTAGGCTGGTCATCTACAGTGGGTTCCGGAACATATTATAAGAAGTTAAGGTGGCTCATATGATATTGTCTAAATCACCCATTGTCTGCCAGTCACTGTGTTATGGTATATGGCTAGCACTATTTGGATGGGGAGCTGCAGTACTGAGGCGGTTAGATACTCACCTGACAGCCTTAACAGTTACTGGTGCCATAGGTATTGGAACTCTTTGCTTGCTGCTGAAGATGCAAGACGGATCGCTTATGGGAGTGTCGATTTTTAATTTAACATTCTGACAGCCCAAAGGTCCTTGGTTCATACCTGCATCAAGGTTGGTTTTTTTTCTTCCAAAATTAATCTTGGCTCCCAGGTCGACCCAGCCTAAAATGGGTACCAGGTTATATCCTCGTATTATTGGTTATCCTCGGAAGTAAAGGCTGCTAGGGTGCCTTGGAAGTAAAGGCTGCTAGAGTGCCTTGGAAGTAAAGGCTGCTAGGGTGCCTTGGAAGTAAAGGCTGCTAGGGTGCCTTGGAAGTAAAGGCTGCTAGGGTGCCTTGGAAGTAAAGGCTGCTAGGGTGCCTTGGAAGTAAAGGCTGCTAGGGTGCCTTGGAAGTAAAGGCTGCCAGTGTGCCTTGGAAGTAAAGGCTGCTAGTGTGCCTTGGAAGTAAAGGCTGCCAGGGTGCCTTGGAAGTAAAGGCTGCTAGGGTGCCTTGGAAGTAAAGGCTGCTCGGGTGCCTTGGAAGTAAAGGTTGCTAGGGTGCCTTGGAAGTAAAGGCTGCTAGGGTGCCTTGGAAGTAAAGGCTGCTAGGGTGCCTTGGAAGTAAAGGCTGCTAGGGTGCCTTGGAAGTAAAGGCTGCTAGGGTGCCTTGGAAGTAAAGGCTGCTAGCATGATGATTGGTCCATAAATATATGTGCAGCCTCATATGCCCAACCCATCATTTGCATTAGGACAGCTTTTTTTTTTTATACCTATTATCTGTATATATATCTTTTAGCTTTTTTTTTAATACATATTATCTGTATATATATCTTTTAGCTTTTTTTTTTATACCCATTATCTGTATATATATCTTTTAGCTTTTTTTTTTATACCTATTATCTGTATATATATCTTTTAGCTTTTTTTATACCCAGTATCTGGATATATATATCTTTTAGTTTTTTACCTAGTATCTGGATATATGTCGTTTAGTTTTTTAAAATCTGGATATATATCCTCTATTTTTTTTAGCCTTATATCTGGATATATATTCTTTAGTTTTTTAACCAAGTATTTGAATATCTTTAGTTTTTTTTTTTTTACCTAATATCTGAATAAATATCCTTTAGTTTTTTGTGTGTGTGCCTGGTATCTGAATATATATCATTTAGTTTTTAATCTAGTATCTGGATATATATCATTTATTTTTTTTTGGGGTCTTTTTTTAACCCAATATCTGGATGTATAACATTTGCTTTAATGATATAGGTTTCTTGCTTAAATTGGCCCCAATGTGGGAGAGAAAAAAAATAGAACCTCCTCCTCACCACCAACGAGAATGTCATACAAGTCGACAAATTGGTGGTGCTTCTTTCAAAGTCGGAGTGCATCTGCCTGACAGACGAGGAACCAACGACTTGCCTACAGCTAAGCCAAACCTGTTGAAAGAATGAGCACACAAAACTCAACTTATGAAACAGGACTAAAATCCAGAAGTGGACGAACAGCCAGTACTTTCTGCCAGAGTTTACTGTCAGTGAAATCAAAGAAGAAGATGAAAAAGACAATAATCTGGTATATATTCTTGCATTTTTCCCCAAACTAAGATGAGATACTGTAATTCTAGGTAGAAGTCAGAAGAGAGTTGATCAGTGATGAGGTGCAAGGTGATATTCCTGAGTTTTCAACTAAAGTTCTGCTTGGAAAAGATGAGGTATGAATTATTTAGGCCTCACTGTTGTCCTTATTTTGTGTGTCAAAAAAGCCATGCCAGAATATGAAGGCTGATGACGTAGGAGAGGCAATTGGCAGTATTTTTTAGGATGGCTGTTTTTTCCAATCTAAAATGATGTGGCTGAAGTGTGACATGTCAGCAGCATTTTTTCTTAGTCACACATCTTCTTCTTTTTCTTTGCATTCACCAGCTGTAAACGCTGGCAGAAAGTTCTGGTTGTTCGTCCACTTCTGGCCTGCGGTCCTGTTTTAGAACCTGAGTGTTGTGTGTGCATCCGTTTGACAGATCTGACTCATTTGTAGGCAGACTGCTGGTTCCTTGCCTCTCAGGCAAATGCACTCCGACTTTGAAGGAACTCCCAATTAGTCGACTCTTACGACATGCTTTTGGTTAGGCAGTGAGTCTATTCTTGTTTTTTCTATAACAGGGCCCCGGAACCTACACGGGGAGCCACAAATAAATTATGAGAAATTGCTCGACTGAAGGAGGACAAATATCAATAACCCGGAGAAAATAAATGTAGAAAATTGCTGAGAGAAGTGTACATGGGAAGGCTGCTGTGACTTGGTCATGATTTATGGCATTAAAAAAAAAGTAAAGGACCCCTTTCCATACCTACAGGCATATAGGGCTAGACCTATATTTTATAGACCAGTCAGCGCTCAGTGGGTGATGTGGTCAACATCATGCCGGCCACATTTACTTCCCAGGACTTCTCCCCGAATTTTACCTGGTACCCATTTAAGGTTGGGTCAACCTGGAAGCACTGATGACATTAAGGTACATTGAAAAAAATCGTGAACACAAAAGTTCTTTTGCATGTGATAAAGTCTTCTTCAGCGTTCGTTATTAAAAGGGTGGCTGGCACTTTGTGTTCTGGTTAACAGCCAGACTGCAGTATCATGGATGACATTGATAGTCTGGAAAAAGATTACGATGAGAATAGAGACAAAGGAGAAGAGGACGGCAGACAGTTTGAGACATAAGCATCTGAGAAGAAACGTGTGAAATTCATTGAAGAGCAACAGAAGTCCTGAAATCTCATGCACTTTTTATGGAAGATTCATTTAACACTATCTGGTCTTGCTTGTCGCAGTAAGGCAGTAACTCCCAAGCCTGCCTATAACGAGCGCAGTGGACCATTAGAATCTGCTAAGACGAAAAGTTGCCAACAAATAAATATACGGGATCTTTTTGTTTCCATTAAAAAAAATTATTGTATATTTATCAATGACTATAAAGGATGAAAAGGTGCCAGTAAACAAATAAATAGGATCTTTTAGTTAGCTTCTTTAAAAAAAAAGAATTATATTAATCAATGATTTGATTTGATTCAAGAACCGACATCACAGCACTCAGGGCATTCCCATAAACACTCCGTCCCCATCTTCAGCAGCCAGCCAAGAGTTTGGATACTAATGTTACCAGTAGCATTCTGATTAAACGTCCGTCTTGCCTTTCCTCTGAGCCTCGAGCATCTGCCAGAATCTCTCGTCACTCCCCCCTGCATCAATCTCAACAGACTGTGGTGATCCATCGGCTCCTCCAAACTGTACACGCTCTCCCACAAGGCACTAACCACGTCTGCCTTATCATGAATCAGTATTCCACCAAGCTGTACAGAACCAGCCAGTCATTAAGAAAAAATGAAAAGGTGCCAACAACAAATATATAGGTTCTTTTAGTTTCCTTCTTTCTTTTTAAAATTTTATTAGTTATTTTATTATGTATTTTGGTCTGTCTTCATTTCTGAATCCTGTATGTTCAAATGTATAAACATTCTAAAATGTTTATTTATTTTTTGTTGTTTTTATTTCTGTCAGCCACCAAAAATATTATAAATAATTAACACATAGTACATACCAAAAGTATTAGACAAAAAATAAATATCCACTATCATAAAAGACAAAAACTATATATATCAGTTATGACCAGAAAAGGTTCAACAAGATCTAATTAAATGACTACTCTACTATTATAGTTGCAGGATTTAGGTAGTCCCATATTCTTTCAGTGACGTTGCAGAACCCCAGTAGTTGTTGGCTGTTTTGGTTTTACTAGGCAACTTTATGCTAAGTAGCTTGCCATTGCTGCCTCAACCTTCGGCTCTAGATGCCTCTGTTGAAATCAGCACAAGGCTGGATAACTGAGTCAACCAAAGTATTATTGTTATAATTTTTTGTTTGCCTTAAAGGTTACATATCTCAGCTAAGCTCATATCTTATTTACTGTGTGTGTGTATATGTATATTATTTACTTTTTCCTCAGCCAATCACACATGTTGTGGCTAAAAAAATTGTTACAGAGATAAACCCACCCATTCCAGTGATTCTCACCCTTGCCCTGAAGGACACCAGCCTAGAAACAGCGGAAGCCGTGATCAGACTGATTAAGTTATGCTTGTGACGATTGCTCATGTTATCCAAAATTTTGTTTGTATTGTCTGAAAAACATGCTTCTATTTTGTATGGCAGATGTCATATATTTGATATAAAAATTGTTTCTTTATCCCAAAAAAAAAAAAAAAGAGTTCTCACTTGTCGGCCTGAATGTCATGGCTTCATCTAGCCAGATTTTTAATAAAGAGAAGGCATTGGTTCCCAGCCCTAAATGGGTAACAGGTAAAGTCCTGGGAAGTAAAGGCTATTCAAATGATTATACATACCCACTTTGGTTGCGAGGTTACGTTTGTAACTGCTGGGGAAAGGCAATATAACCTTATGTTTGAACTGGGCTTACCTGGGTTTGTACTGCAGGATTCTCATCCTTAAGATCTTAATACTGTGGACTCAGTCCTTGATGGGACAAACTACAGTCTTGGATGGGACAAACTACAGTCTTGGATGGGACAAACTACAGTCTTGGGTGGGACAAACTACAGTCCTGGAAGGGACAAACTACATTCCTGGAAGGGACACAGTCCTGGATGGGACAAACTACAGTCCTGGAAGCGACAAACTACAATCCTGGAGGGAACAAACTTAAGTCCTGGAGGGGACAAACTACAATCCTAGAGGGGAAAAAATACAGTACTTGAGGGAACAGATAACAAACAAGTAAAGGCGGCCGGATGTAATGTTGACCATATGGCCCCCAAGTGCAGATTGGTCTAAAAATGTAGATCTAGCACTGACACTAGTACCACTGAGAGTTTTCATAAAGTGTACCGTGGTAGGAATTAGGATCGCACACGTGAGCCTCTGCTGGAGACAAGTAAAATAAACAAATTTACAAGAACTGAATGGCACTCGTAGAAAAAGTAGAGAGATAGGAAGACACACTATACAACAAAAATCGAAAGCTACAGTTATTACCCTCTAGAGATTAAACCTGTCACCTCCAAGTGACGAAGATGCTCCACTACGGAAGCAAGTGTACTAATACCTATGGCTACTCGACACCCCTAACAAAAAGGTGTCATTGTAAGACAGGTATATCAGTGTGTCCTCTTATCTCTCTGCTTCTTTCAATGAGTGCAGATCAGTACTTGAATATTTGTTTTTTATATTTACTGCCTCAAAGTTTTGCCTTCTGATTTTGACCAGTGTAATGAGGATTGGTCCATGTGAAAAAGCAAAAAATGTGTTTATTTTGTGAGTGTGTATCTGAGTGAGGTGACTCTTGTAAAGTTTGGATAGTTGAACAAATAAATATAATGGAATTAAATTCCATTTTTCTTTCAACCCTAGGGTTTTGTTGGTTTTTGAATGATTATATATCTGCATTTCTGTGTTGAAGCTAGGGAAAGTTAACACAAGACGATTAATGAAGACGTCTTGAAAGAAGTTGACTCACGAAGAGGACTGATTGCCCACATCAGAAAGAGACAATCTACATTCTTTGATCATGTGATGAGAAGGAGAAAACTGGGGTACATCATGATGGTAGGAAAGTTGGAGGGAGGGAGAGGGAGACTGAGAGAACAAAGGCTGGACAGTATGACATCATGACATGGAAGATCATCTGTGTCAGATTTGATTGAAAGTACACGAGACAGAAGGTTGCGGATAAACATGACTATCAATGCCACACGGAATAGACTTTAAGAAGAAGAACATCAGACTTCAATACGTGTAGTTACAAAGACGATGGATGGTTGGCTATGACACTTGTGTGACAAGATGGTTGGTTGCCGTGACAGATCTGTGACTAGATGGTTGGTTAGTTATAACAGTTCTGTGATAAGATGGGTGGTTGGCTTTGACAGATCCATGGCAAGATGTGTAGTTGGCTGTGCCAGATCCATGATAAGATAGCTACGACAGATCTGTGGCGAAAGGGGTAATTAGCTATGAACCTTCTGTGACAAAATGGGTTGTTGCCTAGGACAAATCTTTGACAAAATAGGTGGTTTGCTATGACAGATCAGATCTGTGACAAATGGGTGGTTGGCTATGATAGATCTGACAAAATGAGTGGTTTCGCTGTGACAGTTCTGTGGCAAAAAGGGTGGTTAGCTATGACAGTTCTGTGACAAGATAGTTGGTTGACTATGACAGTTCTGTGACAAGATGGTTGGTTGGCTATGTCACTTCTGTGGCAAGATGGATATGACAGTTTGGTGGCAAGATGGCTGGTTGGCTTTGACAGTTCTTATGCAAGATGGGCGGTTGGCTATGACAGTTTGGTGGCAAGATGAGTGCTTGATTATAACAGTTCTGTGACAAGGTTGGCTTTGACAGTTCTTATGCAAGATGGGCGGTTGGCTTTGACAGTTTGGTAACAAGATGAGTGGTTGATTATAACAGTTCTGATGCTAGATGGGCAGTTGGCTATGACAGTTTGGTGGCAAGATAAGTGGTTGATTTTGATAGTTCTGTGGCATTGGCTTTAACAGTTCTTTGATAAGAATCTTGTCATGTTGATTGACCCATGCTCCTTCCAGATGAAAAGTTGTCAGAGGGTACAGGGAAATAAACTGGGCAGGCCACAGCAGAATTTGAAATGACTTTAAGGTGGTGGTCGTTGTCCTCTCTTGAATGCATGCATAAATCCATTTCTCATGTTGGTTTTGGGTCCCATTGTGGGGAAAACAAGAATAGACCCCCTGCCTCCCCAACAAGCATGTTGTTGGAGTCAACTAACTGGGGGCTTCCTTCAAAGTCGGAGTGCATCTGCCAGAGAGGCCAGGAACAAACAGTCTGCATGCAAATCAGCAAGATCTGTAAAACAGATGAGCGTGCAAAACAGGTCTTGGAACAGAGCCAGAAATGGATGAGCAACCAGGTCTTTCTGCCGGGGTTTACAGCCAGTGAACGCAAACAACAACAAACAAATCCATATGACTAAACAGATTTCTCCTTGGATCTAAAATCCAGCATCCATCCACCTAAAAGATCCACTCCTGGGATCACCCACCTAAGAATAAAATTACCTGAGATCGACCTGACGGACGGATGACTGTTCCAGCATTCATCCACTTAAATATGACTATTCCTGGATCCATTCAGCTAACAGGTGACTATTTATGGATCCATTCAGCTAACAGGTGACTATTTATGGATCCATTCAGCTAACAGGTGACTATTTATGGATCCATTCAGCTAACAGGTGACTTTTCCTGGATCCATTCAGCTAACAGGTGACTATTCCTGGATCCATTCAGCTAACAGGTGACTATTTATGGATCCATTCAGCTAACAGGTGACTATTCATGGATCCATTCAGCTAACAGGTGACTATTTATGGATCCATTCAGCTAACAGGTAACTATTTATGGATCCATTCAGCTAACAGGTGACTATTTATGGATCCATTCAGCTAACAGGTGACTATTCCTGGATCCATTCAGCTAACAGGTGACTATTCCTGGATCCATTCAGCTAATAGGTGACTATTCCTGGATCCATTCAGCTAACAGGTGACTATTCCTGGATCCGATCAGCTAACAGGTGACTATTCCTGGATCCATTCAGCTAACAGGTGACTATTCCTGGATCCAATCAGCTAACAGGTGACTATTCCTGGATCCATTCAGCTAACAGGTGACTATTCCTGGATCCCTTCAGCTAACAGGTGACTATTCCTGGATCCATTCAGCTAACAGGTGACTATTCCTAGATCCACCCAGCTAACAGATGACTATTCCTAGATCTACCCAGCTAACAGATGACTATTCCTAGATTCACCCAGCCTAACAGATAACTATTCATAGATCCACCCAGCTAACAGATGACCATTCCTAGATCCATACAGCTAACAGATGACTATTCCTAGATCCACCCAGCTAAAAGATGACTATTCATAAATCCATTCACATTAAAAAAAAGGAATGAATTGAAACAGCATTACAAAACTATTTTACTATAACAACACAAATTTCAGTTTTGATATCACATGTTTAGTCAGTTTGATGCAATGTAGTTAATTTTTACAAAAATTACATTTGTTAGTCACCTTTGCATTTAACTCTTTCTGAACAAAGCAACTCACCATGTATTCCTTGTTGAGTTCAAAGAAAGTTGTTTAGTTTGAAACTTTTTCTATTACTTCTTCTTCTTTGCGTTTGGTTTCGTATGCTCAGATCAAACCATCAGCTGAGTTACCTCTATGAACTTGCTTGTCAGTAGCAGGTCCTTCATGGTTCCCCATAGCTTGCTCTTGAGGCCAGGTGTCTTTTCGAAGTTGTAGGTAGAGTGGGCAGGTCTGCAGAATGTGCTCAAGTGTTTATGGTCCTGTCTGACAGGCACACTTTGGGGACTGTACAATCTTTATTTTATGCATGTGGTAGCTGAGCCTGCAGCATCCTGTTCGTAGACAGGAAATTGTTGTATGTTGCTTTCTGTTGAGTCTGCTGATGGGGTCTTGTGAATGTTTACTGTTAGTTTTTTCTCTCACCACAATTCTTTGTATTTTCCTTTGATAAGTGTTCTGATTTCTGGTAATGACAATGAATGGGCGTGGTGTTTCTCCTTTGTTCCGTTTTTTGCAAGTCTGTCTGCTAACTCATTTCCTGGTATGCCGCAGTGAGCCGGGATCCACTGGAGAACGATTTGATTGTTTTCTGTTTAAGAAATGTGGACACAATCATTCAGTCAGCAGGTCTTCTACAGACTTTCGCTCTCTTCATGGCACGCCTGAAAGTCTTTCTCTAGCCAGTTCTCCAGTCCTGTTTGCTTCCATAGCCATTGCATCTTCTATGTCCTGTATCTATCTTCACGGAGGTCAGCATCTGCCTTGTTTTCTGAAAACTGCATCCTGCCTAACAGTTCTCTTTAGACCACCATGACACCTGGCATGGTCAAAATACCCCAGCTTTCAGGGCAGAATGCTTTTTATGAGCCAATTCTCCTTGATGTTCAGATCAGGCAGGATGTCAGTGTTTTTTTTCTTGGTCCATGGTATTCTAAGAATACTTTTGTAGCATTTTAGTTAAAAAGCTCTGAGTTTTTCTTTACAAGTTGAATGTTGAATTAAGAATCAACATCATAGCACTCGGGACACTCCCATAAGTGCTCCATCCCCATATTCAGCAGCAAGCGAAGAGTACCAATTCCAATGGCACCAGTAACTGTCTGACTGTACATCGAATGTATTTTCAATATATCTAATATATATACATATATTTTCTTTAATGACTGAGTAAGACTCCATCAATTTTTGACTTCCATTTAAAGTTTTTAGGGATATATAATGTGGTGTCTCCCCAAGCTTTTCACATCCACGTGACCTAGCCCCTCAACCTTTGGCAATCTTTCAGACTGTGAGGGGTAAGTGAGTATGATGTTGTTGCTAACAGTAGATAGCACAAAAAGGTGTCCACTTAACCCAGTGGATACTCAGACATACAAGTAGAACATTGTACAATTTATTGCCAGGCATACTTTGCTGTATCTCCTCAGACCAACAAATAATGAAGCACTCACATAAACTGCACACAGTCTCTCTCCATAAACAGTTTGTCTAATCACTGGAAGTTCATGATCACCGTGTGAACTGCATAAGTAAATTCGAATTTATAACGTATTCCTTGTGTTTGCATAAGGGAGGATTGTTAATTCTTTTTTTAATTAAATCTTCGGCTAGTCTCAGCATTCACCTGTTCTTTGTGGTAAATAATATGGAAAGCACTCTCCTTGTAAATTACATATTCAGACTCAAGCAAACAATGTCCTATAGAAGGACTGGGTTATTTCCTGTTGGTTTTTCTGTCACCTTTTTCTATCCCATATGTCTATTAAATTAACCCATTCTATCCGAATAATTAACTTTGCTTTTTCTGTCCCACAGTAGCCTAATAGTTTAACTCATGCATACCTATGAACCGGCTGCTATAATGCAGGAATAATTTTCTAGTGCCAGATGAGTTAAGATGTGCGGTTATAAACATAAGATGACAATTATAGCTCAGCATAAAAATCAGTGAAGGAGTCAGTGCTTCAATCTGTAAACATTCGTTACAAATTAATCTGAGACTATGTCTTGAAAAGATATTAAACCAAATAAAATATAGAACTGGTCAGTTTCACATTATCACAATCACAAATGACCAACAAATGTTGAAGGTAGAAAGCCCTTTTCAGTAATGACATTCATTCATTCATTCAGTAGCATGTCCCTCGCGGAACCTCGCTGCCATAACAACCCTCCGGAAAACCTTCCTATCCTGAGCAAGATGTCCTGCGTCTGATACACCCATCTGGAGATCATCTGCCACATCCTGCACCCATCTTCTCAGTAATGACATTGACAATATTAAATTTACAAACAAGAATAATCAGCATTGCTTAACTGATGCCTCTCTGAGATAAATCTACACGTCTGTCTGGGATTTATGGTGATGTATCTATAGAGTACCCATCAAAGATGCAAACAGCGGTGAATGAAGAGTGAGAAGCAACAATGAAATTCATAATCTGTTTAAATCAACACTGTTGACTGGCATCATGAGAAATGGCCTGGGGCACACTGAAAGAATGTCAGATAAGAGAGAAGTAAAAACTGTATACACCAGGTAGATGAATGGTCGTAGACCATGAGGCAGACCAAGAAGACGATGAAGAGATAATGTCCAGAGAGACCTGCAAACACTTGGTGTCACCAACTGGAAAAAGAAGGCCAACCAGAGAGATGTATGGAGGCGGGTGATATCTGCAGCAATGAACCTCAAGGGCTCAGAATGCTGAAGAAGGCCAACCAGAGAGATAAATGGAGGCAGGTGATATCTGCAGCAATGAACCTCAAGGGCTCGGAATTCTGAAAAAAAAAAGATCTTCAGAGCAAAACAATTTCTGTTCAATCAATCGATCAGCATGTCCTCAGGTTCGAGCCAGGGGATGGCAGAAAAACTGCATACTCCCCAGATTAATGGTGTATGTGGCACTGAGGCTGTAAGGCATCAATGCTCACAACACTGAGTCAAATGAGCTATGCTCAAGTGCTTCTGGTTGAAGAAGAAAAACTTTATTCCTGGACATGAGAGACTATGGCCAACGATTCTACAGGAAATTGAGTTGCAGGAGTTGAGTCAAGAATTGACATTACAGCGCTATGGGCATTTCCATACATGCTCCGTCCCCATCCACAGCAACCAGTGCAAAGTTTCAATACTAATAGTGTCGGGCATAGTCTCGTATGTCTGTCTTGCTTTTTCCTCTAGGTGTGCCGGCCAAAGCCTCTGGTCACAGCCAGGTGCATCATTCTCTCCAGCCCATAATAATCTAGTTTCTCTTCTGACTTCTTTACTTGTTCCCAAAGGGCTCTGAGCACATCTGCCTTGTCATGTATCAATTAACCACCCAGCAGTGCAGATCCAGCCAAATTTGTCTGCCTGTTTATTCACCACCATGACGGCATAGCCTGGAGAGCTGCAGGAAATTCAGACCAGAATTTGGGATTCAGAGAGTATGACAGGGCTGTATTCTGACACCCCGGGGAATGTATTCCATTTAATGCTTCATTCTGTTCATGTTTATTAATTACCCTTTTATGTATCTTTATCTATCGATGGCACTCAATGCTCAAGGGAAAAGACTTTTAATCTAATCAGGTTGCCACAAGAACCATCAACATGAAAACTCTTTACTGGCTACAGAACAAAGACACAGAGCAAAAATGTAAATGTCCAAAGTGCAGTGATCTTGATTCTTCAATTATTCATTCATCAATGACTGAACCATTTTGCCAGTTCTTTTTTAATGGAACAGAATGGGGAGAATGACCACAAAGGATGCACACAAGCTATCCATCTTCCACCACACATGTCTACATAGAATTATCTAAATTTTCTGGCCAGATACAATTTCAAACACTAAACTACTTCAAGTCACAAACCAAGAAACTCTAGACAGTATGATAACCAAGAGATGATGGAAATGGCTTGGCCACGTTATGAGAATGAATCCTGATATACCTGCTAGAACAGCTCTGATTTACCTGCCCCAAAACAACATGGAGACGAATGATGAAAAGTGATCTGAGTGCAACATCTCTGACATGGAACACTGCACTGAAGATTGCACAGGAGAGGAAAGCACGGAAAGTCCTCTCTGAAGCCTCATGTGCCACTAGGCATAAAGAGAACTGATGATGATGAATGACTGAACCATCCAATATTCTTCTTTTGAATCAATTCAATTTATACAAATGAAACAGAAATAAAATCCCCCACCTCCCAGTGATCAGATAATTATCTGAGACGTATGAGAGAAGCCACATAAATCCATATAGACATAACATTATTCGAGTAACCACGGACATAGACAGCCAAGGCAAACTCTACATCATTTGTTTCTTGTGCATGCACGCCAGTCGAGAACACAGTTTCTGTGATGCTGTTCATGTCAACGTATGGAAGGTTCAACGGGAAACCAGACACCTGCAACAACAGATAAGATTATTTAACGCTTTGAGTCCCAGGAAACACATCATACTTTCAAAGGTTCCTACCTAGAAGCCCAATTAACGCATGATGCGCAGATTTTAGTCTCTCTTCACTACCCATTTGGCCTGTGATGCTAAAGAGTTAAAACAAAGAAATTCTTCTTCTTTTGTTAATATTTGCTTTGTGCTGTCAGACATCACATTTTAACAGATGATAGGTAGCTGAACTAGGGCATGCTCTGTTGCTTGTTATGTTGTGATCTCTGGTAAAACAAGTAACTGAAAGCAGTCCTATGATTTATACCCTACACCGCAAGTAATTGTGGCATTGCCATTTGATCTCCTTGCACCATCTAGAGCAGTGTTTTTCAACCAGGGAAGGGGTGGGGCCTTGAAGGGGGCACAAGAATATTTCACGGGCGGCGTCAAACAACTTTGACACTGAGTGCATTTGTACTTGTAATCATTCAAGAACTTCTAACCTTTACCTTGTCTTAATGAGCTGTTGGAAAATGAGGAGTGAAAATAATGAACTTGCATATTTAGATTCAGATGGGATTCAGATACCATATGAAGTTACAAACATCTTTTATTCATTTAAAGAGCCTGGAGTTCTTTTATAGTTATGAAATAACAACACACCTTGTTTGTACCAATCTTGACTGCTTTCCTCTATTTCTTACCAGAAGTCAATCATAGTTGACCAATATTCTGTGGAAATTATCTTGCCACTTGTAAACTAAATACCAGTCTTTTTGTTTTAGTGTTTATTATCTACCTTAGGCTTCTGCAATAAAACCTTTCCAAGACAGACATTGTTAATGGAAGAATCATGTGAATAGGGCTGTCTCTCAGGAAGAACAGACCCAATGCCCCGTGACAAGCATGTCCTACAAGGCAACTAATTAAATGCCCCCCCCCCCCCACCCCCAAAGTCTGAGTGCGTCTGCCTGAGATGCAAGGAACAAACAGTCATACAAATAAGCCATGTTTTCGCAAAACTCAAGTTCTGAAAACAAAAGTGCACAAACAACCATACATTTCTGCCAGAGTTCACAGTTGGTGAACACTAATAATAATAATAATAAGAAGAAGAAGAAGAAGAAAAAGGGGGCTGAAGTTGTATTTCCTCTGTGACTGCTACTTTCTTGGCCATACTGCAATGATGTGATCTCTTTCTATGATCCACTACTTGGAAGTGGATTTCAGTCAGCCAGAGTTACAAAGCATATTCATTCCCACCCTATGCTATCAGTGCCAGACATGGTCACTCATAACAAAACATAAAAAAAAAAAATTATAATCATGGACATGAAGTGTCTGAGAAAGGTTGAAGGAGTGACCGAAGGGATAAAATTAGGAATGAGGTCATACGAGATAAATTCGGCACAGAACCAATTCTAAATTACATAGAAAGCAAATCAAATGGTTTGCCCACTTGGAGAGAATGCTTTCTGATGCTATACCATTCAAGGTATATACCAAAAGAGGAGAGGTATGTAGAGCAAGAGGTAGACCAAGAACAAGATGGAATAACATCAGAGAAACTCTACAGTACCACGATTTGTCTATGGCCAAAGCAGCCAGCAGAGCACGAAGCAGGACTTTATATCTTCCTCGACACCCGAAGCAGTAAAAAGAAGAGGAAGAGTTCACTGTCTCTGACTAAAGCAGTCAAGCGATAAGCCACTGAATGCCTTCATCTAAACTTAGCTGTCTCTTCGGTACTCCTGAGTTTGTTAACCTCAAGTGTGGAGCGAAGCACTTACCTTGTAAGATCTGAAGGAATCTTCTAAATCTCTCAGGTATGACTGATCTATCGGCTTGCCACAGTTATCTTCCAAACTGTTAAAAACACACAAGAAAACCATCATTATTAATCAGCATGACCTTTTCAGAACGTCGCTCTAGTCATGGCACACCTAGAATCTCTCTTTCTCTAGCTAATTCTCCAACCCTGGTGCTTTTATAGTCAGTGCTTATCCAATGTCCTGTATCCACTTTCGGGGAGGTCAGCCTCTACCTTGTCTTCCAGAAACTGTCTCCTCCATCACCGATCTCTCTGGATCACCGTGGCGCTTGATATGCAAGCAGAAAACTGTCAACATATCTTCTTCTTCTTCTCTTCCACCATTTACCTCAGCGAGGTGTTGGGGGAAGATGTAAGGATCGTTTGTGCGCTTTTTCTGTCAAAATATTAATGAAATAAAAGCCAAATGTCTAGACACACTTCCAGAACTAAGACCACAATTACCTAGTGCCGAGGTTCCCATCTGGTGATATGGGGGAACACATTTTAAAAGTCTTGTCAAGTTATTTAAAAAAAAAAAAAATTCAAACACAGAATGCAATCCATTTTTTCTTCTTTTTCTGTCCTTTATTCCTCCATAATGGAGCAAAGGCCCTTAACTAACTCCTACCAAGTCATCCTATCCTTTGCTATTGAATGCAACTTACCCATGTTTTCCCTTACCCCATGTTTTCCCTGATCCCACGATTTCCCTTACCGCATGTCTTCCCTCACCCCATGTCTTCCCTTTATTTCTAACTTCACTCTTTAATACCATTCTCCATGTGTTTTTGTGTGTGGCCTGCCTTTATTTGCATGCCACTGTAGGTTCCAGTGCAAAGACATTCTAGTCTCAGGTTTTCTCAACACGTGTCCTATTCAATGTACACACACATATATTTTTATATACATACATTCCCAAAAACACACATATATATAAACTGTAATAAGTTTTTCAGTATGACTATTACAAGTATGTGGTCAGTGGCAGATCTTCAACAATAAAGAGGGCCTGATGGTCTTAGCTAGCTTGGAATTACTGATGCAACACATAAATTCTTGCATACTGAACCATTTAACCACAAAGGGAGAGTCAAACCCACACTTTACCAGCTGAAGTATTTGTTTCATTTTCTTGTACACTAAATCTAAATCAGTATTTCCCAACAAGGACCCATGCTCCACAGGGGGAAATTTGATTGTTAAAGGGGGTGTGTGGGTAATTTGATGTTGGGGGGGGGGGGGGGGAGGGGGGGGGGGGGGGGGGGGGGGAGCAGGCAATTCAATTGTTGGGGGGGGGGGGGCAATTGAAAATGGCCGACTCCAGAGTTACATGGGATTTGGTAGGGGGAGGGGGATAAGAATTTTCAGTAAGTCTTAAGTGGGTCATTGCACACAAAAAAAGTTGGGGAAACAATAATCTAAACCGTGCTATATGTCTAACATAATTAGGTAATGGATAGATCTAATTCACAAGAATTAGCAAGAAAGCAGAGAAACTGAAAGACATTCACTGCATTTTTTCAGCATAAAAGTTGCCACAAGTACAAGATGCTCCAAAAATAAGATGCCCCAAGTATAAGATGCCCCAAGTATAAGATGCCCAAGTGTAAGATGACCCCTAATTTTTTTAAAAACCCAAAATTAGGAAATAAATATATTTAACACAATTCCTATACAAGACAACCCCCCCCCCCCCCCCTCCCCCCACCTCTTCTCCCCGTTTTTAACTTTAAAAATTTGGGAAAATATTGCCTAATATTTAGAAAAATACGGTACTCGTTGTGGAGAATTTTTCTTGATTTAAAACATGATTTATTGATAAAGTACAACTGCTTGTGAAAGGTGGGTGTTTGGAAGGACTGATGTAAGATGGGCCTGCGTGCCCATTTTGTGACCCTCTGAAAATAAAGTCTGTTCATTCAATGTGGTTTTTGTGAAGAATGTAAAGAATAAAATAGAATGATAGAAACAAGCAAACACGGCAGCCCACCTTGAGGTGCAGGACAACGCAAAACAGATTTGAGAAATCAGATACAGGCTGTCAGTATTTTGTGGACATTTTATGAGAACAAATGTGCTTGAAAACTTGTTTACAACTAACAAGACTGATGGAGAAAGAGCCAAGGGAAGGTAAAGAGCTAAATATCTCATGGCTTGACCATATGGATGGGGCAAGACGTGAACACTAATGTTATGGACCTAGTTTTTAGTGTATGACTGTTTTTGTAGTGCTGTTTTGAAAGACGCCTATTTGTGCACCAATGGACTTTCGGGATATCGATGTTGAATGGGTGAGAAAGAGAGAGGAGAGTCAGGAATGAATGGATATTGATGGTTTGGTTTGTAGGGACTGACAGGTTAGGTTTTTGTTTTCGTGTGTTGGATATGTGTAGCTTATTAAGTCAATGTGGACTACGGCGTATGACTTCTACAATGTGTTTTTCCAAGTGTCTCGATTTGATACTGTGTTATAAGGACTTTTCTGGCAGCGGTGACTGAAAAAACTGGTCTCTGGCGACCTACCTAATCCATAATTCTGGTAACTGTGTGAGATGGCAAAACATGAAAGCCTTCACTTATCGGCATAGAGCATGACGACAATGAGATCTATTTCAAGTATATTTTCAGACATTCACATGTGAAGCATTCCTTGTTTATACAGTTTAAATCAATGCAGCCATTTATGAATACTAGCAACAGTTCAAAAACAAAAGCAAAAGTTTCAACAACAAAAATGTGGTTTTACTCACACAGGAAGCAATTTCCTGATGATCTGTGTGCAGTGTCTGTTCCAGCGAGTGATGTTCCTGCTTCTCCACTCCATGATCTTGTTCTTGAGCATCTGCTCAATCTTCTCCTGTAGCTCTAGAACAAGGCTCTCAGATTTCTTGTCCTTGCGGTGGTAATGCAGCTCAGCAGGCTACCCACAGAGTAACAAAAAGACATTCAGTTCCACAATGTTCAAAAACACTATACAGTGCAAACCTGATAAGGAGAACTCATCAGAGACCCAAGAAATAGTTTTTCTTTTCAGTTTCCTCTTATCCAAGCATATGGTAATTGCCAGGGACGAACAAATTGTTCTTCACAAGAGAAATTCGCCACATCTGAGATCACCTTGAGCTGTCTGCAGTGTATTTAGCTTCCATTACTAAACTTCACAAATCAACCAAATTGTCACCACTCTTTGAGAAGGGGCTGGCTGAGTGGTTAAGAATGCTAGACTCTCATTCAGGAAAAAAGGTTTAAATCCTCACTGAGGTGCAAGATTTTCTGTCGGGGATAAACATAAAATCACAACTTGCCTAGTCTACAGTGACTGAATTAAATCTTTAAACACACGACCAGGGCTTGTCTTCTGACGGTACACAATGGTACACAGTACTGGCATCTTTTTATTTTATATTTAACGCTACTGTTATAGCCACTTTTTGGTTGGCACCGGCACTTTTAGCCACTTTTTGGTCGGCATCGGCACTTTTTTTTGGACACTTGTGGTAAGTACCAGTAATTTTTGTCCAGAAAAAAAAAAGCTAGCTCAAAACCCCGCTGTCTAACACTGCCCTGAATGAAAGAATCAAGAAGTTATATCACTGCAGTTGATACATTCTCACATTTGGGAGCCATGTTAGTGCAGTCGATAGGAGACTCACTGTCAAATCCAGCTGCCTCGTACTGCAGCCCACGGGTGTTTGAAATCAGGTGGTTCCCAGGATTCACCCAGCCTCTAGGATATGGGTACCAGAGAACACTCTGGGGTAAATGGAGCAGCATAGCTGAATTAACCTTTCGTGGTATAGATTCTCTGTTTGTTCTACTGCACTGTCCTTTTGTTCCCAGAAAGCTGTCACCACATCTGCTTTATCATAAAGTAGCCCACCGTTGCCCTAAAAAGTGGCAAATAAGGTAGTTGAGGTTGTTACAACTAGACCTTACAGGCAGAACAGGAGAAAGTGATTAGAAAATAGCAATTTTAGGTTCCCTAGTGTATCCAAGTGATCCATTTTGTATAGTTCATTAAAGCTAACAACCATTCATGAAGACAGACAGAGAGAGAGAGAGAGAGAGAGAGAGAGAGAGAGAGAGAGAGAGAGAGAGAGAGAGAGAGAGAGAGAGAGAGATAGACAGAGAGAGAGAGAGCTAGAGAGAGAGAGAGAGGAGGGGGAAGAATGAGAGAAAAGCAGGTGAGGGAGAAAGGAGGATGGAGGCAGAAAGAGATCATAATTATTAATAGTCAGAAAGCGATGCAAAATATGACAATTTTTCACTGAGGGCCTCAGTACAAGATACTGAAAATCAGAATCCAAAAGGTCCACCTATTTTTAACATATATTTTGTTTGTTCATGTCTTTAAAGATAATATATTATTCATATTATGCCTCTCAATTTCTCATATGGATATACATTGTCATATTTTATAAGTGATATTGTGTTGGTTAAAAAAAATTTTTTTTTTTAATAAAGCGATGAAGTTTTTTCCACACCATATAGTATATTGGGCATATGGTGGTTCCATATTTTCACAGACAAATGTTTCATATTTTTCTTTAAAAAATGTTTCACATTTGCACAGACAAATGTTCCATATTTTCATAGACAAATGTTCCATATTTCATAGACAAATGTTCCATATTTTTTAGACAAATATTCCATATTTTCATAGACAAACATTCCATATTTTTATAGACAAATGCTCCATATTTTCATAGACAAACATTCCATATTTTTATAGACAAATGCTCCATATTTTCATAGACAAATGTTCCATATTTTTATAGACAAATGCTCCATATTTTCCTAGACAAATATTCCATATTTTCCTAGACAAATGCTCCATATTTTCCTAGACAAATATTCCATATTTTCCTAGACACATGTTCTATATTTTCCTAGACAAATGTTCCATATTTTCCTAGACAAATGTTCCATATTTTCATAGACAAATGTTCTATATTTTCCTAGACAAATGATCCATATTTTCAAAACAAATTTTCTAAATTTTCCTAGACAAATGTTCCACATTTTCACAGACAAATGTTTCATATTTTCACAGACAAATATTCCATATTTTAAAGAGCCTAGAGGATTGGCTCATCTGTATGAAAGAAGAGAAAGAAAAAAAACCAAAAAACCACACATGTGTGCCCATTTCTCAAACCCTTTGACAATAAAATCGATTTGCTTCTTACCTGTACCGAAGCAAGACCTCGAGAAGGAAACGATCTGTTGTAGAAGGACTGCCAACAGCTAGCATTGCTAAAATTGAAGTTCATCTGCGATGGTTTCTCATACTGCTGAATGTTGGCCCAGATCTAAGAGATGAAGCAAATTTATTCACAGAAGCAAATTACAGGTCAAATCAGACGCGAAAATATCTGTCATTAAAAAAAAACCTGTCAATTGTTGCCTTTATTTTACCACTTTTGTGGTGTAGGCTGGGGGGTGGGGGGGGGGGTGTCTTTCAGCTTGTGAATTTAGGGCCTATGGCTAGTGCTGTCAACATGGACTGTGCAGGTGAGAATTTTATTTTCCCTCCAACAGACAAAAATACCCAACCTTACTGAGGATTTGAACCCCAGTCTCCTGCATGAGAGTCCAGAGTTCTAACCATGCTAGCCAGCCACTCCTCAGAGGAGGTGCAAACATCAAAATAATAATTGACCTTTTATCTTTCATGTGTGTGTTTTTGTGCATGTGTGCGTGTGTGAATGCACATCTAAATGTGTGTCTGTCTGTCTGTCTGTATGTATGTGTGTGTGTGCGCGTGCGTGCGTGCGGGCGTATGTATGTATGTATGTATGTATGTATGTATGTATGTATGTATGTATGTATGTATGTATGTATGTATGTATGTATGTATGTATGTATGTATGTATGTATGTATGTATGTATGTATGTATGTATGTATGTATGTGTGTGAGAGACCCAGTGATATCAGTTCTTAACTCAACACTAGATAAAATTCACTCTTCCAGTCCTAGACTTTTGTAGCAGACACCTCAAAGGAGAGATAACCTCTAGGCCAAATCCCAAATGAGAACTGCAGTAGTGTAGCTGCTAAACGCTCGCCTACAGGCCTGAAGGTCTTGGTTCAGATCCATATTTAGTCAAAACTGATATTGCCTATGTAATTTCAGCCTAAAAATTGGTACCAGGTAGTGTCTTGGGTAGTAAAGTTGGTCAGTTCATACTGGCCACATTACCCACAGAGTGTTGATTGGTTTAAAGAAAATATCAACCTAGCATTACACTCTCAATATGTGTTAACTTACTTACGTCCTTTTCAGGACGTACTTTTTTCTTATTTGAAGCCCCACTCTGGCTTTTGCCAGGGTCCGCAATATAGGCAGGCCATCAATATGGCCAATTGTCTGAACGCGGTTTCTGGGACCTCTCCACGGTGATCCTCGTCCGCATGGTGGCACTTTGTGTCATCAGGTGTTTATCGCTTGTGTGATGTCCTAGTGGGGTAGAAAGTCAGTCAGTCAGTCTCAATATGTCACTGGCATAAAAAAAGGGTCCTTTACTTTAAAAAACAAACAAAATCTGCCTGAGAGGTTAGGAACCAACAGTCTACATACAAATAAGCAAGATCTATCAAATTAATGTGCATGCAAAACCAATTTTGAAACAAAACCACAATTTTAACAACCAGAACTTTCTGCCAAAGTTAACAGCCGGTGAATGCTAAGAAGAAGAAAATGAATGATATAAAAGATGAACTCAAACTGTATAACTATCAATTGGGGTTAAAGATAACTAATTCAAACTGAACTTTATACTGATCATTATAACTAATTCAAGGTATAAATACTTAATTTTATATCACTCCACAAAACTTCCAGTGAAAATGGACGCTAGGCACAGTCACTATTTTGAGTCGTGGCAAAGTTTTCGCTTCTGCCAGACAGTGGCCGTTGCATTTTTGCTCCATTTGTAGACTGAAAGGATATAGTTTCGTTGCCCAGCTACTAAGTTGAGTGCAAGGTGCGACCCTGTGAGCTGCGGATTTAATTTGAAATGTTTTTCGACTGTGACTGTGCGGTGTTGTGAATTGTAGATTCAGAAAATGGCGCGTGGCCTGTCGTCGCAATATTGGTGGTGCTCTTATGTGATTAAAATTGATCGCAACTTATTTGTTGGTTACCTCTGCTACTGTGCATGATGAACTGCATTTCTAATGTTGGACTGTTTGTGTTAGCACTGCTGATGGCTACCGTATGCTTTCAATGCGTGAGTATACTAGTGTATATGCTGAGACAGCTGTGTGTAAATATTTCCACAAGGGACTGTGATAAACATTCTGTGTTTTTTGTTCGCACAGGAGCAGAGCAACTATGGGGTGACCCGTTTGCTATGAAGCTGAAACTAACATTACCATTACCATTACCATTCCACCAGCGATTTCAGGTACTCACATTTTCTGCATTGATGACACAGCCCACAATCTGTAAGGGGCAGTAGTTGTCGTACACACTGAATCTTTCCCCAGATCTGGCATTCCACAGTGACAACTTGCCATTGTCTTCTGTGAGAACATAGGCTGTCCGACCCTCGGGGATGGCAGTGCCTGAAAATCAGCCGACAATGTAACTCATTCTATTTTAGGCAACATAGTGAATTCTGTACATTTGGATTCCTCTTTGCGTTTGATGTTCGAATGCTCAAATCAGACCATTAGGCAAGTTGCCTCTATGAACTCGCATGTCAGCAGCAGGTCCTTAATGGTTCCCCATAGCTTGCTCTGCACACTTTGCTCTTGAGGCCAGGTGTCTTTTAGAAGTTGTAGGTAGAGTGGGCAGGTCTGCGGAATGTGCTCAGGTGTCCTGTTGTCTTTTTTTTGCTTTCTGTTGAAACTTGGAGGGAAAAAGAGGCAGAGGGAGACCAGATAGAAGAAGCTGGACAGTTTGAAGATCATGTGTCAGAAATGATAGAAAGTATACAAGAGGGAAGGTTGCGGACAGACATGACACCCAATGCCACACAGCACAGACTGTAAGAAGATTCCAGGCAACTGTTCCAAGAATTGACATAAAAATATCATATTTACTAATAAATGACTTTGGAACATGTGATTTGTGTATTTCAGTCAAATGAATTTGTTTTGTGCTTTCAGGTTTAAGTAAACAGTAGTAAGTACACCAAATAAGAGATATCTATATCTATATCTATATAAATATATAGTGTGTGTGTGTGTGTGTGTGCGTGTGTGTGTGTGTGTACGTGCGAACATGCGTGGCTGCATGTGTGCGTGTGTGTATTGTTTTTATCATTTAAATTCACAAACAGACACATTGCTCTGAAATAATCAAAATAACAAATACAATATATTTACATAATTATTATGAACTGGATGAACAACCTATGGCACAGCGCAAACGAGTTGATAGTATACATTTTCAGCTGACACATCTTTCCCATAGCAACTAAAGCATGAGAGTCAAGGACACAATTGTTGAAGAAACAATCAGAGCTTTTGAACTGAAACGTTACAGAAAAATTCTTATAATACCATGGGCTAAGAAGAAGAAAGACACAGACATCCTACATGATACGAACACTGAGGAGAACTGGCTGATAAATAGCATCCTGTCTGGAAAGCAGACGTATTTTGGCCATGTTAAAAAGCATGATGGCCCAGAAAAATGGTAATGGAGGGTACAATTTTGAGAAAAAGAGACAGAGGCTGACCTCTGCTAATGCAGATACAAGACATTGAAGATGCTTTGACTATGAAAGCACACAGGGCTCACACTTCATTAATCTCCAAACTTAATATCTGATATATTTAGGAAAGAGGTCTTATCACTTGTAACAGATGACATCTTCTTCACCATAGGAAAACAGTTACCCAGTAACAGCCAAGCTCTTTTGTCCATCCCCAGGAACAAGTTGGTTAGCAGAACCGCATGTTCCTCCTCATCCCCACACAACATTTTCATGAATTGCTGAGGAAGCACAAAGTCATTAATTAGGCTATTTTAGATAAGACATTTATTTGCCATAAAAATCCTTTCCAGTGGCCAGATGCTTGTCTGCAAGCCCACAAGTCTTAGGTTCCAATCTGCACTCAGACAAACTCTTTCAAAATTGACCTTGACTTCCAGGTCAACCCAGCCTAAAATGGGTACCAGGAAAAGTGCTGGAAAGTAAAGGCAGCCAGCGTGAAGCTGATCACATCACCTGACAATGACTGACTGGCTGACTTTCTACCCCACCAGGACATCACACAAGCGATAAACACCCGATGACACAAAGTGCCAACATGCGGATGAGGATCACCGTGGAAAGGTCCCAAAAACCCCGTTCAGACATTAGACCATATTTATGGCCCGGCTATATTGCGGTCCCTGGCAAATAACAAAAAATTGCATCCCACATGGGGATGACTGAATTGTTGCAAACCTGACAATGGCCTAAAAAGTGTCTTTTATTCTATGTAGTTTTATAAATATTAGTTTAATAAATTTGGTTCGTAGTTTAACCTTGCGTCCCTAGAAGACTGAATTTAGTCACTTCCAGCTGTGACACAGTTGAAAATGCTAACATATTGCCATATCTGTAGTGACATGTTCTTGAAAAGCATAGTTAAATTCCATTGATCCTATGTATGCCTGTACTGTGTTAAATAGGCCAGGATTTTAATATATTACCTCCCTTGTGTTTGTTCCATGGCTCTATTATAAGGAAAACAAGAACAGACCCACTGACTACCCAAAAGCATGTCGTAAGAGTCAACAAATTTGGAGCTTCCTTCAAAGTCAAAGTGCATCTGCCTGAGAGGCAAGGAATCAACAGTCTGCACACAAATGTGTCAGATCTGTCAAATGGATGTACAAGCAACACTCAGGTTCTGGAACAGGACTGTAGTCCAGAAGTGGACGAACAATCAGAACTTTCAACCAGAGTTTACAGCTGGTGAATGCAAAGAAGAAGAAGAAGAATATATTAACAAAAAAATAGCATTTAGAAGGGTTTCCTTTTGATTCCTAATGGCTTTTTAAAAGCCAAGTTGAGGTCGGATTTTCCCTTACGCCTCAGTGATAGAGGTCAAGGCTTGAGACACTCAATACATTTTAAGTTTTTAGGCCCCAATAATGTATTCCATTTTATGCTTTAATCCTTTTATGTTCACTGTCTACCCCTTTATACATCTTTATATATTACCCCACACCCCCCCCCCCCCCCCCCCCCCCACCAAAAAAAACAAAAAAAAAAATGAATAAAAATAAACAAAAGTAAATAAATAAACTTATTAGTGACCTGTGTAATATGGTTGTTTTTTAAAGAATATCCCCCAGAAATTCTGATAGGCTCATGACTCCTCTACCACATAAAGGCGGAGACACATCAGAGAAAAAAAGGATTGGGGGGGGGGGGGGGTAGTGTTTGAGAATCAAGCATAAATGGATGATGTTAAAACAAATGTAAGTAAAGTGTGAGGCCAGATAGGCAGAATGTTCGTTCGTGGATGAAATGTACGAAAAAGTGACTAGCGCGATGAATTGAATTAAAGTAAGGAAGAGTTGCGCTATTTCATCGACCTCACTCTCTCGCCTGTATCCGTCTGAATCCAGTGGCAGGACAAGTCGAGACAGCTAATGAGATGGGCAGAATGTAATACAGGCCTGTGTGCCCAATTCTTAACTCTCTGAAAATAAAATCTGTTCTTTATAAAAGCTTCTAACTATGAGAATTCAAACACTTACATTACAGGTGCTCCAAATATCACACTGTCCTGGGAACAATGCAGTGTCTGACACAAATGGGATCAGAGAAACATAGTGAGCTGCCAATTCCTGGTGAAATAAGATTAATAGTTGTTTACGGTTAACATATTTTGACACACATAATCACAAGGTAGCTAGAAGTAAATTTGAAACATAGTGTGAAGCGGGGACAAAAAAAGTAGATTCAGTAAATCTAACTTGTAGGAACCTTTCCTATCTTTCCAGATGACAGAGTTACATTGTGCTATAGGGAGCCATATGAATCACTGCAAACAGCAAGTGTGAGTAGCAGGACTAGCCCATGCCAAAACTAACTTGTTGTAATGCAAAGCCTGGGCAGCACTGTAGAGACCATGTGTTTGTTGCCTAGGAGATACGGTTATAATTTAACTGTCTTTACTGCCGGGGGGGGGGGGGGGGGGGTTTATCTGCAACCTGAGGAATTAAAGACTGTATGGTTAGTGCTGTTGCCATGAACTGTGCAGGTTAGAATTATTAATTTAGCCCCCAGCAGACAATGTATTCACCATCTTACCAAGGATCCAACCTGGGGGAATGAATGAGAGCCCAGTGTTTGAACTATTCAGCAAGCCACTTCTCCCAGCCGTAACTTAATTATAATTAAATTTTATATATTAAGAAACATAGGATGCTGCTATTTCTTTGAAAAATAAGATAAGAAGTTGTCAATAATAGAAAATATATAGAAAGTTGTAAACAAAAGCAAATATTGTAAGTAGCCCATTATGGAATAATAGGAAACAGATAAGAAGGCAATAATAGAAAAAAAGATTAGTTGTCAATTATAGAAAATAAGATAAGAAGTTTTCAAAAATAGAAAAAGATAAGAAATTGACAGTAATCGAAAAAAAGATAAGCTGTCACTACTAGAAAAACAAGATAAAACATTGCCAATAAGAGAAAATAAGATAAGAAATTGCCAATAATAAAAGAATTTGTCAATAATGGGAAATAAGAAAAGAAGTTGCCAACAGTAGAAAATAGCTTAAGAAGTCGTTAATGCTGGGAAACGGTCAAAATCACAGTGGTCACCTTTATTTCCTAAGGCATCCATTTTAGGATGGACCTACCTGGGAGTCTAGACCCATTTTAAAAATCTGCCTCAACGCAGATCTGAACCCATGACCACAGGGCCAGAAAGCAAGTGTGCTCGCCACTGAACCTACTAATGGTAAATTTAACCCCCTCCCCCATCTCTCTAAAAATAATTTACTTTACTCTGACTTCTTTTCCCAGTTGGAGACTCCAAGTGTCTGTAGGTCTGTGTGTTTATTATCTCTCCACCGTCTTCTTGGTCTGCCTCACAAACTGTACCCATTCAACTCTTTTGTGCGTACAGTTTGTTTTGTCTCTCTCTTATCTGCAGCTGTCCCTATATGCTCGAACCATGCCAGTAATTAATGATGATTTAAACAGATTACCATTTCTTTTTTGCCCACTCTCAATTCTCTGTTCTTTGCAGCTCTGATGGTTCCAAAAATTCACTGTAAGCCTGTTCTAAAAAGTTGTTAATACTGATTCATCTCTTTTAGCTGTACTCTAGAATTTGATTCATCTCTTTTAGCTGTACTCTAGGATTTGATTCATCTCTTTTAGCTGTACGCTATAATTTGATTCATCTCTTTTAGCTGTACTCTAGAATTTGATTCATCTCTTTTAGATGTACTCTAGAATTTGATTCATCTCTTTTAGCTGTACTCTAGAATTTGATTCATCTCTTTTAGCTGTACTCTAGAATTTGATTCATCTCTTTTAGGTGTACTCTAGAATTAAGAGCCTCAAAGGACAGTGGGTTTAAAATTTTACATAGTGTGATCTTGGTGTTAAAAGATTCAACATTTGATCTTAGCAGAAGTTGTAGGGCATTGTATACTTTATTTCCCAGTTGTATTCTAGATTGAAATTTTCTCTCAATACAGATGTTTATCAAGTTAATTCTTCTTCTTCTTCTCTTCTACCATTTACGTCAGGGAGGTGTTGGGGGAAAAATGTAAGGATCGTTTAGGTGCTTTTTCCAATGCATTGTACAAGCTGGTATTAATTTCTCCTAGGTTGCTCCTGATGATGTCATTCCATCTCTTGCATGGTCTTTCCCTTCAAGTTAATTAATTTATCAAATTAATAAATTTACCATAGCCTTCTCAGGATTTTGGATGGCCAAAACTTCTGGCGGAGGCTTGATGCCCCGGAAGAAACGTGTCACAAATACATTTCTGCCATTGGTGTCCATCACTGTGGTTCGGAATATGCGTTTTGGAAACTTCTTTTCCAAATTCATCTGCCACAAATCTGCACGACTGATGAGTTCTTCCTCCTCGTTTGTTGCCAGCTGGAAAATAATAAATTTCAAAATATTCAATAATTTTCTTTTTAAATAATGCCAACATACACAACATTTTGCACAACTTATTGTCTGACACTCTGGAGTAAGAGGGAATGAACGAGCCGATTGGCTTGCTGGCAGGGCCATGGTAGGTACAGGAAAAGCAATGGGGTGGGCTGACTTTCTCAATGATGTCAAGGATGCAGGAAGAGAAGGTGATTCAGGAGAGTCATGATGAGTCTGCAACACTCAAAAGACTACAATAACCTCAGTTCAGAAGAGATGTCACCAGACACAAAGACTTTACAACACTTTACAGGTAGCCAAAGAAAAACAGTAAACCAACACAGAACTGGTGTTATCAGTCACCACATGCTGAGGGTTATACTGAAAATAGGATCCAAGCGCTTATGGAATTGTCCCATGTGCAATGAGGACAATCTGTCAATGAACTAACTAACTAACTATTGCCTGGCTTGTCAATGAACTAACTAACTAACTATTGCCTGGCTTGTCAATGAACTAACTAACTAACTATTGCCTGGCTTGTCAATGAACTAACTAACTAACTATTGCCTGGCTAATTTCACTGTAAAAGTGGGATGCACTCAAGAGGGGGTGAAGAAATAAGAGAAATGTCAAGACAACCACTGGTATCTGCAGTTATAAGACAAACAAAAACGGAGCTTTATTAGACACACCCTGAGAAGAAATGCAGAGAATTACCAAGCAGGCACTAAAATGGGAAATAAAAGGATCAAAGAAGCGAGGGTGTCCAAAAGAAACCCTAAAACGAATGTTGATGAAAGAGGCCAAAGATGCTGGACTGAATCCCATCCACATGTGAAAAGGACTACAAAGGATAGAATAGAATGGAGGAAGATTGTGAGGCCTGTGTGTCATATAACTGCACATCAGGGCAATGAAGATGATGGTATTTCATCGTATCTCTTCAGACAGGTTTTTTCCCAAACCCAGGACCAAAAACTACCTTCGGGGGGAGGGGAGGAGGGAATTGAGGTAGTACATCTTTATAAACAGTTAATCCGCTATTTTCAGATCAAGGCAGCTATTGGAACCCATTGGAACACTTCTCATTAAGGACACATATGCTGAAGACCCAAACAAATTCCTCACACACACACACACAAAACCGACCATTATACTTAGACTGTGTACTGGACACAGCAAACGTCACAGCCGTATGTACAAGACATTCAAGACTGATAGGTCAACTCCTGTCAGCTACCTTTACTTCCCAGTCCATTAGCTGCTACCCAGTGTACGCTGGTTTGACCAGGTAGTTCTGTATCCAGCTCTTTCTTGGTCTGCCTCTTCTCCTCTACTGAGCCTTGTAGCATTGTTTCTTGAGAGGTTGTTAGATCTTACTAGATCTTATTAATCATGAAATCCATCGCATCTCACCGTTAAAGGTGGAGGGCACTGATAAGCCAGTCAAAAGCAACTGGTGACCCAACAACATGTTTTAGGGGATGATGATGATGATGATGACCTGGCAGCCATTGACTTTCATGCCTAGGGTGACATGAATTTCTTGTGTCCATTTGTTCGTTGACTGACCCTCGACCCATCTGCAGGGGACCATCATTCAAACTGAGAAACTGTGACATTTAATACGACCAAAACATTCCTATGAAATAAAATAGCTGGAGCACAGGTTTTATGTTCTCGAAGAAATTCCCAGTTCAGTGAGGATTTAAAGGTTCAGAATTTATTAAAGATACACAATTTATGTAAATAATGACACCTATAATTAGTCTATAAGCTAATATAATTATTATTACACACAGTACCGGCACCCTTTTTTTTTTTCAAAGCAGAATTTGTTTTTTAGCACTTCTGGTTTAGACATTATGTGGTGATGACACACCTTTTTTTAAGCTTTAATTTTTGTCAGCAGTTCTGTAACATAAACTTTGTGGTGATTTAAGTTAGTTGCGTATCATTTACAGGACGTTGCAGAACCAACCCCAGCATTTTTTGGAGGTTGCGGTTTTTGCTAGGCAAATTTATGTCCAGTAGTTTGCCACTGCTTTCTGGACGGTCGGCTTCTCGATACCACTGTCGAAACCAACGCAAGGCCTGCAGCTGGGATCGAACCCAGCATTACGAAGTTGTGGTGATTACTGGCACCTTTTCTTAGGGATCAACTTCTGTCAGCACTTCTGTAATAGACATTTGAGATGAGTACCTGTACCTTTTTCTTAGAAAAAGCCCTGATTACTAATGTCAGACTAAATGCAAAAAACCTGTGCAATACAAACAATAAATAAACAGAGGGGGAACCATTGAGGCCGTTAAATTCCTATATGAGGCCGTTAAATTCCTATAAATAAATGCAGTCTGGAGGAGACAGGTTCAATTCCCGGCACAGTAACTATAGCTTTCGATTTTTATGTTGTCTAGTGTGTTCTTCTATCTTTCTACTTCTTTGTATGAGTGCCGATCAATACATTTTTTGTTACTGGATTAATGCGCAATACAAACAGCATTTGTGTCAAATTGTAATTCAAAAGTGAGTGGCAAATATAGACAGTCAATGAAAAATTATTGCTATAGCAAACAACAAACAAGCCTACAGTGTCTAAGCATTTCTAAACAAGCACCTCTAAAAACAGTGTCAGTGTGAAATCAGTGTCCACGGTAAGCAAACACAGTTCAAACATCAAAGCAATGTTTTCCAGTTGCAAAATTAAACAAAGAAAACAAATAACAGACTGCAGAATACATTGCCTGGCACATTTCTTTGTACCTCATCAGGTGTAGGTGATTTTGTATTTCAGTTCATAGATTTCATTTATCTGCTTAATTATTTTCAACTGTTAAAATAATAGCGGAAGGCATGGTACCAGGAAAGAGGGGCAGGAGCCGACCAACATCAAGATGGGCACATATAAGTGACTCCTTGGGTATGAAAGTACATGAGGCGGGAGAGCTGGCGAAAGACTGAGTTTCTTTCAGGCAGACCGTGATGAGAGCGACATTCTGCAAAGGACCTGCTACATGATGATGATGATATTCAACCGTTACTGCAGTACACACTTGAGACACAGCAAAATATGCCAGGCAATAAATTGTGCAGTAAACTGTTTGCACAACTGTTACAAAGCAAATTTTCCTTTTAAAAAACAACAAAATTAACAATCAAACAGCACCAGTGTATAATAAATAATGTTCTCAGGAAACTTCTTCTTCACGTTAACCTTCTATAAACTCCAGTGGAAAGTTCTGGTTATCTGCCTATCTTTATCACGTTAACCTTCTATAAACTCCAGTGGAAAGTTCTGGTTATCTGCCTATCTTTATCATGTTAACCTTCTATAAACTTCAGTGAAAAGTTCTGGTTATCTGCCCATCTCTGAACTTTGGTCGGTTCAAGGAAATGAGTGTTGCATGAGTATCTGTCTCACATGTGTGACTTATTTGTAGGCAGACTTTGTTTCTTGTCTCTCAGGCAGGTGCACTCCCACTTTGAAAGAAATTTTGTTCCTATCGGTTGGGAACCAGTTTCTAAGATGACCGTTCCTTTGGTTGAAAACCAGTTTCTAGGATGACTGTGCCCTTGGCTGGAAACCTGTTTCTAGGATGGCCGTGTCCTCGGTTGGAAACCTGTTTCTAGGATGAATGTGCCCTAGGTCAGGAACCTGTTTCTAGGATAAGCATGCCCTCGGTCAGGAACCTGTTTCTATGAGATGACTGTGCTCTCATTTCGGAACCTGTTTCTAGGATGACCATTCCTTTGGTTGGGAACCTGTTTCTAGGATGACTGAGTCCTCCGTTTGGAACCAGTTTTGAGGATGACTGAGTCCTCCGTTGGGAAAAAGTTTCTAGGATGACTGAGTCCTCCGTTGGTAACCAGTTTCTAGGATGACTGAGTCCTCCGTTGGGAACCAGTTTCTAGGATGAATGAGTCCTCCGTTGGGAACCAGTTTCTAGGATGACGGTGCCCTCAGTTGGGAAACTGTTTCTATGATCACGAGGCCCTCGGATGAGAGCCTGTTTCTAGGATGACGAGGCCCTCGGTTGGGAACCTGTTTCTAAGATTATGAGGCCCTTGGTTATGAACCAGTTTCTAGGATGACCATAAAGATATATCTTGACCAGCATGCCCTGGTCCTGGTACACCTTCACTGTGTAGTTCATGACCTCTGCATCCCATTCTCAGTAAACAACAAACACATCTACAAACAGCATCGGTGTAAAACAATGTCCATAATAATTAAACATCTAGAAATTCATCAGTGCAAAACTATACCTACAATAATAACACACAGGTAAAAACAATGTACCATGATCATCTTAGTAAAACAGCTAAAACCGGCGTGTAGCCATCATAAAAAGTGGGTTTATTTTTACAGATTCTGTACACACACACATAACCACCCCCCCCCCCCACCCCCCCAAAAAAAAAAAAAACCACACACAATTTTTCCTCTCTAGAATTGTATTCCTTTAGGATTAACATCCCATGGATAAGAATCAAACATATACAAATCCAGAAAACCCCATTCAGCTGTATTGCACCCTAAGGTTAAAAAGTAACCTGGTGTTAAGGTAAAGGTAAAGTCGGGAGATGTGAACCAGCGTCATTGCACAAGGTTTTAAACCATAAGTGCTCTGCCACCAGTATGGACAGCTGATAAGAAACTGTCCGCTTGTGTCGCAGTCCGCACGTTAACTCCGTAGCTACAGCGACATTCTTCCATTCATCCTAGAGTACCCAGGGAACCGCCTTGGGCTTCAACAAGTGGCAGCTGGATTTGAAAGAGAGTCTCCTATCGACTGCGCTAACACTGCCCCGGAACCTGCTGTTCAATGCGAGTGGTTAGGTAGATTAATTATCTGAAAATAACTGTGATGTAATAAAATAAAAGGTAAACTGCCTTTACTGTCTCTATCTACCACTTTTGTGATGGAGGCAAAGGCGGTCTTTGACTCGGCTAATTCAGTCGCCAGGATCTGTGCAGGCTGGAATGTTATTTTTGTCAGGAAAAAAAAAATCACAACCTTAGCTAGGATTCATATCTGGGTCTCCAGCAGGGCAGCCCAGCATTCTTAAACATTTGGCCAGCGTTCCTCCTTAAAATTATAAGTGAAACAAAATAAAGTAATCAAAGGACTTTTGTTTAACTAGAGCTGCCAAACCTGAGGAAGACACCTCTAAGTCACTCTACACAGACAGGTAATTAATATTAAACTTCAAAGGCAACTTTAAGGCACTATGCAATTTTTGTGATCTGAAATTTACAGTATCAATTCTGCAGGATTGGTGCAAACTGGTAACATTTACAATCTTTATTTGTCACAAGCAACCAGGTTTAAAAAAATCAACAACCAAGCCATCACTGATAAATTTCAGTTGTGCAAGAACATGCAAAAATCTTAAAAATAAATGTATTTACCAGTTTCTATTCAATGACAGATGTGAAAAGAGCAAGTTGAACTGCTAAATCAGTTTACATTTTACTTATTGTCTAAAAAACCAGCTGTCAAAAATATACATCATATCCTTTTCATGATAACGACACAAAAAGTATTAAAAAGTAATCTAAACTACTGCCAATCCACTGCTTTACCGCCTATGGCAGTGATTCCCAAACTGTGTGCCGTGGCGCCCCAGGGAGCCGCAACCTCATCACAGGAGCGCCACGAAATTTTCGAAGATACTCGAGTTTTATTTGTTTTCATCTCTTATATACGTATAGTTATACTTTTACTTAGGTTAGGGCGATGTGGAAAATTTCTTATTCAAAAAAGGCGCTGGGACTTAGACAAGTTTAGGAAACACTGGCCTATGGTATAGTATTCATTGTCATTTTATGGGATTGCTTATTTCCCTTTCTACCGTCCTTCTTTGCCTGTTCTGTTTGCTGCCCACTGCAAACATGTCCAAGCCAACCCCATCTTCTTCCTTGATAACATTTCCCAGAGATGTTTAAAAAAAATAAACTGTGCTCATCCTTGTCAAAATACAGCCGTATCTCAGGACAAGAATTTAATCCATTCCATGACTGAGCTCGTATGGTAAATAACTCGTACCCTGAAACTAGTTTTCCCATTAAAATTAATGTTAATAATTGTAATTCATCCCAGCCCCCCCTGAAAAATATAAAACAAAATGATTTTTCTCATTTCTGTAAGGAACAAATATGCGCCAGAGCCTTAAAATTTTTTTTTTTATTGCATACAGCGGAAAAGAGGGTTACTTTCAACTATGATGCTACAATCCATCATGATGAAGTGCTTTATCGACTGGCTTAAAATGACCTTCTGCAAAATTTATCGAGATGCTGTCAAATAACACCAAAGAGTTCTTGTCTCTACAGCTCGCATGCTGGATTTCGTCTCATATTCTGGGGCACAATGTTTTTTAGCAAGTCTGACCTCATATCCTGAAAAACTCCAGGTACACTCGTATTGTGAGGTTTTAATTTAAATCAAAGTAAATTAAATGATTCAATATCTTCCTCAAGTCCCTGCTGCGTGATATTGTTCCTCACAACTGAGTGATAATCTAGAGTTGACATTATAAGTAGAACTGGAAATGAGATCTTTTAGAAAGATCCTGGGTATATCATATAGAGACCCAATTACAAATGATGAAGTTCACTGTATTATCACTCAACATATTGGCAACTATAAATCACTTAACACTTTGGCAACTATAAATCATTTAACAATTTGGCAACTATAAATCACTTAACAACAAAAGATGGAAAATGCAATGGTATGGACATGTAACAAGATCTTCTAGCCTCTCTAAAATCAGACTTCAGGGCTCTATCGAGGGAAAGAGCAGAAGAGGTAGACCTAGGAAGAATGAAATGATAGACTGTTGTTCATCCATCAGACGTGATGATGACCAGCCCTTTCATATGCCATCCAGAGGGAGACTGACGAGCCTGCAAGTGACTAATAATGCCAGTCCTGGCACGGAAAGTTCTTGCACAGTGTGGGCAAGGGATTTGGGCTAAATGAGTCTGCAGATCTAGCTTATGGTCTTTTCTGTTCATTCTTTCGAATTGCTGCTGCTGCTGCTGATAGACTGTAGGTGCAACGTAAGCGAGGGACAAGAGAATGATAGGGATCCACTGCAACAATCTCTAGGGGTCTCCATAGCCACGCTGTTTGCCTCACGTTCTGAAGGTCAAAGGTTCCTTCCACAGAGGCATTGTTCAATACACAAATGCAATTTTGAGGGAGATCCCTGGAGATTATCACTGGAGCTATGGAGTTTGTGTGATGCTCTTGGCAGGCAGCAAGCTGTCCTGCAGAGAGAGAGACTGAGCCATATGAAGTAGATCTTATGGACTTTAAGCAGTCATCATTTAAGGACAAGAGAATGATAGGGATTCATTGCAGCCAACCTCCATTATGAAGATGGCATGTGACCTTATCTGCACACATAAACACTAACAAAACAACACACTCACCCTTTCTCTGAATGGTTCAGGCAATGCCAGGGAGGGCTCTATGGTGACAAACATGGAGAGGAAAGTGCTGCCCTGGCCAATGCTCGACTCCACCTCCCCAGTAATACCCCCGCCAGGAGCTTGCATGTTGTAAGTGTATCCCAGCAAAAATGGTGGTGTGTTGAGGCGAAAAGTGCCATCGATCTGGAGAAAAAAATAATCGTTAATTTCTAAACACAAAAAAACTGTAACATTTTTTTGTTGAAAACTGAAGACCTATAGGGTATGAAAAATGCATAAGGCTGGTAAACCAGCAAAGGGTTGAACATCTCTTCAGTGGGTCCAGATAAGATCAATTTACTGCAAAACGCCTGATACCTGATGATACATTGTGCACACTTCTTAACCCCTGCTACATGATGATACATGGTGCACACTTCTCAACCCTGCTACATGATGATACACAGTGCACACATCTTAACCCCTGCTACATGATGATACACAGTGCACACTTCTTAACCCCTGCTTCATGATGATACACAGTGCACACTTCTTAACCCCTGCTACATGATAATACACGGTGCACACTTCTTAACCCCTGCTACATGATAATACACAGTGCACACTTCTTAACCTCTGCTACATGATGATACACAGTGCACACTTCTTAACCCCTGCTACATAATGATACATGGTGCACGCTTCTCAACTCTTGCTACATAATGATACATGGTGCACACTTCTCAAACCCTGCTACATGATAATACATGGTGCAAACATGGTGCACACTTCTTAACCCCTGCTACACGATGATACATGGTGCACACTTTTTAACCCCTGCTACATGATGATACACAGTGCACACATCTTAACCCCTGCTACATGATGAATCAGGTGCACACATCCTAACCCCTGCTACATGATGATACATGGTGCACAGTTCTTAAACCCTGCTACATAATGATACAGGTGCACACTTCTTAACCCCTGCTACATGATACACAGGGCACTCTTCTTAACCCCTGCTACATGACAATAGATAGTGCACACTTCCTAACTCCTGCTGCTCTATTATTTTGTTATGTTAATGGACAGGTTCAGTCCTGGAAAGTAAAGGCGGCCAGCGTGATGCTAACCAAATCACCCACCAAGTGCCGACTGGTCTTTAAAATATAGGTCTAGCCCTATATGCCCAATACACCTGAAGGTGTGGAAAAGGGTCCTTTTTCATTACTTTTACTATATAATTACAGAAGTCCGATGTAACCTGTGTTCATCCCTTGATGTCTGTATAAATTTAGTATTACAATTTTAAACAAATTTTATTTTACTGTTGAGCTGAGTTGAGTTAGTAGGGACCTTTATATGTGCATGCTGTCCTGATCTTCAGCAGCCAGCAAAGAATTCCAGTGCCGATGGTACCAGTAGCAGTTTGATTATATGTCAGTCTTGCCTTTCTTTTACCTGTAGAGCGTCGGCCAGATCTCCTGGTCGCTTCCTGCCGCACAATTCTCTGCACCAGGTGAAGATCTTCTCACACTTCCACATTGTTCATTGGCTCCCAAAGAGCCTGGACCACATCTAGCTTGTCATGCATCAATTGACCAACAAGTAGTCAAGAATCAGCCTATCTGCTGCCTGTTACTTTCCCAACACACCTGAGTGCCCTGAAGAAAAGATCCAAAGGATTCCTTTGCTGATGGCATTCGCCTCGAATGCTGGAGGTCCTGGGTTCAAACCATGGTGAAGGCTGGGATTTTGTCACGTGGACTTCTAGTAATTTCCCTGGTCTCTGGGTAGTAAGACTAGATGCCCGTGTGTACTGATGCAAACTTACTAGCTACCTTGACAGTTGGAAATCTAAAAAGTGTAGCCAAACGGTGCTGACCAGGCAAAATTTGGAGTTAAAAATCTACCCAAAGTATTTCAGGATCCTCGTCGATGCAACAGAGTTTGTGCACTGCGATGAGATTCGTCAGACTCAGGCTTGAGTTAGAAGTAGAATGGAGCACTTATGAGTTAAACCCGTGTGACATGATGTCGATCCGATGAAGAAACAATAAAAATTGGTCAGTTTTGGGCAGAATCTATGTATATGTACTGCAAAGTCCCTGAGCATTTGTAAAAACTACAGTGATGAAAATCTGTCTGCTTAAACAACAATAACATCGACAGATGATCTTCACCGTCACAACACAAAATTAAAGCCCAGCCTTTACCGTGTTGTTGAAGTAAACAGAGGAGAATGGAATCTTAATACTGCCCAGCCACTTCTTTTCGATTCTCTGGTGAACACTTGACTCCCGCTGTCTCTCATCCTGCAACAGTAGCATTACAAAAAAACAAAGGAAAAAATAAAGTACAGGTCAGATGTACAAAATAATAGTTACTATGGCTGTAAAAAGGGCATTAGCATGGTTTGGTACTCAAGAGTTCACACATGTGTGCGTACTTAGTGACAATGAATATGCTTAAAAAATCCAAGCTGGTTTTATCAGGCAAGAATGGATTGCAACACTAAGCACTTCGCGAACGGCTACCCTAATCTTCATCTTTGTGCCAGGTCAAGTGTGTATTCAAGGGAATGAGCATGCCGATCATCTTGCAGACACTGCGGCTGCTTTGGCTGATCTAGTACTGAATAGAAGTGACGTTAACAATGACATATTCAGCACTTTCCATGACGATGAGCACGCCAAAAGGGCCAACTCTGTATCCCTGTCTAGGCTGACAGTTGTGGGGGGTGCAGACTGGAGCTGCAAGTAATGAACACTTCATAAGGGGACAAGATGTTTCATTAACCAACATAGAACAGGCGTCATCAGTCATTTTACATTTGTGAAGCTTTTGAGGAGGAGATCAGAGCTCCTATGGATCTATCAGGAGTGCTGTGATAATAATACTTACTAATCACTAATCACAGTTACAATAAACAGAGGATACCACAGCGACAAACTTTAATTACCAACATAAAGAAAATAACACCATTCAAGTAGGTACATTAAGGCACAAATATTTTATAAATATATGAAACAAAAACAAGCAAGCAAAATTAAATGAAATATGTGGTACCTAACTCAAAGGTCTGATTATTGAAGCCTTTAAACCTTTTTCTTCTGCTTCTTTTCTCTAGACCTTGTGTTGCCTTTCAACGTCAGATTTTGAAGAGGAATCAGGTGTAAGCTTTGTATCTGCTGGTAGTTAAGACTTCAGATATTTGATCTATCCATCAATTGCGAACATGACCTCTAGTTCTACTTCAGTTGTGTCTAAGTGACATAAGACTCTGTAGTGCACTATCTGCTAGTAGTCTTGATTCATGTCTGAACCATTTGATCTGTTGTCTCTTTACGTATTTTAGCACTGGTTCCATCTTGAGGGGACTTCTGATCCTATCTTTTCAAGTTATATTTAGGATTCTTCTTCTTACCTTTATTATTAACATTATAATTTGGCATTGATAACACAATGTTGGTTAAGAATACTATATAGAAAGGTTTTCTTTTGTGTCATTTGTTACATGTTTGTTCTGCTTTCAACACATAAAGGATGGCAAATCGGAAGGCACACATGTGACAGGAAGACAACAATTAACAGGAAGAGAACATCAACTAATGGACTGAAAATATATTGCCAGACTACACAGTTTTAGCAAGAGACAGAGCGGAAGATACCAGTTTCAGCTGGCCTCAACTGGGAAGAGATCAAATGATCTGATCCTTTAAAAAGAAAAATTTGTGTTATAGTTCAAGCTGTCTCACCTCTAAAATATCCACAGTGACTTCATCAAATAAATTAATGTAGATGATATCCTCAATGTTCTGCAATGACGATGGAGTATAGTCATCATTTGGTGCCCTGAAAATATTTGCAATTATTTAGTTTCATGAAGTGATTAGAATGGATTATAATCACAGGACTCCGGACAGATCCATGGGTGCTCCAATCTCCTCTTCAAAAGCTCCACAAGTGTAAAAGGACTGATAACACCTGTTCTGTGTTAGTTAATGAAATGTCTTGTCCCCTTAGTGAAATGTTCAGTTCTTGCAGCTCCAGGCTGCACTCTCATTTCAATCAGTCTAGACAGGGATATGTTTCTCAAAGAAAAAAGCCTACATTATATATTATTACCTGAGTTAAGTTTCAAGAACTAAAAACGCAGCACTCAGGACATTCCCTTATGTGATCTGTCCCCATCTTCAGCAGCCAGCAACAAACAAAAAAGTTTCAACTCTGATGGTACCAGTAGCATTTTGATTGTATGTACATACAGCCATGATATGATAACTTGATATGGAACAGCTGCGATGTCACAGCAGAATAGGAGGTAGAAGAGCAAAATCAGCATCGCAGTCAAGGTCAAAATTTACAAATCACTGGTTTTGTCTTGTTTCCTATACGGATATGAGAGTTGGACTTCCACTGTGGAAATGGAAAGGAGAATTCAGGGTTTCAAATGTAAATTCTACAGAAGCATTTTACGAATTAGTTTTTTACAACACAAAACTAATAAATATGTCAGAGACCAAGTATACAAATTTGCAGGACATCTCATTGTTTACATGCACTGTGGAAAGACAGAAAAGGATGGCACGGAATGTCTTAGTGAGAGAGAGAGGAAGACCCTAAGTGTGAGGATTCAACATGAATTGGTGAAGGTCTGCAGAAGAGGAGATATGAGACTTCAAGTTCAGCACCTTTGGCCTAAGAGGATTCAGCATGAACTGGTGAAGGAATGCAGAAGAGAAGATATGAGACCCAAAGTCAAGCACTTTTGGCCTCTGTCAATAACATTTGTCTTAGAGTTTCTCATGAATGTCGATTTTTTCTCAATCCATCCGTTTCCCATTTCAGTGCCTGATTAGTAATTCTTTGTCCACATCTTCTCCTGATGTGCCAAGTACATCTGTTTTGTTATAACTGTTGACATAGGTGGTTGTCTAGACATTTCTCTTATTTCTTTGACCTGTACAGACATAGAAAAATACTAACATATCTAAAAACAAAAAAAAAAGCTCAGAACAGACAGTGATGGAGACAAATATCATATTCATGTAGACTGTGAGGTATTGATGATGACAAAGATGCTGGTTATAATGATGCTGATGATAATAAGCTCACTTCAAAGTCAACTCCAATTCTTCATTAAAACTAGGATTTGGCCCTTCACCCCGTCTGGTTCGAACTCGTGACCTCTGGAACATCACTTCAACAAATGGGCACACAGCCTCCTGTGGGAGATGAAAAATGTATTATGTAAAACTCGGATTACAAACTAGAAATCAAACCTATAGTTCCACCAGACAAGTACAGAAACAGGCTAAGTTCTTCTATTTATGGCCCATGCTAGGTGGCGCTGGTAGTCATGTCCAACCACAAGCTTCTTTCTCATGTTCTTTCAATCAATTCTGACACAAATGATCCTCCATGCAACTGTGCAGCATCTTCTCTCTCTCCCTCTTTTCCCCTCCAACTTTCCTACCGTACCCTAGTTTTCTCCTTCTCATGACATGACCAAAGAATTGAGAATGTCTCCTTCTGATGTGGGCAAACAGTTCTCTTCAAGAATCAGTTTCTTTCAAGACATCTTCATTACTCTTTTTATCTGTTCAGGGTATTCTCAAAAGGCATCAATAAAACAAGATCTCTGCCGCTTCCAATTTTTCTCTGATCGTCCAACTGGGATGTACCAGTATTACAATTCTTTACTGTGTAGTGTGTTAAAAGGCAAGAGAACTGTCTCTACTGCACCAGGTTTCATGACATACACCCTCTGCCGAGCAGCTGTTCATATATCTCCTCATATATATCTCTGCTTATATATCCATAGCTCAAGTGATGACCCTCAAACTCACAATTGTGAAATCAAGGACTGAGCCCACACCTTTCACAACATGAGATAAACGACTTTGCTTCGCATGGATAAGTTCTTTACTTAAAACTTGTTGTGAAGGTTACAATGAACAGAGAGAGAGAGAGAGAACGAACGAACGAACAAACTTTATTTTTAAAGGGTTACAAATTGGGCACGCAGGACCGTCTTAGATTCGGCCCTTCCAAATACCCGTCTTTCACACTGCAGCTGTATTTTATCAATAAGCATGTAATATTTATATGATAATATGCATATTATGAATATCAAAAAAGAGAAGAAAAAAAACACAAAAGCATGGGTGGTAAAATGCATGCACACGCACACACACACACACCCATACACTCACACACCCACATACATTCACACACACATAAACACACCCCATAAACACACCCCATTCGCCCACATACAAAGCTACATACCCTCACAGACACACACTCACTTAACACACCCACGTACCTTCACACACACATAGACACACCCCATTCACCCACATACAAAGCTACACAGACACATACATTTCACATACATACAAACATACAGATATAAACACAGAGACACACTCATAGAAACAAATACAGACACATACATACAAACAGACATACGCGCACATACCCAATCACACATGCGACACACACACACACACAAACCAGCATACACACACCCAGACACACACAGACACATATGCACATACACACGCAGACTCAAACACACACAGATACACTCGGAGACACACAAACACACACACAATCACAGACACACACGTGCTGATGCTCACGCAGATACACACACACACACCCACACACGCAAACACATACGCAGACATACATATACACAGTCACACACGCAGATACACATATACACACACATGTTGACACATCCAGAGACACTACACACAGAGATACACACAGAGACATACACAGATATATACACACAGAGACGCGCATATACACAGGCAATTACCCAGACACACATACACATACAAAGACACACCCACAAACACAACAAAGACACACACATACAAACACATGCAGGCAAACACACAGCTACATACACGTAGAACACACATACAAGCAAACACAGAGAGAGAGAGAGAGACACACACACATACATATATATATATATATACATGTTGTCTGTGTGTGTATACAAGAGCTGATGTAATGCTGACCACATCCCCCATCAAGTGCAGACTGGTCTATAAAATACAGGTCTGGCCCTATATGCCCAACAATGCCTGAAAGCGTGCAAAAGAGACTTTTACTTTTGCTTGACTTTACATAAAAGAGCACTGTTCTTTCAATCATGCAGGTTCTGCAGCATGCTTTGCTGCAAACATTTTGGTGTTATCTTTACTCTGGAGTAAACAAGGCTCATGCTGCCTGGTCAACACCTTCTCTCTACAATACTACACAAGCTTTGTGCTATTGATAGACTGACATTTATCCCTGATTTGATTTGGCTATGATTTTCTATGTCTCACTATTTTACAACAAAACATTATAATTCTGGAAAGACAGAAGAGTTCCAACAAACTGAAGAAGTGACACATAAAACCTCCCACATGCAGCTCTTTGCATGACTTCATGAACCAAGCAAAACAAGAACTGGTAGAGTAACTGAAGTAAAGTAAGACGTTTCAATGTCCTAGTATTACTTACACTGTAGATATCTCTTGGCTTCCCTTCAGAGTCTCTGGCAGTCTGGCTGCCAGCAGCAGGGCTGTAGTTAAAATGAGAAAACAACATAAGGTTAACAGAATGTAACATCTGATTGAGACAATTGTTGCTTTTACCCATTCTATCCTGAAGAAAGCTCTAAAGAAAACATCTGGGTTAGAAGAAGTTAATCAAGAGACACTCTGTGGTACAATGAGTTAAACTGGTAGAAACTAAGTGAGTTAATGTGTTAAAGAAACATGCTGAGTTGCTTGGTACCTATGGACTTAGCTCTACCAGACTAATGTCCCGCTACTGTGGTAATTTTCTAACTTGCCACTATACTGTTGTCCCGATTTTTGGGGAATTTGCGTACTATGTGATAAAACGCGTCACAAATTAAAAATAATCAACCAATTGTGATCAAACCTCATGGTTAGTCACTGCGAATGGCTGCCCACATGTGTTTGGATTTACTTTGTGTGGTTTAACATGAAAAATTATGAAACTTTACAATGAAATGAGCGGCTGATGAACCAAGCACTTCGACAGGAAAGTGAAGTAGGTTTAGGCTTTTCACAGTCCAACAGGTGATCGATACTTTGGTTGATTCAGACTCTGTGGAGTCGGAATTTTATTAAAAATATGTTTAATTTGAAGTGACAAATAGAAACATCTGGTGTTCACTTTGTGAAACAAGGTTGATACTGCTGAGTGGATTTGCACACAAAGGTGAAATATTGGTGCTAGATGAAAGTTAAACCTATTTTCTACAATTTTCCCAAGTTTCATCTTATTCTAGCCACTTGTTTGCATGTAACTAATATGTGTGGATAATATGTTGGTTTTTTTCACATTAATGCCCAGGAGCTCAGGTATAGGGGGGCACTTAGGTTCAGGCCCTCAGTCTGGTAGGGTTAAACTCCAACTGATCTATTAAGGCTCGACATGTGGGTTTTGGGGCCCCATTGTAATGGGGTGAAAAGAATAGGCCCCATGCAGCCTAAAAAGCATGTAGTAAGAGTCTGCTAATTAGGGATGTTTCCTTCGAAGTTGGAGTGCATCAGCCTGAGAGGTGAGAAACCAACAGTCTGCACAGAAGTAAGCCAGATCTGTAAAATGGATGTGCACACACGCATCAGGTTCTGGTCTAAGACTAGAGTCAAGAAGTGGATGAGTAACTACAACTTACCGATTAGATCAGATACATGCTCTCTATTGCAAACGTAAATAGCAAAAGTGATTAAATGGTAGATAATGTATTATTTAATAGTGACAACTGCATGTCTCTTTCACATGAAAGACACACAACTGCATCTACACTGTGAACTGAACACAACAGACTTATCAGCCACTTGTACAGGAAATTTAGGACTGAGGATATGGATAGAGTTCCCATAATACAGCACGTGTTGTAGACATACTCTCTATATTCTTATATGAAAATCACTGACAGGGAGAATAAAAAAAAGGTGAAGAAAATTAGGAGGAGGAGGAGGAGGAAGAAGAAGAAAAAGAAGAAGAAGAAGAAGAAGAGGAAGAAGAAGAGGGAGAGGAAGAGGAGGAAGAAGAAGAAGTATATCTCTATAACATTTCATGTATGAAAAGTTATAATTACTAAATAAACATAAGTAAATATAGTAGTCTAGGTGTCTGTTAATCCACAAGTTAAACATGCTGAACAATAATCCCACTTTCATGATAAACATAGTAAGGTATCTTTAGCTTTCTATTTGTATGTTGTTTAGTGTGCTGTCTGATCTCTAATTCTTTCTTCTAGTGCCAATCAATAAAAGTTAATTTGTTTATCATTCTGCTTCTCTGAGCCCAAGGCGTCTGTAACAATTTATTTCTGTTTCCAGAAAAGACAACACAATGAACACTAATAAACACAAAAACCCATAGACAACTAGGCACATTTTTTGTTACAGAACAAAGAATATTTTACTACGCTTTTACATTCCGAAAATACTGAATGAAAACCCTCTGAGTGTAAAACTATTTACAAAATTTAGTAACAATCTCTATTAAAGCAGGCAGAATATCTTAAAATAATTTTCAAACAAAAGTACTAAACTTTCTGAAAATATCTGACGAGGATTCTTTATAACACAAACATAAACTAAATGCTAATGTACAATATTAAATCTTCAAAGTAAAGTAGAGAGTAAGAACCCTTTATAAACCAGTGGTTCTTTGGGCCACACAGACGATGGACAGCAGAAACAGCAGAGACACTGAAAAGTACTATATACGAAGCGAACAGAAGGGCCCGTTTCAGAGATCTCGTCCTGCTCTGACGCCGCAAGGCGTTCCAGGAGTAGAGAAAAGAAGAAGAAGGCTCATTGGGCATATGACCAATTGGTTTGTCTTCTAGAGGCTGCTACCCAAAGGTTTACCGTACCATCTTGAGATTAAAGAATCTCAATCTGGATGGCAGACCAACAAGCCAGAACCCAGACACCCTGTTCAACCTCCAAAGAAATTATCATTAGGGCACCTGTAACAGGCTACACCAGTCGGGTGTCACCTGCAGTGCTAAGCAGGTAAGGATCGTTCTACTTCTTTCTATGAGTGCTGATCAATACATTGTCTCTTTTTTAATTAAAAGTAGGTAAGGACAAGGGCATATGATGACACAATCATATTTTTATAGACTAATCCGCACTTGGTGGATGATGTGGTCATCATCCTACTGGGTGCCTTTACTTCCCAGAACATTACCTGGTACCCACTTTAGACCAGGTTAATCTGGAAACCTAAGTTAAATTTAAAAAAAAAAAAAAAAATCTGCCCCAGTGCGGACTTGATCTTAAGTCCTTCAGGCCAGTAGGTAAGCATCTAGTCACTATATTACTGCAGCTCCATTTTAACTTCAATGCATTAACAAATGCTCTAGATTCGGCTTAGAAAAATGTTGGGTTTCTAATTCAGACCCCCTCCAGTTAGCTTCCTAAAGGGTATGTCTCAAATTACAGTAGCCTTTACATATGAATCTCATAATCTATTTTATGTCATTATCTTAAAAAAATGTGACTTTTCTGTGAAAATCTTTTTATCCTTTTAAAAGCCTTCCCATCTTCCTATTCTTTTCATTCGTCTGACTGATGTAATTTCATTCAGCCTGTTTACAGCACAGCTGCAATATTTAGCCTTTCAGCCAAAATATCAAATTTCATCGGCCATTTGTTCACCAGGTTTGCATTCTCAGGTATTTTCCACCTCAGTGAAGTAACAATTTTTGTCACTGCCTTAAATCTTGTTCCCATGACCATAACACTCATCTTATTTTAGAAAACTGGTCCATTCCTAATTTAGGTATGCTTGATTCAAAGGAAACTGTACTTATTAATTAGTCTTTGATTTTGTGCTCTCTTTCTCACTCAGACACAGAGAGACAGAGAGAGAGAGAGGAGAGAGGGGAGAGAGAGAGAGAGAGAGAGACACACACACACAAGAGAAAGAGATTTTCATTGTGTTTATTTTCATGTGCAATAGCACTAGTCCAGCAAGAACCGAACTTACAAAATACCAATATATACTCTCTCTCTCACACAAGAAACTGCTTAGTAACTGAAAAGAACGTAATTCTGACATTAAAAATCTCTGTAATTTAACAAGTGAAACTGTTCAAATTGCACTCATGAACACCTTATTACCAATTAACAGTTCTATTGCATCTAGATCACTGATAGTTTTTAGGCTTACAGGTTTTTCCATCAACTAATAAAAACATGGCATTGAATAACTATGCATTTTTTATTCAATACATTTGTAAAATAAAGTATCTAGTTTCCTTGCGGCATGTACCCAAGAAAGCCAGAACAGCAAGAGAAATAATACGAAGTCAGAAACTAGGATAAGAATAATACAATACTTTACCTCTGTACTGGCTTACGGACAGGAATGAAAGTTGCTCTAATTATGTTGATGAGTATCTTCACATCTTTTCCTATTAATCCTGTAGCCGTCACCTTCTTTCGCTCTTTCCGTATTGGTTTCAATGGACGTCGTGGCTCCGACAAACGCAGTATAGCAGTGACGAATGTTCTGATTGAAGATTTGAAAAATTAATTTTAAATCTTTCTGTCCCAAGAAATGAACCCAGTGTGACTGGATATTATTCATGTGAACCACTCAGTAAGTTATCTATGTTTAACATTTTATGTTTAGTGAAGGATTTTTAACCCCCCCCCCCCCCCCCCCCCCCCTCACACATACACCGCCAGCCAGGTTGATGGAATGAGACTGTCAAATACACAAACGAAATGCAAACATCATTTGAAGAAGGGATTCAAACTTCATAAACAGAAGAGACGAATTTAGTATCATCATCATCATCACAACCACCACTATCATCACCATCACCACCACAAACATCATCACTGCCACCACTACTATCATCATCACCATCATTATCACCATCATTATTATTATAATCACCACCACCATCATACCATCATTATCATAACCAGCACCATAATTATCATCCTATTGTGCCATTATATTTCACATAGGGGTTGTAGTCCCCCCTCAGTTCAATTCTATATGTGCAGTTCTTTTGATACCATAGATGGCATCCAGTCCTTTGGTCTCTCTCATCGACACTCATTTCAGGGTTATTGTTAGAGCCAAGAAGTGTGCATGTCTCCCATAGAGCAGTTTTTATAAGCATCCATCAGACCTCAGGACTGTTATGGCAATGAATATGTAGAAAAACATGCTGTAGGAGATCACAGATTGCGGAGAGGCATGATCGCTCACGCCAGTCGGAAGGCACCTGATGATGATCATGATGTAGACAAGCAAAACCATAACGATGACCAGAAAACTCACCCAATATTAGGTACCGTATCCTCGTTGACCATATCCTGAAGGTTTTTCTGATGAGAGGCAAATCTATACTGAGCCATTACACGTTCCTTTATCTGATGGAGAATCCATGTTTTAGAACACATATTAATGAAGTAAGTAAAGTAAAGTAAAGATCACTTTTTAAAACAGGCATATGGGAAGAGCACCCATATTTTTTACAGACCAATCAGCACTAGGTAGGTAATGTGGTCAGCATTATGCTGGCCGTCTTTACTTCCCCAGGACATACATTCTGGTAGCTACTTTAGGCTGGGGCGACCTGTGACACCCCGTACCATGATACAATCCATGCAGCCAGCAGTGAACACATATTAATACATACATTAATTGGGAAACCATGAGAGTTTGACAGGCAAGTCTATACGGGGCCATTACACGTTCCTTTATCTGATGGAGAATCCACAGTTTAGAACACACATTAATACATACATTAACTGGGAACCATGATAGTGTGGCATCATGACTGGCATCATGAGAACTAATAGACTGAAATCGCTGGGGCATATTGAGAGACTGTCAGATGACAGAGAGGTAAAAACTGTATACACAAGGGAGCTGAATGGTGGTAGACCACGAGGCAGATCAAAAAGACGATGGAGAGATAATATCCAGAAAGACCTATAAACACACGGTATCATCAACTGGAAAGAGTAGGCGAACCAGACAGATGAGTGGAGGCGGGTGATATCTGCAGCAGTGAAACTTTGAGGGCTCGGAATGCTGAAAAAGATGATGATATGGCGGAAGGCAAACTAACAGGAACTATTTAGGAAGGAGTGGGGGGACCTTATGCTACCAGTGTCAGACATGGATCCTTACTACAACTAGTAAAAGAAGGTAAGAAAGGGACCTTTTTTCCACACCTTCATGCATATGGGCATATAGGGCTAGATCTATACTTTATTGACCAATCGGCATTTGGTGGGTGATGTGGTCAACACAGGTTGGTTGCCTATACTTCTCAGGACTGTACCTGGTGTGCATTTAAGTCTGAGGTCATTTTTGAAAAAAATAGACAACTAATTCTATCAGGACCTGAACCTATACCTTTCTGATCGGCAGGCAAGTATCTAGCCACTACATCATGGTGGATACCCTTTCTACAACTAATGGGTGCACAATCATGACAACAGAAATGGGACGTTTTGAAAAGTTGCCAGAATAACCAGAAAATATACAATTAAAAATGAAGAAATTAAACAAAGGACTGAAACGAGTTGCACAGTTCATTTTGGAGCAACACATCTTCTTCTTCTTCGTGTTCACCAGCTGTCTACTCCAGCTGAAAGTTCTGGTTGCTTCTTTCTCCACTTTTGGACTGTAGTCCTTCTAGAATCTGAGTAACGCATGCACCTCCATTTTAAAGATCTGACTACTTTGTATGCAGACTATTGGTTCCTTGCCTCTCTGGCAGATGCACTCCAACTTCAAAGAAAGCTCCAGATTAGTAAACTCTTTTGGGTAGGCAGACAATCTTTTCTTGTTTTTCCTACAGCAGGGCCCCGGAACCCACATGGGAAGAGATGCAGCAGATGAGATCGTTTGGCCATCTGACAATAATGCGCTGGTACCAACTGCCACACTGAAGAAATTTAAGCAACAGAGAGCAAGGTGTAACCCATACAATGCAAAAGATGGAATGATAGCAGCGGAGAAAAGCATATGGAAGATCCACATACCTTCTCCCATCACTTTAATGAGGTAACTGAAAGTGAAGGAAGATAAGAAGAAGATGATAGTGTGGTAGTCAATTCACTTATCTACCAACACAGTAACAATTAAGAACTAAGAGCAATGGTAGGCACAACACCAGTCAATAATTTTACAGACCATCAAAGAATCAAATGGTTTGGTCATCTGGCCAGAATGGAACAAAATCAGCCAGCAGCTAGAGCATATACTACATGAGAACAGCAGGCTACAAGGCAAGAGACCGACCAAGAAAGAGGTGGGTAGAAGAAGTAAAAGAGACACTAAGAATAACAATTTGACATGAACACAAGTAGGCAACTAGCAGAAGTCCGGAAACTACATCTAACTCCTTTCTGTGATGCTTGACAGCATAAGCAGTAGGACTAAAGAAGAAGAAGATCCACACAATTTTCCTTTCTTTGATCCTCTGTAGACACAAGACTGATTTTTTTTTTTTCTGTCTACCCTCTAGTCCACAAAAACAATGCAAATACCAATGATTTACAGACAACAAACACCCTCATCTACACTAACTAGGAAGAATGAGGAATGGAGTTTGTAGCTGACAAAAAAGGTCTAACACAGTGATTCCCAAACTGTGTGCCGGACCTCTTCACAGGGGTGCCACGAAATATTCGAAGAAACATAAGTTTAAAAAAAAAATCTCTTACATACAAATAGTCATACTTTTACTTAGGTTAGGGCACTATGGAAAAACTTTAATAGAAAAAAGGCGCTGTGACTAAGAAAAGTTTGGGAAACAATGGTCTAACACAATATCCTAAATGGAATGTAAATGGGAGTCCCTTGATTTAACTATTGTAAAATGTTTTTAACAGATTTTTTTCGGGAATTCCCACAGGTTCATGACCTATTTATTCTATCATTTCCAGGGTGAAAGCGCTGAACACCCCTTTTCCCACAGTGACACTAGCAACAGTACAAATGACATAATGATAGAATGAGAGCATACTTCATGTGCCAGGGTGAGGCAATGATGAAAACAAATACTTACAAGAACTAGAGACAAATGTGATAGCTGCTAGGACATTCACTGTAATCTCACCTGCTGCAGATACAAATCCACTTGAGCTCTGTGAAGGTCAAGGTCACTTTTGATTTGCTGCAGCTGATATTCTCCTCTTTTCTTTTTCTCATACTCCTTTAAACAATGACATAATATAAAGTAATATAATATAATATAATATAATATAATATAATATAATATAATTTAATATAATATAATATAATATAATATAATATAATATAATATAATATAATATAATATAATATAATATAATATAATATAATATAATATAATATAATATAATATAATATAATATAATATAATATAATATAATATAATATAATATAATATAATATAATATAATATTATATAATTTAATATATAATATTCTTAGAATTGTTAGCAAAATCCCTGGACAGCCAAAATTAGTAATCCAGATGTTTTGAAAGAGATGAAGATCCAAAGAAAACTCACCCCACACATCAGAGAAGACAAATGTCATTTTTGGGGCTTGCTGTGAGAAGAAAGAAACCCTAACATGTGACAACTGGACAGAACACAAGACAACTGGAAAGATTTATGGAAAGATAGAGGAAGACAACCGGAGGAGTAAGTAATTATGTAAATTGACCCCACTAGGACATCACACAGAGCGATAAACACCTGGTGACACGAAGTGCCACCATGTGGATGAGGATCACCCGTGGAAAGGTCACAAGAAACCCCTTTCATAACAGTCAACTCGTTAAAAGTTTTACTGAAACTGCATGTGTTGGGTTGAAAGGTGCAGATATCACAGCCAAGCTTTAAACCACAATATGTCAACCGCTCTTTTAAGGGCAATAGCAGAATAAAATTTTTTTTTTACATACTGCGTAAACCACAAGATAATTAGATTTCTCTGTACATACTTTATTTTTTTCTGGACACAACATGCTGCAGGGTTTAAGACAAACCCCATTTTTTAAAACTTAGAATTAGGAAATGAATATTCCAAACACTTTTCTTGTAAAAGATGAACCAAAGTTTTAAACTTACTGAATCTGGGAAAGCATATCATCTTATACATGGAAATCCTTGTGCGGGTTCTGGGGTCCCACTGTGGGGATAACAAGAACAGATCCACTGCCTCCCCAACAAGCTGGTTTTAGGAGTCGACTATTTGGGAGCTTCCTTCGAGGTCGGAGTGCATCTGCCAGAGTGGCAAGATACAACCGACTGCACACAAATAAGCCAGTAAAATGGATGCACATGCAAAACTCAGGCCCTGGCACAAAGCCAAATTCACACTAGACGAACAACCAGGACTTTTTATCGGAGCTTACAGCCGGTGAACAAAGAAGAAGAAGATACATGGAAAAATACAGTAATCTACATGTTAGCTGGACAAGTTTTATCCTCTAGGTATCTGCACACTTAAGTGTCAATCTCCAACTATATAAACAATTTTACATTTAAAAGATCCATTTTTAAGATCCCTTTTTACGCCTTAGGCGCATCAGGCACATGGAAAGAGCACCCCATATTTTTACAGACCAATCAGCACTAGGTGGGTAATGTGGTCAGCATTACGCCGGCTGTCTTTACTTTCCCAGGACAGCCATCCTGGTACCCATTTTAGGCTGGGTCGACCTGGGATGCCCCGTATCATGATAAAAAACCCACGCAGCCAGCAGTGGGTTTTGATCGCAGTACGTTGGAATTACGAGTCGGACTTGCAACATAAACAATTTTAAATTGTACTTCTAAATAAACATGACCTTTTGTGATTTAAAATTCTGTCTGATTCCCACCAGATTTTCACCCATGAATTCATTACAACAAAGCAGAATACACCAATTCTATTAGTAAAATGCTAGATTTTTTGTTCTCATATGAAAAAAACATCCTCATGAATGTTTGCAGTAAGCTAACCTTAAATATGTCTTTTGGCAGCTCTTTCTCAAAAGCTGGCACCATCTGATAGCCCTTGAAGAGAGGGTGCTCCTCATCCCGTAACTCAATCATCTTGAAGCGGAGATTCTTCTCCATGTCCTCGCTGGTGGCAAAATCAAACTCTTGCTGCAGTGGCTCCAGGCGGAAATATTCTCGTGGCTGCAGAAGGCTTTGATCACTTCCCTGTACAGACAATTTAACAGTGAAAATATTACTTTAGATCACTGGCATGCTGGACTTTTAATTTTCAAAAATGACCTTGGGTTAGTCTAAACTATGTTTAAACTGAGTACATTCTTTTTCGTAATATGTCCAAACGGAGTACTTTCCTTCTCGTAATATGTCCACACTGAGTACTTTCCTTCTCGTAATATGTCCAAACTGTGTACATTCCTTCTCGTAATATTTCCAAACTGTGTACATTCCTTCTTGTAATATGTCCAAACTGAGTACATTCTTTTTCGTAATATATCCAAATGGAGTACTTTCCTTCTCGTAATATGTCCAAACTGAGTACTTTCCTTCTCATGATATGTCCAAACTGAGTACATTCCTTCTCGTAATATGTCCAAACTGAGTACTTTCCTTCTTGTAATATGTCCAAACTGTGTACATTCCTTCTCGTAATATGTCCAAACTAGTTCATTCCTTCTCGTAATATGTCCAAACTGTGTACATTCCTTCTTGTAATATGTCCAAACTGAGTACATTCCTTCTTGTAATATGTCCAAACTGTGTACATTCCTTCTTGTAATATGTCCAAACTGTGTACATTCCTTCTTGTAATATGTCCAAACTGAGTACATTCCTTCTCGTAATATGTCCAAAGTGTGTACATTCCTTCTTGTAATATGTCCAAACTGTGTACATTCCTTCTTGTAATATGTCCAAACTGTGTACATTCCTTCTTGTAATATGTCAAACTGAGTACATTCCTTCTCGTAATATGTCCAAACTGTGTACATTCCTTCTCGTTATATGTCCAAACTGAGTACATTCCTTCTCGTAATATGTCCAAACTGAGTACTTTCCTTCTCGTAATATGTCCAAACTGTGTACATTCCTTCTTGTAATATGTCTAAACTGTGTACATTCCTTCTTGTAATATGTCCAAACTGAGTACATTCCTTCTTGTAATATGTCCAAACCGTGTACATTCTTTCTCGTAATATGTCCAAACTGTGTACATTCCTTCTCGTAATATGTCCAAACTGTGTACATTCCTTCTTGTAATATGTCCAAACTGTGTACATTCCTTCTCGTAATATGTCCAAACTGAGTACATTCCTTCTGGTAATATGTCCAAACTGTGTACATTCTTTCTCGTAATATGTCCAAACTGTGTACATTCCTTCTCGTAATATGTCCAAACTGTGTACATTCCTTCTTGTAATATGTCCAAACTGTGTACATTCCTTCTTGTAATATGTCCAAACTGTGTACATTCCTTCTTGTAATATGTCCAAACTGTGTACATTCCTTCTCGTAATATGTCCAAACTGTGTACATTCCTTCTCGTAATATGTCCAAACTGTGTACATTCCTTCTTGTAATATGTCTAAACTGTGTACATTCCTTCTCGTAATATGTCCAAACTGAGTACATTCCTTCTCGTAATATGTCCAAACTGAGTACATTCCTTCTCGTAATATGTCCAAACTGAGTACATTCCTTCTCGTAATATGTCCAAACTGAGTACATTCCTTCTCGTAATATGTCCAAACTGAGTACATTCCTTCTCGTAATATGTCCAAAAGATACTGACTTATTCTGATTGTTCTAATAAGTTTATGACTTTCATCTGTCTCGAAGCGGACTGCTTCATTTGTTTTTCTATCCTTCCATATTCTTTGCATTCTTGTCAGAAACCACACTTCTGCCACAAGTAAATATTTTTTAGTATTTTGCTTATTATCCATGTTTCCTATGTATATAGCAACACAGATTCTTCATTACACTTTAACTCTTTTTTTCTCTCACTGAAACTGATATACACATTATTAAAAGTAATATATAACTTGTATCAAACAGTATAACAAGTGATATAACATGTACTGAACATGTACACATTAAAAAAAGTAACATAACATGTACTGGACATGTACACATTATAGAAAGTAAAACAACATGTACTGAACATGTACACATTATAAAAAGTAATTTAAGATGTACTGAACTCACACTCAGCATGTACACAATGTCCTTGTTGTTTGGATCATTCGGGTCAAGCCTGGACTCCTTGAACCACTGTAGCAGCTTCTCCAGGTTAGCCACGCCACTTGCTCCGATGGCAACAAAAGGATCCAGCTTTTTTATCTGCCTGTATCATGCAAATAAAAGAAAACAGTAAATGTGAGAGACAAACCTTCCATTTTCTAACTCAAAGTATTTTAGGTCTTCCAAATGTCTCCTTCCCTCTTTATGAAATACCGACCACTCTCCCCATCCTTTCCACACACACAAACACACAGAACCATACAAAGGACATGCATTGCAAAAAATACATAAAAGCGATATAACTTGGATTCATGAGTATTTCTTTTTCATCTTTAGCATTCTGAGCCCTTAAGGTTCACTGCTGCAGATATAATCCGCCTCTATTGTTCTCTCTGGTTGGCCTTCTCTTTCTAGCTGGGGACACCAAGTGTTTGTAGGTCTCTCAGGATATTATCTCTCCATCATCTTCTTGGTCTGCCTCATGGTCTATGACCATTCAGCTTCCTTGTGTATACAGTTTTACCACTCTGTCATCTGACATTCTCTCAATATGCTCCAGCAATCAGAGTCTATTAGCCCTTATGATGCCAATGATCAATGGTAGTTTAAACAAATTATGAATTTCGTCTTTGCTTCTCACTCTCCATTCTTCGCTGTTCGCATATCTGATGGATCCAAAGATTCATCGTAAGATTCTGATTCATGAGGTACATTGGTAAGAAAATATACACAAACACTGAACATCTAGAGGTGTGTCAGGCATACATAGCTAACTCAATATTTGTTACAGATCATATGACTCCTATATTCTGGTATGATTATGGAGAGGCATGATCACCCACGCCAGTCGAAAAGGCACCTGATGATGATTCTGGTATGATCAAAACATCCATAGAAATTTTCAGTAAGCTAGTCTTAAATACGTCTTTTAGTAGCTCTTTCTTCCCTGTGTGGGTTGCGAGGCCCCATTGTTGGGGAAAAACAGAACAAATCCATGCCTTCCCAACAAGCATGTATTAAGAGTCAACTAAATGGGAGCGTCCCTTTAAAGTCATAGACCCTGCATACAAATAAGTCAGATTTGTAAAAAGGATGTGCAAACAACACTCAGGTTCTGGGGAAAAAACTCAAGTCCAGAGGTGGACAGATAATCAGAACTTTCCGATGGAGTTTACAGCGGGTGAAAACGAATAAGAAGAAGAAGTAGCTCTTTGTCAAATGCTGTCATCTGATAGCCCTTGAATAGAGGGCCTTTTAAGAGCGAGCGAGCAGTGTGGAAGCACAAACAGATCATTACGGTCTGAGGAGAATGATGCTGTGGGGAGTTACCAGGGGATCTGGCCGACGCTCAACTCTCAAGGGAAGGGCGAGACAGATATACAATCAGACAGTTACTGGTACCATTGGAATTTGAAATCTTTGTTGCTGAAGATGGGGATGGAGCACTTATGGGAGTGTCCCAAGTGGCGAGACCGATATACAATTAGACAGTTACTGGTACCACTGGAATTAGAACTCTTTGCTTGCTGCTGAAGATGGGCACAGAGCACTTATGGGAGAGCTGTGATGTCGATTCTTAATTCAACATTGAACATTCAAATAGATGATACAGTAATTCAACTGAAGTGGGTGTTCTTGTCCATGTCCTCGCTACTGGCAAAATATAAATTCTTGTTGCTGCAAAGGGGTCAGCATCATTCCAGCTGCCTTTACTTCCAGCACATTTCCTTGTACTCATTACCAGCAGGGTTGACCTGGGAGTCAAAGACAGGTTTACAAATATGCCTTGAAGATGATCTGAGCCTATGGCCCTTGGGCTGGCAGGTAAATACTAGTCATTTGGCCACTGCGCCTCTCATTCATACTGTATCAGCATTCTGAGCTTTTGAAGTTCATTACTGCAGATATCACCCTCCTCCAATCATCTCTGTGAGTAGTCTTCTCTTGACACTTGGCGACTCCAAGTGTCTGTAGGTCTATTTGGACATTATCTTTCCATCATCTTCTTGGTCTGCATTGTGGTCTACAGCCATTTAACTACCTTGTTATCCAGTGTTTTATTTTTCTCTCTGTCATCTGCCATTTCTCTCTATATGCCCCAGGAATTTTAACATATCGGCCCTTATTATGCCAGTGATCAATAGTGATTGAAGCAGATTATGAATTTCATTTGTTGCATCTCACTCTACATTCCCCGCTTTTTGCGTCTTAGATGGATCCAAAAATTTGTTTTCGACTATTCTCAAAAAGTTGTAATAAGGCTTCACAGCTGAAGACCAAACAGGCACTAAAATGGGAAATGAGGGGATTCAAGAAGTGAGGACATGTAAAAGAAATCCTGAAGTAAAAAATAATGAGAGGCTAAAGGGGCTGGGCTGGATGTCATCTCTGACATCGAATGAATTACACAGGATAGAATGGAACGGAGGTACAGACTTTGAGTCCTATGTGACATATAAAAGCACAGCAGGACAAGGATGTTGATGATGATGATAGTGCCCCTGGTGTACACATACTGTCAACTTACAACACACACACACAAAAAAAACAGGAACATCAATCCATACATACATAGCAGCTTGAAAGCTGGCACCAAATCTGCCCATGGGAACTAAAGGGAGACCATCCTCTCCCACAGCCCAAGCTACACTGGAGTTAAGTAATCCTGACGTCATCAAAATCACCGGGTCAGGCTTAATACCTTCAAACGTGAAGCTGACACCTGTGAATTTTCAACTAATTAAAATGAAACTGAACAGGATAAGTAATTCATTCATATACATTTTTACAGATAACATGAACATTGTATTTAAAAAAAAAATTAATGAACAAAATTTACATATAAAATTTTACAATTTTGTTCTTTCAAATAACTTATGAACAAATTAACAAAGTGTAAAATGTTACAAATAATACAGACATAACTTATTAGCTCATTGACAAATTATGTAATTTAAAAGAGACATAACTTATGAGTAAATTTACAACTTTACGCTGTGTTACAAATAAGAGAGACATAATTTATGAGCAAATTTATAAATCTAATTGTTACAAATAAAAGGAGACATAACTTTGAGTAAACTTATCAGTGACAGTTCTAGAAATAAAACAGGAGAAACATAAGCAAATTTATATCATAGAAGAAACTACTATTTTTAGTTTTTTATTTCTGTTTGATAACAAAAACAGTGGTTGCATTGTAGTAATTTTTCTTATCAAGAAAGTGGACTGAGTTCAACAACCATGGTTGGTAGAGCTCCTTTTTTTTCTTTCAGAAAGAAAGGCTTTTGAATCAACTTGGCGTTGTAAAATGGGCACTAAATAATTTTCAGACAGATCTGGGAATTGTCTGGAAAGGAAAGAAAATGCAGAGAGAAAGCATTCTTTAATAAAAATTTTTGAATAATCTAAGAGTTAAAAAGATCGACTTCTTTGAGCTGGGTTTTATCCCATTTTGATCCCCAGGGATCTCTGCAAAAATTGAACTTGTGAAGTGAACATGGGTAGCCATGAAATGAACCCACAACCTTCAGAGCCTAAGCCTGAGGTATACTACCTGACCACAGAAGTGGCCAATGATGGAAAGTGAGTATTATATCAAATACCTCAGAACTGTGACACAATGCATAGCCTCTCCTTCCTGCTGCCTTTAGAGAACAGTCATAAGAGTAAAACTATCCACTCACTGATGGAAGGCAGGGGGAAACAATAGGAGTAAAACTATCCATTCTCTGAGGGAAGCCAGGAGGAAAGAATAGGAGTAAAACTATCCACTCACTGATGGAAGGCAGGGGGAGACAATAGAAGTAAAACTATCCAACCACAGAGGGAAGGCGGGAGAGACAACATAAGTAAAACTATGCGCTCACTCACTGAGGGAAGGCAGAAAGAGACAATATGAGTAAAACTATCCACTCACTAAGGGAAGGCAGGGGGAGACAATAGGAGTAAAACTATCCACTCACTGATGGAAGGCAGGGGGAGACAATAGGAGTAAAACTATCCACTCACTTATGGAAGGCAGGGGGAGACAATAGAAGTAAAACTATCCAACCACAGAGGGAAGGCGGGAGAGACAACATAAGTAAAACTATGCGCTCACTCAATGAGGGAAGGCAGAAAGAGACAATAGGAGTAAAACTATCCACTCACTAAGGAAGCGCAGGGGGAGATGAAAGGAGTAAAATCATCTATTCACTGGTGGAATGCAGGGGGAGACAATAGGAGTAAAACTATCCCCTCCCTGATGTAGGGCAGGGGGAGACAATAGGAGTAAAACTATCCCCTCCCTGATGTAAGGCAGGGGGAGACAATAGGAGTAAAACTATCCCCTCACTGATGTAAGGCAGGGGGAGACAATAGGAAAACTATCCCCTCACTGATGTAGGGCAGGGGGAGACAATAGGAGTAAAACTATCCCCTCACTGATGTAAGGCAGGGGGAGACAATAGAAGTCAAACTATCCCCTCCCTGATGTAGGGCAGGGGGAGACAATAGGAGTAAAACTATCCCCTCCCTGATGTAGGGCAGGGGGAGACAATAGGAGTAAAACTATCCCCTCACTGATGTAAGGCAGGGGGAGACAATAGAAGTAAAACTATCCCCTCCCTGATGTAGGGCAGGGGGAGACAATAGGAGTAAAACTATCCCCTCCCTGATATAGGGCAGGGGGAGACAATAGGAGTAAAACTATCCCCTCCCTGATGTAGGGCAGGGGGAGACAATACGAAAACTATCCCCTCACTTATAGAAGGCAGCGGGAAACAAACATTGTACCCATCCTTTTAAAATATGCTTGCATCCATCCCTTGTGGCTAAGTCGATGTGAACGCTTCGTAATGTCGGGATGCCAGGTTCAATCCCAGCCGTGGGCCATGATCCTTGCGTTGGTTTCGACAGTGGTATCAAGAAAGCCGACCGTCCAGAAAGCAATGGCAAACTACTGGACGTAAATTTTCCTAGATAAACCACACAACAGCCAGGGGCTGTTGGGGTTGGTTCTGCAACGTCCTGTAAAGGGTACACAAACTTTCCATTCCTTGTAAAACAGGCTCCTGAAAAGGATACCCCAGTGTCTTACACACCTCTTTGTTTTAACAAATTGGGAAATAAAGACAACATTTCATATCACACTTCTAAATCTGGGTGGAAAAGTTTGTGTCTACCACTTACCACTTCCGACTCCTTCATGATCAAATGCAATTTTCTCATAAGAGCTGAACTCAATATTCTCCAGCATTACACTCTGTGATGTGACAGAGGATTCTGGGATAGGTGCATATAGTTCTGCCAACCTCCGGCCACTTCCAAAACCTGAAGTCTCATAAATCTTTGAGAAAATTATGAGGACATATTAAAATTTAAAAAATAATATGATCAATTCACAGGTACTTCTCCTTCTTCAGCAATTAAAATTTGCTATGTATCTTTCCAATCTGGGTCATAAACAGGATGGTGAGCATGAGGTCACCAATATCCCACAGCTTACCTTGCAGCGTCACTCCTGTGGGCCATATTTCTTCTTTCTGACTGGCAGTCTGGACAATCCTTAGGACATATATATACGGAGTCTGTTTTGATTTAGGGCACCACAACCACATGCTGCACAGCAAGACCCACAGGTGTGTTCTGAGTGTTCAGAAGCACTAACTGGCACTTTCATAAGATAAGCAGAACCTAGTTAATGCAGAGTCCATGGGGTAATACAGCCCTTAAAGAAAGCTAAGAATATTATTACCATAACCTGTCAAGATTGTGGTAAGAGAAGACCAAGGAGGGTAAGAACTGGGGCTCTGAAAAACTGAGATACAAAATTGAATAATTTATGAACAAGACTAGAGATGCTGAGGACTTGGTGGTGTAACAGGAAACAATAGTGTAACAGGACATAATGGTGTAACAGGACATAATGGTACACCAGGGTATGATGGTGTAACAGGATATGATGGTGTACCAGGACATGATGGTGTACCAGGGCATGATGGTGTACCAGGACATGATGGTGTACCAGGACATGATGGTGTATCAGGACATGATGGTGTAACAGGACATGATGGTGTACCAGGGCATGATGGTGTACCAGGACATGATGGTGTACCAGGACATGATGGTGTACCAGGACATGATGGTGTACCAGGACATGATGGTGTACCAGGACATGATGGTGTACCAGGACATGATGGTGTAACAGGACATGATGGTGTACCAGGACATGATGGTGTACCAGGGCATGATGGTGTACCAGGGCATGATGGTGTACCAGGACATGATGGTGTACCAGGACATGATGGTGTACCAGGACATGATGGTGTACCAGGACATGATGGTGTACCAGGGCATGATGGTGTACCAGGGCATGATGGTGTACCAGGGCATGATGGTGTACCAGGACATGATGGTGTACCAGGGCATGATGGTGTACCAGGACATGATGGTGTACCAGGACATGATGGTGTACCAGGACATGATGGTGTACCAGGGCATGATGGTGTACCAGGACATGATGGTGTACCAGGACATGATGGTGTACCAGGACATGATGGTGTACCAGGACATGATGGTGTACCAGGACATGATGGTGTACCAGGGCATGATGGTGTACCAGGACATGATGGTGTACCAGGACATGATGGTGTACCAGGGCATGATGGTGTACCAGGGCATGATGGTGTACCAGGACATGATGGTGTACCAGGACATGATGGTGTAAAAGTACCAGATCTCATACACATTAGGAACTATCTACACTGTCTGCAGTCATCCTAGCAACAGGTTCCTAACTGGAGGGCCTGGCCAATGTATATCAGATTGATGCTTCTTTCAAAGTCAGAGTGCAGCTTCCTGAGAGGCAAGGAACCAAGGACTTCCTTTGAAGTCGAGGTACATCTGCCTGAGAGGTGAGGAACCAACAGTCTGCATACAACTAAGCCAGATCTGTAAGATGTGCACAAAAAACTCAACCTCTGAAACGAGACTAAAATCCAGAATTGGATCACAAACAAAACTGCTTATTTGAGTTTACAGTGAACAGACAGAAAAAAAGAAGAATCTGACAAGATACAGTGAAATATACTGTGCACTATAATGTTTGTATTCTCATGATTCAGATACTGTCTTGTCTTCAAGCACTACCAAGGCCATGTAGCTTTTACATTCAAATGTCACAGCAACTACGCCAGTTAGACACTTACTGATAAAAGTGATTTGAACAAAGAAGACACAAACAACAGACTGCACAATTTATTGCCTGACATATTCTGCTGTATCTGGTCAGATGCATACTATAGTAACAATTACACAAATGAAGCAAATAAGTGAATCATTTATAACAAAGTACAAATTCAGCAACAGTCAAACTCGACTGTCTGTTTTACCAGGGCAGCCTCAATGTCAGAATCATGTCTTTTTGTTTACAGAGTTCAGGATGGAGGTAACAAATCATGGCGGCTTCAGGAAATCTTAGCATTCTGCCATTGGATGACATGTGAGGGATTTGAAATGTGTTGTCTGTAGTTACAGTGTGTCCAGATTTTAACAGATGGAATGCTATTGCTGAGGGATAATCTTTACGGCAAGTGTTCTCATTCAGATTTGGTACATTTAATGCAGGCTTGACAAAATAATATGTAATAAATGTCAATGCACACAATCAAATATAAAAGAATAAATACACTGTACGCTTCTCACCTCATATTTTACACTCTCCGGCCACTCCACAATCTTCAGGTTGTAGATTTGGCCAAAGCTGACACTGAAGTCTTGTAGCAAGGGTCTAGAAAAAGTTATCCATTTTAAATTCATGCTGTTCACAAAAATAGTTTTAGCCTTCATATACTAGGTTGTGTAATCATGAAACGAGATAAACTAGTCCTTATTATGATGTCTTTACTTCGTAGAGAAGTCTCTTTTACCTAATCTGAACCCAGAATTGTTTTTGCTTTTCTTCCAGCCAGTATTTGCTCATAGTCCCTTAACATAGCCATGGTCAGCTACCGTTTGATCAGTCCATTTATATCTCATTGTGTTTTCTGTAGCGATAATAAATCCATTGCCGGCTTGCTAAGCCTGTCGCAACTTTGCCAGACATTATCACTCACAACAAACCATAAAAGAAAATTAGTAACCATGGAAATGAGATGTCTGAGAAGGGCTGTAGGAGTGACCATATGAGATAAGATCAGGAATGAGATCATAAAAGAAAAAGTTGGCACAGAACCAATTCTAAATTACATACAAAGGCAGCAAGTGAAATGGTTTGCCCACTTAGAGAGAATGCCTTGTGACACCATACCATACAAAGCATACATGAAAAGAGAAGAAGGTCGTAGAGCAAGAGGTAGACCAAGAACAAGATGGAAGGATAACATCAGAGAAGCTCTACAACAGCACGATGTGCCTATGGTCGAGGCAGCCAGAAGAGCTAGAGACAGAACCTTATATCTCCCTCGACACCCACAGCGGTAAAAGAGGAAGTGAAGAAGAAGAAGAAGAAGTATTTGCTCAAGGTGGCAACACATGTGTAAGGAATTCAACTGGCTTGAAAGCAGCTCTTGTGTTTACTTGAGGTATTGTAGATGATGATGATGTGGACTGAAGGCTATCTGGCCACAACATTCACTTGTGTGTGATATTGTGAAGCTGATAAGTTCAATGTTTTTGTTTGGTTTGATATACTTTCATGATATAGTAATGTGAAGGGCATAATACAAGTGAGGCTCCTCATTTCACATATAACACTGTATAACTACCAGAGGTGGCGCAGTATCTAGCATGCTTGCCTTCCAGCCCAGTATTTAAGGGTTCAAATTCCCATCAACAGATAATTTTTTTTTTTGGGGGGGGGGGGGGGGGGGGGCGGGGCTGATTTGGCCTCTTATATCTAGTACACTTTATAGTGGTCAATTTCCGAGATGAATCACTTTTGTTTTCATTATTCCACAGTTTCCACGGCATAGTGGCTTTGTACTCTGAAGACCAAGGGTTCATTTTACAGATGTATTGTTTAATGCATGAGTGAAGTTTTTACAGAGGTCCCGTAGGACTGTCACTGGAGTGATGGAGTCTGTGCTTTGTGTGATGCTCTTCGCGACAGCTAGTCATTCAGTGGAGAGAGACCGCACCATATTGGATAAACTGGTGCTATGAATGTTGATCCTCCTGACTTTTAATTTTTAATAAACAATTGGTAATTACTGTCTATCATTACCTCCTGTAATTACTACATTCGCAGTGTAGACAGAGGGATCTTTAAGCCTAAGGATTTAAGGATTAAATAATCTAAAAACTGTCACTACTGTCTGTTTTACCACTTTTTTAGGATGGTGTAGACAGGGGGTGGTGTAGACAGGAGGTGGTGTAGACAGGGGGTGGTGTAGACAGGGGTTGGTGTAGACAGGGGTTGGTGTAGACAGGGGGTGGTGTAGACAGGGGGTGGTGTAGACAGGGAGTGGTGTAAGGGGGTGGTGTAGACAGGGGGTGGCGTAGACAGGGGTGGCGTAGACAGAGGGTGGTGTAGACAGAGGGTGGTGTAGACAGGGGGTGGTGTAGACAGGGGGTGGTGTAGACAGGAAGTGGTGTAGACAGGGGGTGGTGTAGACAGGGAGTGGTGTAGACAGGGGGTGGTGTAGACAGGGAGTGGTGTAGACAGGGGGTGGTGTAGACAGGCGGTGGTGTAGACAGGGGGTGTTGTAGACAGGGGGTGGTGTAGATAGGGGGTGGTGTAGACAGGAAGTGGTGTAGACAGGCGGTGGTGTAGACAGGGGGTGGTGTAGACAGGGGGTGGTGTAGACAGGGGGACCCTGAGCCTGAGGATTTAGGGTCACCTGGTTAGTGCTGTCACCACAGACTGTGAAGGTTAGGATGTTTAATCCTGCCCTCAACAGAATAACTCCATTACCTTACCAGGGGTCGAATTAAGGTTACACGCATGAGAGTTCGATAAACTAAATAATCGTCCAGTGCAAAGTCCACCCAGGAGAAAAGTTTTCATGACTCTCCAACATGTTATATCCTGTGTCTTTACAGACCATTGAGGCAGGCTGTTTTCTGGCTGCATTTTCTCCAGGTTATGACGGTGTTTTGGGAAATGAGCAGGCAGATAGACTGGTCGGTTCTGCACCACTTGGTGGTGAACTGATATAGGACAAGCTGGATGTTGTGAGGGCCCTTTGGGAGCGAGTGAACAGTGACGAGGCACAAATAGATCCTTATGGTCTGAGAAGAGTGGCACTGCAAGGAGTTACAATGGAATCTGGCTGATGCTCGACACTCAGGGGAAAGGTGAGACGGATATACAATCAGACAGTTACTGGTACCATCAGAATTTTAACTCTTTTTAACTCTTTGTTGTTGAAGATGGGACAGAGCGCTTATGGGAGGGGGGGGGGAGGGGGGGGGGTGTCCCGATTGCTGTGATGTCAATTTTTAATTCAACATTCAACATTTTTGTTGCCGAAAACCTATATATAACACTATTACACCTTCTCACCTAATAACTGATTGTGACTTACAGCTTTCTGAACTTATGACTTGAAAAAAAAAAAAAAAAAGGAAATAAAGAGATAACTACACTGGTAGGGTCAAAAAGTTCCCAAAACTGATGCAACAGAATACATATTATGTATTTTTCACATTATGTACAATAATAGTACGTACACAGATTTAATCTGTGTGTTTTATGTACAACTGTTATAACCCGTTTGAATGAAAACAGTTATGTCGACGAATATAAATTCGACTTATGACCACTCTGACTTATGACTTGTTAGTCAAAACAGAGCTCGGTTGTGAGTCAAGGAGACCCTGTATTATGTCTTTTTTAACTGGTTTTTATCATTACCATCTTTCTAAATCTCCTGACTCTACAAGACATTCTAGGAGGTCTTCCAGTTGCAGAGGGTTGATTCTGCTGAGGTTCATAATCTGGCACTGCACCTGCCTGGTGAGCTCCACAAGGCAAGCACCAATATTTAAAAAATCTGAAGGTGTGTAGATCAATGACAGAGAATGGTAAAAATCCTTTTTGTGTGTGTTGGTTTTTTTTGATTTTGTAACTGATCTTTTTAGGCTCAGTATTTCTGACTTCATGATCTCTTTAAAGCTATAATAGGCTCATTCCCTCACCTTTATCCCATTGTTTTTTTTATTTTTTTTTATCCCATCCAGTTTACTGCTGGGGGTTGAAATCCCAACCTTCAAGTGAACTACTGGGGAGAATAAGGTCCACCATGTGAAGGAGAGGTGGGCTTGAGCAAGAGAGGCTAAGGGATATTAAGAGTCCCATACTGTGAATCAGTGATCCACGATGACCTCAGCTAACATCATCACACTCATACTTTTCCCTTCTGTAGATCTCTTAAAGATTGAACTTTTTGTTTTTACACTGGATTTTTTATTTTATATATAATTTTAAAATGTCATTTTTTTGGGGGGTTATTGTTGTAATTCTTGTCTTCATCTTGTGTAATTGGAATGAAGCGTGGCTGTACCGTGACTTGAACTGAGTCTTGGTTTTCGACTAACCTGGAATGAACCTTGAAATGCAACGGCACTTGAAATGTACCTTGGCTCACAACATATTGGCTTTCGCCACGATTCACTCTCTATGATTACTGCGACATAACTTGCTCTGTTCGAACGTCTAGGGTTGATAACACAAACACCACTCGGCTTCTTTGTACATACTATCAGTTTATTCCACATGCTTTAACAATTATTGACACTTCTATCGCTCGCGACATATTTAAATACTGGTCACACGCACAACAATACGAACTACATCTTCTACTAAATACAACCGTCTTCTACGACTTCTGATGATCAACTGACCACGAGGCTAGCTAAGGCTTTCCCTGGCTTACTCGACTAGCCACAAGTATCTCGTGCTGACACTTGTAGCATGGACTTTCTGCTTGCCACAATGTCCTCGTGAAGACCATGCAAAGCACCTCATCACAGTAATCAATCAGTTAATCAGGATCCCATCCACAGTGAATTTTACTGTGTGTGTTTCCATAAGATATGACCCATTATTTTATTTATCCATATCTCCAGAGTATCAATTCCATTTTTTAGTTACTTGTTCATTGTCCAGGTTTCTGCAACATTCATGAAGGTAATGTATACATAATCATCATCAGCATGTGTCCTGCCAACTGGCATAGGTGCTCATGCACCTCCACAGATCACAATCCATGGTTGCCTGGAACAGCTCTCTGGATGATATCCCTCCATGCCATCGTTTCAGCCCATCCAGCATTACCACTCTTAGTCTGCCTCTACCTCTTTTTCCACTGATCTTTCCAGATGTCACGATGTTCTCCAATGTCTCTCTTCTCATAATGTGGCCAAAGAACAGTGTTTGTCTCTTTTTTATTGTTGTAAATAGAGATCTACTTTCATTAGCTTCTTTTATGCAATCGTTGTTAGTTACTTTGGCTGTCCAAGATATTCGTAAAAATCGTCTCAGAAACCACATCTCTGTTGCTTCCAAATTCTTCCAAATTTGTTCACTGACATTCCAAGATTCATTGCCATACAGCAGAACAGGTTCTACATAAAATTTTAGCACCCTCTTTCTGACATTAAATGAGAGCGATTTACTGCATAAGACATTTTTCATTTTATGTTTACAGTGTTATAATGTATACTTTGTACTTATACATAAAATCTGATAATTCTAATTTTCAATGTTTTGTTTTCTTTATCTGGATGTCAGTAATTTTTGCAGGCATCTTGTGTAATGTTTGGGAAAGACATTTAGTGACCATGACTCACTCATTCTCCCAAGTCATCTTATAGTCTGATGACACTGGGCTTGTGTACATCATTATGTGTTGCCCAGCTGTTCAGGCTATCTTCAGACATCTTTTTCTGTCTTCTTCTGCCTCTGTTGTATTTCCCACACAAAGCTAATTTGCCTATGTCCCCCTTTCCTTTTTAAGCAATGTGTACATTAGGAAACCATACTAACAGACAAATATTTAAACCTGATGTAGATGGTCATAAAACACTGGAGAATTATTTGATGATAGCAGACAGGATAAATCAAATATAATAATAAATAAAAAAAATTAAAAAACAGTGAGGTTTTTTGTTTAAATTCATAGCTCATTTAAAACTGTCAGTTTTATTTTTAAAATAATTTTTTTCTTAAAACCTTTCTCACCTGGGGCCAGTTCGAGAAACTTCTTTTCCATTGAAAAGAATTTTTACGTAGACTTTACATTTTGTTACATCATCTCTCCTCTGTTGCTCCCTCCTGCGTAAAATAGGGAAAGTAAAAATGAAAGGAAAAAAATCAATATTTCAGCTGAAAAATCAATATTTCAGTGGCTACTGCAAAACGCCTAAATAACCTAATAGCAGAGGCAAAACAATATTGTGAAAATTAAAAGTGAAGGACCCTTTTCCAATCCTTCAGGCATTTTGGTCATATAGTTAGTTAGTTATTCCTCTTGTGCCAAAGATGGCGCATAGGGCAGAGGTCATAGCTTTCCACGTCTGTCGGTTCGTTGCCACTTGATGTAGGTCTTGAGTGCGACTGAGACCTATGGTTGAGCTCTCTCTTGTGATGGTTCTACGGAGAGTTTCTTTTGGTCTTCCCTGTTTTCTTTTACCCTCTGGTGACCATATGAAGGCTTGGTGGGGAAGTCTCTGAATGTCCATTCTGAGTACGTGACCGATGTAATTCCAGCGACGCATTCTAATAAAATCAGACACATATTTTTGTTTTGTTTCCTGTCTTATAGATGTATTGGACCTAAAGTCCGACCAGTGAACATTCAATAGCTTTCGGAGGTCATATAGGGCTAGACCTATATCTTTTAGACCAATTGGCAGTTGGCGGGTGATGTGGTTAGCATCACGCCAGCCGCCTTTACTTCCTACAACTATATCTAGTACCCACTCAAGGCTGGATCAACCTGGAAGCCAAATCATTTTTACTGAATATTAGTAACAAGATAGGTCATTTTAACTGAATATTAGTAACAAGATAGGTCATTTTAACTGAATATTATTAACAAGATAGGTCATTTTAACTGGATATTAGTAACAAGATAGGTCATTTTAACTGAATATTAGTAACAAGATAGGTCATTTTAACTGAATATTAGCAACAAGATAGGTCATTTTAACTGAATATTAGCAACAAGATAGGTCATTTTAACTGAATATTAGTAACAAGATAGGTCATTTTAACTGAATATTAGCAACAAGATAGGTCATTTTAACTGAATATTAGTAACAAGATAGGTCATTTTAACTGAATATTAGTAACAAGATAGGTTATTTTAACTGAATATTAGTAACAAGATAGGTTATTTTAACTGAATATTAGCAACAAGATAGGTCATTTTAACTGAATATTAGTAACAAGATAGGTCATTTTAACTGAATATTAGTAACAAGATATTTCTTTAAAAAAGTGGAGGCTACCTACTGATAATCAATTTATGCTTTGCAGATGAAAAAAAAGCAGAAACAAATCTAAATTTCCCAGCATTTATTTCTTTAAAAAAAAAAAAAGAGGGGGGGGTGTGGGGGGGGGGGGGGTTATGACACCAAAACTAACAACCTCAATTATAACATATTTAAAAGCAAGATGAGTAGCTCACCATACGACAATGGGTACCTTCAGTATGCTAACTCTTTGCTGGCTTTTTACCCAGTTGTACCCAAATGACTAGCATTAGATTAATCAAATAGTTACCTTGAACACTGGCTGTAGGGAGTGATGGTTGCTGTGTTGGACACTTCTGGGTATAACTTGGGCTCACCTGTAGATCAGGAAATATAGTTGTCATTTCCCACAGGAGTTCATGAGGTTATCCTTGATTCCTCTCTGCTTTGTAGTTTACTTCCATTGACCTTTTTGGTGCAAACAATTTTTGTCTCTCTATTATCTATCCTTGCAATGGGGGATATTTTCATCAAAACGCCGAGATAGTCCAGATACTCGGATTAAACGAGAATCTTGAGATAGGTGATGACCGCTAGTTATCACGGGTACCACGAGAATGCGACCAAAGGTCGCCACGTGAAAGTAAAGGACCACCACGTGTTGCCACGTGAAACTAACCCGTGGTATAAGTCAGACTTGATTCTGATCAAGTTTAGTTTGTGTCGACCTGTTGATGCGAGAGGATGTGCGACTGAACGTGAGAATGTCAACGTAAGAGTGCTTGTTAAGAAATGAGACCCTGATGACGAAGTGTGAAGCCAAGATCGACCATACCTGTGAGATAGCCAGAACCTCAACTTGATCCATGGGAGCCGACTTTGGTCAGTGAATGCAAGAAGAACCTGTTTGTGGAAGGCTGCGTGAATTTGTGTGTGAGAGCTGTGTATTAGGACTACGACTGGACATTGACGTAAGTTATATCATGTTAATAAATCAATGCTCGTACGACTAACTTGGTGTCGGCTTGTACCAGTTGTGTAACGCAGAGTGTGTGAGAAGAACATTCACGACACACGCATGAACACTACCTAGACAACGAGAATATAAACACACCATTTATTACAATCCTAATGCCCTAAACATTGCAAGAAAAATGGCCAGCAAGTGTTAAGCGGTGTATTAAGATATGAGTCTAGCGTTATACACTCAGTTTTGCCACTTGCAACATTTTTTAAAATAAAATCAAGGATTTATTTTTCTTAATGTCTCAAGGTTAAGAAGTGAAATGTAAAAGGTTTAGACGATGGATCAACACCATGACACAAGGGTAGTTACCCATAAGTGCTCCGTTCTTCCTCAGACTCAAGCCTGACTTTGAAGAATCTCAGCGCAGTGCACCAACTCCGTAGCACCGGTGAGGATCCTGAAATACTTTGGGTAGATTTTCACTTCCAAATTGTGCCCCGGCAACGTCATTAGGCTACTCTTTTTTTGATTTCCAACAGCCAAGGGATTTTTTTACGTGCACAACAATACACATGGTGGTCCAATCTTACTACCAGAAACGAGAGGAAATTACCAGAAGTCCACGTGAAAAAATCCCAGCCTTTACCAGGGCTTGAACCTGGGACCTCCAGCAATCCAGGCGAATGCCATGCCTTGAGACCACGCAGCCCCCCAGTGAAATTAAAGAACAAAGAAAACATGGTTGTGCTCGCCTGGTTGCCGTTTCTGTGTTTTGGCTTTCATTATGATCTGTTCCCTCAGAGCGTTTTCATCAAAGGCTTCTGGTGGCTCCGGCTTGGGTAAGGGCTCCTCATCAAGGATTTCTTGGTCTCTGGCATTTTCTTCCTTAAAAATAAAATTAAAAAATATCTTAGCCATGGACTTTACAAATTATCATGAAAAAAATATTTAACCAAACAAAAAGTAGAACCAGTCAACTTTACATTATTACAACGACAAATGACAGGTGAACATTGTGGCTAGTATGACTTCATCAGCACATTACACGAATAGACAATGATTGTCTTCGGAATCACTTAGCTAAAGCATCTCCAAGAGAAATCCACATGTCTATCGACCAGTTGAAGCTCTGGCACACGTGTGGAGATAGGAAACTAATAGTAGAGAGAAACAGCTGTGGCAGCAAGGGCTATAACTAAAAGATATTAGATAAAGCTGTGTTGGATGTTAAGTCCCGAAGTGAGTTGCAGCCCATTAGATAGATAAGTCGTTTTTCCAGAACTTAACGGACTCTGTCATTAGAGTGGCTAGACTTGATGGCCATAACTGTACGTTAATCATCTCAAAATGCACTGACACTAGTTTTAGGGCATTGTTCTGTTCATCTTTCAACTTCTATCTGTTTCCATTCAAAAAAGCTTGGAGAATAATGTGTGATTTCCTCTTGCCTTCAACATCCACTTGAAGGAATTTTGCTTCAGTCTCTGATGGTAATTCTGAACACTTACAACAGATGTGGGTCTTATTCCGCTAAGCTTCAACTATCCACAGCACAGCCATTAGATTCATCTTCTGACTTCTATCTGTTTCCATTCTTAAAAGCTTGGAGAGATAATGTGTGGTTTTCTCTAGCCTTCAACATCCACTTAAAGGTATGTTACTTTAGCCTTTGAGAGTAAACTGGAACTCTTGTGACTGATCAGTCTCTTCTGCCCAGTTTCAGTTGTCCACAGGAGGAGGAGGAGAAAGAGGAAAAAAAGAAGAGGAGGAGAATGGGGGGGGGGGGGGGGGGAGGGAGGAGGAAGAGGAAGAAGAAGAAGAAGTAAATAAATGTTGTGGACTTGAGCATAATATCATCAGAAACATTAGCAGCCTGCTGCCAAAAAAAAAAAAAAAAAAAAAAACACCAGAAAAAGGTTGGGGGGGGGGGGGGTGGGGGGGGGGGGGGGGGGGGTGGAGAAATAGTATAAAGTTTGAACAACGGATCAACATCATGGCACACGGGTAGTAACCCATAAGTGCTCCATTTTTCTTCTAACTCAAGTCAGAGTCTGAAGAATCTTAGCACAGTGCACAGGCTCTGTAGCGCTGGCGAGGATCCTGAAATACTCTGGGTAGATTTTTAACTCAAATTTTGCCTGGGCAGTGCTACTCTTTTTGATTTCTAACAGTCAAGGGATGTTTTACGTGCGCAACGATGCACACGGGCGTCCGATCTCACTACCCAGAGACTAGGGGAAAATACTAGAAGTCCACGTCCACATGGACCTCTAGCACTCGAGGCGGACACCGTGCCTCAAGACCACGCAGCCCCCCTGGAGAAATATGTGAGGTGGGATAATAAAATACAGAATACAGTTAGAATTTTAAACCAAAATTAACAAGAGAAACAAAAATAACATTTTGTTTTTTGTTTAATGAGGTTACCTCAATATTTTCATCTTCATCCTCTTTAACTGACTTGCTCTTGGCAGTCTCCTGTGACTTCTTGGACAGTTTTGAGTTTTTTGATGATACGGAACCTTTTCTGTGTCGACTTCTGTCTGCTATTCTCTTCCGAGCCTCTTCCTGCATTACAGTATCAATCATTAATGTTTACAAATAATATATATCTTTGCGTAAGACTCTCTTCTTCTTCTTATCGTTCTGGCAAGAAAAAATCCTGTCCCAAGACAGAACAAAATTTTCATTATTTTGAAGCCCCACCCTGGCTGTTGCTGGGGGCCTTAATATATCCTGACAGTTGAACAGGGTTTCTGGGACCTCTCCACGGGTGATCCTCATCCGAATGGTGACACTTTGTGTCACCAGATGTTTATCACTCAGTGTGATATCCTGGGGGGTGGGGTGGGGGGTGGGGGAGTCAGTCAGTTCTGCAAAAACTGCCTGAATTTATCACTTTTGGGGTCTAGGTAGTGGGGTCTGCAGAAACACTTGGACTTCAAAGGAAACACCCTACAGTCACCTTTTATGACAGGAAAGTTAGGCGGCAGTGGGTCTATTTTTCCTCCCTACCCAAAATGGGTCCCTGGAACCCACATGGAGATATAATAATAAGAAAACTCCACAGGGGAGCATTCACAGCAGGAGTCTACCGGTCGTCAGTTGAAGATCCTCCGCCAACAACTGTTTCGGTTCGTCACCATCCTAAACAATCTTGGAAAGTGGGCCAACCTGGGTCATGACACCAGGCCCCAATAAATCTCCTGCTGCGCTTAATGGGACACATATGGATGAGACGAAGGTGATCATTCAACAGGTACTGGTGAGACCTGGTTCTATCGATGTTGTATTGTCGCTGTGGTAGCAACATAAGTTTAAGTGAATGTGTATGGACTAATAGGCCTGGTATACCAAGTTAGGAGGCAGTGGGTCTATTTCCCCCCCCCCCCTCTCCCCTACCCAAAATAGGGCCCTGGAACCCACATGGGGACATGTGTTTAAGTGAGTGTGTACGCACTAATGGGCCTGGTAGACCAAGTTAGGAGGCAGTGGGTCTATTCCCCCCCCCCCCCCCCACCGCCCCAACCCAAAATAGGGCCCTGGAACCCACATGGGGACATGTGTTTAAGTGAGTGTGTACGCACTAATGGGCCTGGTAGACCAAGTTAGGAGGCAGTGGGTCTATTCACCCCCCCCCCCCCCACCCAAAATAGGGTCCTGGAACCCACATGGCGACATGTGTTTAAGTGAATGTGTACGCACTAATGGGCTGGTAGACCAATTACAAAAATAAATGAAACCACTGACAATAAGGCTGGGCAGATAAGTGCACCAACTAACAGCTATTGTGTCTCTCTCAGAGTAGTGAGCGCGGTACTAAAGCTTAGAGGTCAGAGAACACATTTCACAATCCTCACTGTTGTTGTAAACCATGGGTGACAGGTTTAGAAAAAGACCATTCTTACGGCTTTCAGAATTTGGTTTCAGAGCTGCACCATGAAAGAGACCGAAGCCTCATCACATAATATCCCCAAAGGTGGCAGTGGAAGCATATACCACCTACAGCCAACCTCCATCACGGAGAGGGTAAGAGTTTGTTTCTGTGTCATTTTCTTCTTCTCATTATTCACATTCACCACATGTAAACTCCATGGGAGGTCCTGGATGTTTATCCACTTCTGCACTATGGTCTCGTTCCAGGGCTTGAGTTTTGGGTGGCCACCTGTTCTACAGATGTGGCTTACATGAGGACTGGTGCTTCCTTGTCTCTCAGGTAGATGCACTCCAACATCGGAGTAAACAATCCTATTCTGAGTTTGCCTTATGGTTTCGAGGAGGCCGTGGAGAAGTGCAGACAGATCTTGCCCAGTGTGAGCAGCCTCGGCCCTGGCACAGGATGTGTGGATTAGCACCCCAGTCGCCCGTGTGTTATAATGATGAAGCAATTTGTTCACTGTTCATTTTAATGTTATCTTCAGCACACAGACATGAACATAAGTGCCTTGATCTCCTTGTGAGCATGTCTCTAAGTGTTTTTAGACTAAAAACTCCCAGTCTGTTCTGGCTGATGTATGACAGGTGACTCCGGATGGTTTTCTTATCTCACTGCTTTAACTGGTACACCCAGGGCATGCAGTCTATTGAGTGGAGAATCATCTTCCATGAAACTGAAAATATCACAGCATTTGCTTTCTCTTCTGACACTGATGATGTTTCTCCTGTTCATAGATAGCCCATTCTAGACACTATCAACCAGGGTGACTGTTTTCTCACTGTCTGTCACACTAGCATACCCTGGGACAGAAAAAATTAAGGTAGTTTTGCGAATTGCTGCGAGCTGTCTCCAACCAAATAAATTGAAAAATTTTTTTAAAAATGTGAGAAGTGATAGCTAGGCTACTCTGACATCGTACCTTGGCAAGCATTTGTTTCTCATACTTGTCCAACTGATCTTTATAAACTGCTTCCTTTCGCAGAAACTCTTCTTCATATCTTTCTTGTTCCTCTCTAATCTCTTCCTCAATTTCAAAGTTCCAGCGTTCCAGTTCCTCTGCTTTGTTTGTTGTCTCTCTGTTAGTAGGAAAGTATACAAATATTAGCTTTGTAAAAGGGTTTTAAGTGTTAAGTGTTGAAATACATTGGTGAAACGTGGCTACACCTATCTGACTTGTTCGCGCAACATATTTTTTATGTACAGAACGGTGCACTCAAACCAATGCCGGTGCATTTTAATTCTCAGAGACATGGAGGTTAAGGTTATCAAGTCTAGCCACTCCAATGACAGTCTTCTTCTTTTCCTTCGTTCGAGTGACGTAAATGCACTGTGCCTCTTTACAGCAGAGGTGCGTTTTGGCTGTTGCAGTTTTTCCAGGCAAATTTTACATTCAACAGTTTGCCACGGCTCCTGAATGGTCAGCTCTCTGTGCCACTGGAGAAACCATTGCAAAACTGTCTGCTGCCAAATCGCCAGCAACTGGGATTGAGCTCAGCACCTTGACATTACAAAGCACATTTGCAGTGCCTAAGCCACAGACCCCGACAAAGGTGACTACTACTCAAGAGTTTACCGAAATCGGATGTGTTGGGCTAAAAGGTGCATATATCACAGCCTAGTTTTAAACCACAGCACAGCGTGTAACAAACTCCACATGGCGCAGACTACAGGAGGAAAAAAGTTTTAAAAAAAAAATTAATAAGACAATAAAATATAACATACTTTCTTATCTGCAGTCTGACAGGTGTGTTTGTGTACTTTTGTTGCTCTCTGAGAAGTTTTATTTCTCTCCAGGTATGGATGATGCTCTTCAGCAGAGTTCTGTCTGTAGATTCCTCCCTGTCTCTCAAGAACCGTGTCTGTCTGTATGAACATGGAATTTGCATATATATATATATATATATATATATACATATATATATATATATATATATATACACATATATATATATACATACACATACACCATTTATATCTGTCGTGGAATGCAATTTTTTGTTATTAAAAGCCCCACCCTGATTATAGCCGGGGCACTGATATGGACTAGCCATAGATATGGCCTCAGGGCTGAAATGGGTTTCTGGGGACCTCTCCGCGGGTTATCCTCATCCGCGTGGTGCCACTTTATGTCACCGGGTGTTTATCACTTGTGTGATGTCCTGGTGGGGTACAACTACCTACCTACCTATGCAAATACTTGTCTAGCACCATATGTCCAATCCACCTGTGTTAAAGGGCTATTTACTCATTTATTTTATACAGCATATCAAATCTAAAGCAAGAAAGGTTCAAAGATAGTGACACAACCACAGTCAGCTGACAGAAGAACAGATGGATTTCAGAAGAAACAAAAGCTGCACAGATGCAATCTTCACACTTGAACGGTTTAAAAAAAAAAAAGAACATCAAATGTGATCAGAACTTTTCTGTAGCATTTGTAGACCAGGAGAAAGCTTTCGACCGGGTCGACAGACAAACAATAACAGAAAGTAATGGCTCAATAAGGAGCAAGTAAACACCCCACTGAAGTTTACAAAAGCTTATATAGCGACTGTAGAAGCATAGTTAGAATAAATCAGGGAACATCTAAGCCATTCTTAGTAACATCTGAAGTAAGAAAGGGATGTGTCTTATCACCACTTCTGTTTATCACCTACACTGACAGTATAAGCAATGATGCCAGGCCCAGGAACGAAAATAATAGCAACATCAATGAATTACTCTTTGCCGATGACCAGGTCTTGATTGCAAATACAGCCATGAATTTGCAACAGCACCTCACATCCATGAATGAAGAATGTAAATTAAATAACATGAGAATCAACATCGAAAAGACAGAAGTAATGTCAATAGGAAGAAAGAAGCAGGATTTAAACATAGCATTAGAGCCTACATATATTAATCAGGCATCTGCATTAAAATATCTTGGAACAATATTCACTAAAGATGGTAAACAGAACGAAGAAATTGACATCCAATGAGGTAAAGTAGGCCAGTTACTGAGACAGCTAGCCCCCCCCCCCCCCACTCCCCCCTTCCTTACAGTATATGGCAATCCCAGTCAGCACAAAGAAACATCTGATACAAAGTCTATTCATTCCCATCCTATGCTACAAGTGCCAGACATGGTCACTGACAACAAAACATGAAAGAAAATTAGTAAAAGTGGAAACTAGGTGTCTGAGAAAGACTGTAGGAGTGACCAGAAGAGATAAAATCAGGAATGAGGTCATACGAGATAAACTCGGCACAAAACCAACTCTAAATTACATACATAAGACGGCAAATCAAATGGTTTGCCAACTTGGTGAGAATGCCTCCTGATGCTATACCATACAAGGCATATACCAAAAGAGGACAGGGACGTAGAGTGAGAGGTAGACCAAGAACAAGATGGAAAGATAACATCAGAGAAACTACAGCACCCCGATGTGTCTATAGTCGAAGCAGGCAGAAGAGCACGAAGCAGTAACTTACAGAGGACGTAAAGATGACGTAAAGAAGAAGAAGAAGTATAAGAAGGTGCAAAGAAGTTCCTTGTTCAATATATAATATTCCGAATTTTTGAGCATCATAATCATGTAGCTAGTCCCTTTGCAGAACATTACTCTCATTATAGCCAGCAGGATATTCTCTGATACTTTCATATATCAAACAAACATTTGCGGTAACCAACTGAAAAGAGAAAGCCAATTACAGGGATGAACAGAGATGAATGATGTCTGCAGCAAACACCTCTTGGGCTCGGAATGTTCAAGAAGAAGACGACGAAAAAGAAAACTATCTTTATTTTTCTGTGTGCACCTTTCTTTAGTTGACTTCCTCTATGAATTATACTTTCTATGACTTTTTTTCAGGGAGTCGCATTGGCGGAGCAGCTAGACCCTCGCCTGCAGATCAGAAGGTTGTGGGTTCGCTCACTGGTGGAGCAGGACTTTTTTCACAGATGACCTTGGCTCCCAGGTCCACCCAGCCTTGAGTGGGTACAGGGTGCAGTCCTGGGAAGTAAAGGCGGGTGGTGTGATGATGACCACATCCTCCATCTTGTGCAGATTGGTCTATGCCCTATATGCCTAAAGGTGTGGAAAAGGGTTCTTTATGACTTCTTCTTCACTTCCTCTTTTCCTACTTAGGATACAGAGGTAAAAATAAAATCTGTTTCTTGCTCTTCTGGCTTTTGATCATAGGCACATCCTGTTGTTGTAGAGTTTTATGATGTTACCTTTTCATCTTGTTCTTGGTCTACATCATTCTATTTTTGTGTATGCCTTGCATGGTATGGGATCAAGGCATTTCCTCTGAGTGGGCAAACCATTTGATTTGCCATCTCTGAATTCCTTCTGTGCCGACTTTTCTATGACTGCTCTTTTAAAATCGCCTCAGCTTTTAATATTTACAGTTTCTGATGCTCTTTATGAGCCAGTGTACTTTAATATTCGCATCGCATATAAATGCAGCCCAATAATTAGGGCAGTTATTTCCAACCATTTATGATCAGAGAAAGGTAAAGGTAAAGTCGGAAGATGTGAACCAGCGTCATTGCACACGGTTATAAACTTGAAGTGCTCTGCCACCAGTACAGACAGCTGATTAGAAACTGTTTGCCTGTGTCGCCGTCCGCATGCAACTGTAGCTACAGCGACATTCCTTCATTTACCCTAGAGTGTTAACTCTGGTACCCATTTCCTAGAGGCTGGGTGGACCCCGGGAACCACCCGGTGTTGAACACAGGCCGTGGGCTGCAGCGAGTCACAGCTGGATTTGTAAGTGAATCTCCTATTGACTGTGCTAACGCAGCCTTATCCTGTTCAGAGAAAACAATAACTAAAACAGCTTTTTTTCCCTTGGAGTTACGCAGTGCTTTTCTAATATTCCTATGACAACACAGTGTTCATTATCATAATTCAGAAGTTTAAAAAAAACACACACACACACACACAAATACAAAAACACAGACACACAAAACTAAGAGGGATTTGGCTGAAACAATGACTAAATAAAAATATGCAGAAATAGGAAAATAACAGAATTGAATATGGAAACACCGCCAGCCTTTAAATGTTTACAGACCTGATTTCACTTTTGTAGTCACGAAGTCTTCTCTCATAGTTACCACGGTCATGAACTGCCATCTCTCCCTGAGGTAATAGAGACAATATAAGCACATATACATTTTATTTAAAATACTCATTCAGAATTAATAAAAGGTAAGTGAAATCCCAAGCAGTTATATGGTGTTAAAGTTTAAAGTTAGAACAGAGAGAATCGACTTCACTGAACCGGGTTTCAATCCAAATGGCTCAGTCTCTCTCAGCAAAATGACTAGCCGCCTGCCAAGAACATTGCACAAAGCTGGAACTTTGTACCTCTGATGACAATTCCCAAATATTTATATAAAAACTGCATTTGCGAACTTACGACGAAGAGACAAACCCATGAACTTTAGAGCGCGAGGCAAATGGCTTGATCACTTGACAAGGTGGACCCCGTACACTTATCATCATGTAGCAGGTCTTTGCAGAACGTCGCTCTCATCACGGTCTTTCTGAAAGAAACTCTGTCTCTCACCAGCTCTCCCACCTCGTGTACTTTCATACTCGAGGAGTCACTTATATCCTGTGCCCATCTTCATGTTGGTCGACCCCTGCCCTTCCTTCCTGGAACCATGCCTTCTGCTATTATTTTATCCAATCCGTCGTGGCGCTTGGTATGACCAAAATATTTCAGCTTCCGAGAAAGGATGCTGTTTATTGGCTAATCTTCCTTGATGTTCAGATCTTTCAAGATGTCAGTACTTCTCCTCTTCTTTGTCCAAGATTTCTGAGATTCTTTCTATAGTATTTCAGCTCAAAAGCCCTATTATCTTCTTCTTCTTCGCGTTCACCAGCTGTACACTGGCGGAAAGTTCTGGTTGCTCGTCCACTACTGAACTGCAGTCCTGCTCCAGAACCTGAGTGTTGCGTGTGCATCAGTTTTACAGATCTCATTCTCTTGAATACAGACTGTTGGTTCCTTGCCTCTCTGGCAGATGCACTCCGACTTCAAAGGAAGCTTCCCAATTAGTCGACTCTTACGACATGCTTTTGGGGAGGCAGTGGGTCTATTCTTGTTTTCCCCACAATGGGGCCCCGGAAACCACACAGGGAAAAAGCCCTATTATCTTTCTTAAGGACTGGGAGATAGTCCACGACTCACATCCGTAAGTTGCTACAGAAAAGATGCATGCTCTCAAAATTCTAATTTAAGCTCCTTGCTGGTGCTTAACCATAGACTTTTAATTCTGTTTAATCTTTGCATTGATATGGCCATCACCTTTTAATTTCTGTCAAACAGTCTCCCCCTATACTAGGGTGTGAAAAAGTAGGTCTTCAGATATTACAGGTCAATGATATATTGAGGTGAGTTGATCAGTTCCCTTCCCCACCATCCTTCCTTTAAAAAAAAAAATTGTAACACTTATTTGAGACTGCAGGTTTATTTATTTCTTTTAAATCCTGTCTTGAGAAGGTTTTGAACATGTACCTACAGGGTCACAACTAAGCTCCTAGCCATTGTAGCAACCTAAAGACAGTATATGTGTGTATTTATATCAGAATAGAACTCGAGGCACAAAGTACATTTAGAGGCTGGGTGGAAAAGGGGAAGAATGAATTATTAAATAATGAATAAATTCTTCTTCTTCTTCAGCATTTCGATCCCTTGAGGTTCATTGCTGCAGATATCACCCACCTCCATTCATCTCTCTGGTTGGCCTTCTCTTTCCAGTTGGTGACACCAAGTGTTTGCTGGTCTGTCTAGATATTATCTCTCCATCGTCTTCTTAGTCTCCCTCGTGGTCTACGACCATTTATCTCCCTTGTGTATACAGATTTTACTTCTCTGTCATCTGACATTCTTTTAAAATGCCCTAACCATTTCAGTCTATTAGCTCTCATGATGCCAGTGATTAGTGATGATTTAAATATATTGTGAATTTCGTTGCTGCTTATCACTTTCCATTTCCCGCTGTTTTCAAAAACCTGTAAATATGGCTTCATCTCTTTTAGTTGTGCTCCAAGTTTCAGAGCCATATAACACGCTGGTCTTATCAACATTTTATTTATTTTGATATTGGTGTTGCGAGACAGACACTTTGACTTTGGCATGAATCAATTAAAAATGAAAAAAATTGATTAAGAATGAAGTAATTAATGAACCGTTTACCTTGTGCTGGGATATGTATGTCTGTAACAGAACTGCTGAATTTTTCAAAGCAGCGAGCTGGGGAGAAAAATTAATAAATTATAAAACACATTATTTCTTTCTGTTTCAGACTGTCGCTATAGTAACCCATCTTGTTCTTGTCACTTGATGAACTCCTTCTGTCCTGTATCACTGTTGAGCTGTGCTGACTCACAGAGTTCTAGAAATATCATCCTGCATTCGTCTGGCTCAACTTACATCATATACTAACCTTAACAATTTGTATGCAATCAACAAGGTCTGCCGGTCAAAATGGACGCTAGGCAAGGTCACTGTTTTTAGTCAAGGCAAAGTTTTTGCTTCTGCCAGACGGTGGTGGTTGCATTTTTGCTCCATTTGTAGACTGAAAGGATATAGTTTTGTCGCCCAGCTACTGAGTTGAGTGCACGGTGCGACCCTGTGAGCTGCGGATTTCATTTGGAATGTTTTTCGACTGTGACCAATGTGGTGTTGTGAATTTTAGATTTAGAAAATGGCACGTGGTCTGTCGTTGCAACACTGGTGATGCCCTTTTGTGATTACAATTGATCGTGTGTGCAAAGGCTGATTTGTTGGTTTCCTTTGCTACCGTCGATGATGAACTGCTTTTCTAATGTCAGACTGTTTGTGTTGGCACTTCTGATGGCTACCGTCTGCTTTTAACGCGTGTGTATGCTATTGCATATGCTGAGACAGCAGTCTGTCAATCTCTCCACAAGAGACTGTGATAAACATTCTGTGTGTTTTTCGTTGCCACAGGAGCGGAGCAACTATGGTGTGATCCATTTAATATGGAGCTGAAACTAACATTACCATTACCATGCCAGCAAATTATTACACCCTGGGTACAGTTTTAAGTATCCCGCCTGTCCCACAGGAGACCAGGGTTTGATTCCCTGCCGAGGAGATACATAACTTTGAGCGTCTCCATGGCAAAGTGGTCAAGCTGTTTGCCTTGCTCTCTGAAGGCTGTGGGTTCACTGCATGGCGGCGCCTTTCAGTTCACTAGTGCAATTTTTATGAACATCCCTGGGGATCATCGCCGAGCTACGGAGTTTGTGCTCTGTGCGACACTCTCGGCAGGCAGCTTGCCGTTCTGCAGAGAGATACCGAGCCATATGGGATAAAACCTGGTGCAATGAAGTCGACCCTCTCGACTTTAACCTTTTAACCTTTATTATATAAACTCTGCCTCAACTGCTGCTTTGAATCCTTATGCAGGAGCATAGGAAAGGTTGAATTTGACTCAAAAGGCTGAATTAGATTTGATTTGGGAAAAAAGGTTACATTTTTTTTTTGCAAAAAGATGCATTTGATTTGCAAAGGGTGAATTTGATATGCAAAAGGTTGAATTTGATTTTCAAAAGAGTGAATCTGATTGGCATTTGGGTGAAACTGGTTTGCAAAAGGTATGAATTTGGCTTGTCAACCCAGTATCTCATATATTTTTTTTTGGGGGGGGGGGGGGGGTGAACTTCTATGGACTAAAACTTCTCTGGACTAAAACTTCTCTGGACTAAAACTTATCTGGACTGAACTTCTCAGGACTAAAACTTCTCTGGACTAAAACATTTTGGACTAAAACTTCTCTGGACTAAAACTTCTCTGGACTGAACTTCTCAGGACTAAAACTTCTCTGGACTGAACTTCTCTGGACTGAACTTCTTTGGACTAAAACTTAAATCAGTGAGGGATAATTCTGTAGAATAAAATGAATGAAAGTAGAACACCACTAGAACTAAAAGAGTTAAGTGAGATGACAGATGCTGAGACATTCCCATAAACACTCCATCTCCATATTCAGCAGCCAGTGTAGAGTTCCAGTACTGAATCTGCTAGTTGCAGTCTGATAATATTTTCCAAGCCACCATGACATTTGATGTGGCCAAAACGCTTCAAATTTCGGGACAGGGCGCTGTTTATGAGCCAGTTTAGCTGGATTTTAACTGATGTAGAATGTCAATGTTTTTCCTCATCTTAAACCCATTGTATTCTGAAAATCCTTCTGTAGCATTTTAGTTCAAAAGTTCCAATCTTTTTCTTCAGTGATAGAGTCAGAGTCCAGGACTCATGACCATAAGCTGCCACAGGAAAATTGCATGATCTCAAGAAATTTACTTTAACAAATTTACAAGTGCTTTGCCATAGGTTCTTCATGCTGTTTAATCTCTGTATTGCTAATGCAAGTCTTCTTCTGACTTCTTTCGAGCAGTCTCCACTGTTGTTCACAAAAGAACCCAAGTATTCGAAATCTGTTTCATTTTCTTTTTCTTTATTTTTGACTGTGATATGTGGTTGGTGTTCTGTATTTACTGAGGGCATGATTTTTTTTTTTTCAAACTCAGAAAAAGATTTGATTCTTTGCTGTGCTTTTTGATGGCCAGAATTAATTTTTCTAAGCCTTGTACACTACTAGAAAGAAGAATTGTCTCATCTGCATATCTGAATCTGGAATACGATTGCTTCCAATTTTTAGTGGAGCAAAGCTCTCACATACCTCATCGCTAATTGTGTTTCTCATAACATTTTCAGTATATATGTTAAAAAGGGACGGTGAAAAAATGCAGCTGTCTCAATCCTTTCTGCACTTCAAACCACTCTGATTTTTCACCAGCTACTCTGATTCTGCTTTTTGTTCATGGTAAAGTTATTCCATTAAGTGCACCAGATGTTTTGGAAATCCCATGCCTCTCATTATATGTCACAGTTTATGGAGTTGCACACAATCAAACTGCTTGCTGTAGTCTACGATACAAGCATGAAGATCTACCGTGTATTCTCTACACTTCTCTAGGATAATTCTCATATTGAAAATATGGTCTCTTGTTCCTCTGCCCAGTCTAAAACCCACTTGTGCTTCTGTAATTCATATTTCAATTTATTCTCGATTCTCCTCAAGATGATATGCAGAAGGATTTTGCTGGCTTGACTAATTAGAGCTATAGTACAATTATTGTTACACAATTTGAGATCTTTTTTCAGGAGGGGAATATAAACTGATCTTTTCCACGCTTTGGGCCAGTCAGCACTGTTGCAGATTTTCACACATAGTACATGGTATAGAATAACGCTGGCTTCTCCTCCAGCCTGAAGTAACTCTGATGGTATGTCATCACATCCTGAAGATTTACCTTTTTTTAGGTTGTTTATTGCTATTCTTACTTTCTCTAATAGAGGTTCAGGCTCTTTGTCTTCGAATTCATCGGCACTATCTGGCATGTTTTTCTAATCTTTGTACATTCACCATAATACTCCCTCCATCTTTTTAGTATTGCTTTGCCCTCCGTCAAGGCATTGACATTTTTATTGTTTATTAGACAAAAGTTAACAAATCATATTCTTGTGCTAACAATAATATTTTGCATTTTCATTAAACTATTTATTTTGACAAGAATCTTTGGATGTGACAATGCTTTGCTACATTTCTGTGTCACACATCTATCAAATGTTATTACATAGTCGAAATATTTAAAAAAAAAAAGAACTACCTGTACCATTTCTGAAATAAAAAATGCAGTGTACCTTTTCTGTCAAAAACTCAGTCATATTTCGCTTCCTTCGAGTCAAGTACTCCTCATAAAGAAGAGAGAGCTTCTTTGCCAGCACATGCTCTCGGCTGAACAGGTGATGATGAGTAAAGGAGATGGAGTTGATGTCCACGTCCAGCTGGTAAAACCCGCCCCCATCAATGGCTCCATCTATGTAGCGACTGTCAAATTCTCTCAGGATAGCCTGTGAGAGAGATATGCTGCACATGACACTCAAACAATGATATGACAGAAGAGATGAGTTAAAATAAATTAAGAATTGACATCATAGCACTCAGGACATTCCCATAAGTGCTCCATCCCCATCTTCAGTAGCCAGTGAAGACTTCCAATTCTGATAGTACAAGTAATAATCTAACTATATGCCTGTCTTGTCTTTTCCCTGAGTTTTTTTTGGGGGGGAAGGGGGGGGGGGGGGGTGGTGCATTAGCGCAGTCGATAGGAGACTTGCTTTCAAATTCAGCTGCCACTTGGGCAGTTCCCAGGGTTCACCCAGCCTCTAGGTAATAGGTACCAGAGTTAACACTCTGGGGTAAATGGAGGAATGTTGCTGTAGCTACGGAATTGCGTGCGGACGGCAACACAGGCGGACAGTTTCTAATCAGCTGTCCCTACTGGTGGCAGAGCACTTATGGTTTATAACGGTGTGCAATTATGCTGGTTCACATCTCCCGACTTTACCTTTACACTGAGTGTCGAGCATTAGCCAGATCAGTCACTCTCCGCTGCACCGATCCTTTCAGACTGTGTTGATCTATATGTGCTCCCCAGGGTTTACCAGCTCCCAAAGGGTTATCACAACATCTTGCTTGCGTGAAGAAAATATACGGTACTGGGCATGAAAATTAAATATGATAAACACTGCAGCAAAGATATAAAAAGACGACAATCAACAACTGATTGCATGAAGGAAAATATACAGCTAAGTATGTGAAATTACATACTCAGGATAGCCAGCAAGACTGACAAACAGTAAATAACAATCGAGAAGTGATGGCATGAAGGAAGATTAAATATTAAATGGAGTGGTTAAGAGAAGTATTTAATGGAGTGGTTAAGAGAAGTATTTAATGGAGTGGTTGAGATGTATTTAATGGAGCAGTTGAGGTAAGTATTAAATGGAGCGGTTGAGATAAGTATTAAATGGAGCGGTTGAGATAAGTATTTAATGGAGCGGTTGAGATAAGTATTAAATGGAGTGGTTGAGATAAGTATTAAATGGAGTGGTTGAGATAAGTATTAAATGGAGCGGTTGAGATAGGTATTAAATGAAGCGTTTGAGATAAGCATTAAATGGAGCGGCTGAGATAAGTATTAAATGGAGCTGTAGAGATAAGTATTAAATGGAGCTGTAGAGATAAGACGTTCTGGAGATTGAGAGTGCAGAATCAGTGGTTAACAGGTGAGCAGAGTAAGAAGATGCCAGTAGAGTGGTTTATGGGAGACAGTCAGCATCATATGCCCCGCTGACAAGCACAGGTGTTCGCCATTTTACAAGATTTGGTGTCTCTGAAACAGTCGGGGCCGACAATGATCCATGGCATTTTCAAGCCAGGGCAGGCAGGCATGCAAGGCATTGAGCAAGCTGACAGGCTTGCAGGTAAAGCTATTATGGAAAGCGGACGAGCCATAGACCAAGTTGATATACTGAATTCTCTGTGAGAAGTAGGAAGCTTGTGAAAAGCGACTGTAAATTTGCCACCACGATCAGACTGCAAACATCAGAAAATTAAAAGGGGTGTGGCCAGACAAGAGCACAATCCAGGAAGCCAAAGAAGAATAGGAAACCAACACAGAATGGGTGTCATCAGCCGCAGGATTTACTGAGGAGGGGATCCATGTGCAATGAGGATAATCTGTTGACTAACTATCTTACATGATCCCAATCCCAGATCAGGTCAGTAATCTTGTCCCACACTAATGGTAACTATGCGACCGAGCCATCCAGATATTTATCAGCATTTGAAATTATCCCCCAAAAAAAACAAGAGATGAGATACTTGTGGAAGAACACCCATTATGAGTACCATGCCTTCCTTCCTTGCTTAGCATTCACCAGCTGTACTTTGACGGAAATTTCTGGCTGTTCACCCACTACTGGACTTTGGTTCCAGAACTTGAGTTTTGCAGGCAAATCTGTTTTAAATATATGGCTTATGTGTAGGAAGATAGTTTGTTCCTTGCCTCTCAGATAGTTTGTTCCTTGCCTCTCAGATAGTTTGTTCCTTGCCTCTCAGATAGTTTGTTCCTTGCCTCTCTGATAGTTTGTTCCTTGCCTCTCAGATAGTTTGTTCCTTGCCTCTCAGATAGTTTGTTCCTTGCCTCTCAGATAGTTTGTTCCTTGCCTCTCTGATAGTTTGTTCCTTGCCTCTCAGGCAGATGCACTCCAACTTTTAAGGAAACCCTCCTAATTAGTCACCTTTAATGGCATGCTTGTGGGGGGGGGGGGGGGGGTGGCCCAACAAACCCCTCCCCCACCAAAATGGAGCCCCAGAAAATACACAGGGATTATGCGGAGAATGAAAATTTCCTGCATTGTCTAATCTGCAAAACTAATTGTAACAGTAACTGACCTTGTAAAATACTGTTTCCAAGTATAAGAGCTCTTCCTCCTGCAGCACGGGCCTTGTTGGAGTGTCACACAGAGGGCTGGGCAGCACTATCATCTGTCCATCCTCTCCAAACCATTTACTAGGCTAGCGGATTGAAGAAGTTACATTCATCATAATAAACTCTGCTGTTTATCAATTAAATTTAAAACTATAAAAAACTTGCAAAATAAAACCTGACAGCAAAAAACAGTTTGCCAATTTACAGGAAGGCTTTTTTGCTTTTTAGATTTATGGATAGTAACTGCTCAGCCTAAATATCTGATATCACCCGCCTCCATCATCTCTGTGGTTGGCCATATCTTTCCAGTTGGTGGCACCAAGTGTTTGCAGGTCTGTCTGGATATTATCTCTCCATATTCTTCTTGGTCTGCCTCGTGGTCTACAACCATTCATCTCCCTTGTGTTCACAGTTTTTACTTTTCTGTCATCTGACTTTCTTTCAAAATGCCCCAACCATTTCAGTCTAACAGCTCTCATTATGCCAGTGATCAGTGGTGATTTAAACAGATTATGAATTTAATTATTGCTTCTCATTCTCTGGGAGTCACTGTGGCAGAGCGGCTAGACACTCATTGTGGATCGGAAGGTCGCGGGTTCGCTCCCTGGTGGAGCCAGACTTTTTTCAAAAATGACTTTGGCTCCCAGGTCAACCCAGCCTTGAGTGGGTACCGGGTGCAGTCCCGGGAGAGTAAAGGCGGCCGGCGTGATGCTGACCACATCACCCATCTTGTGCCGATTGGTCTATATATAGGTCTAGCCCTATATGCCTGATGGCGTGGAAAAGGGTCCTTTTTGTTCTCACTCTCCACCCCCATTGTTTGCATCTTTGATAGGTCCAAAGATCTGTCCTAAAACTCTGTTTTCAAAAACCTGTAATAAAGCTTCATCTCTTTTAGTTGTGCTCCAGCCTAAATATGGGTTTCAGAAATGCAGAAAACCTTGATGTTAGTCATAAGGGTTTTAATTTGTGTGTTTTCTATAAATTTAATATTCAATCTTAGAGGTAAACTGATTTTTTGTGTTCAGATAACCTATTTATGTTAAATAATGTAGAAGCCATTAGCTGTTGTTGATTAAACAAGTGACATGGTCTATGACATGGTCTATGACATGGTCTATGACATGGTCAATGACATGGTCTATGACATGGTCAATGACATGGTCTATGACATGGTCTATGACATGATCTATGACATGGTCTATGACATGGTCTATGACATGGTCTATGACATGGTCTATGACATGGTCTATGACATGGTCTATGACATGGTCTATGACATGGTCTATGACATGGTCAATGACATGGACATGGAATGATACAAATAAGAACAACCAGAGGATCTGGCCGGACACTTAAGGTAAAAGTAACGTTGGTCTTCCCACACCCCACCCATATACATACTAGCTCACTTCTGAGGACAAGGCATGCATGGGAATGCCCCGAGTGCTGTGATGTCAATTCTGGACTCAACTGAACTCAAGTTAACTCAACTGTCCATACTGCCCTTATTTTATAATTTCTTGTATATCAGAGGAGTATCTCTAGGAAGGAAAGACTTTGAGAAAAAGAACCGGTCATCCTACCCTTTTTATACATAATCCAGTATATCTGAAAGCTTAACACTTCATAGCAGCAGCATCTGCAATGTTCCTCTTTTTCTCCTTAATGCATGCTTGGTGTGGCTTGGTAGTCATGTCCATCCACAACCTATGTCTCGTTTTGAACACTGAATTAAGAATCGACATCACAGCACTCAGGACACTCCCATAAGTGCTCCATCCCCATCTTCAGCAGCAAGCGAAGAGTTAAAATTTTGATAGTACCAGTAACTGTCTGCTTGTATATCCATCCCGCCTTTCCCCTAAGTGTCAAGCTTTGGCCAGATTCCTTTGTAACTCCTCACAGTGTCATTCTTCTCTGCCTAGTGTCCTTTCAGTCAGTTGTGACACCAATGATCTTCCGTGTCATGATGTCAAACATACAGTAAATCTCATTGACACAACCCATTTAAGAAGAACATTCGGTTAACATGAACAAAATGTGGGTCCAGCAAGTACCTATTACTGTTATTAGTCCCCAGTTAGCACACACTGTTTATTAAAGCGAACTCAATTTTCAGTCCCTTGGAATTTGTGTTAACAAGGTTCTACTGTGTTTATAGCTATCTCTTCTACTCTTCTTCTTCTTCACATTTACCAGCTGTAAACTCCGGCGGAAAGTTCTGGTTGTTCGCCTACTTCTGGACTGCAGTCCTGTTCCAGAACTTGAGTGTTGCGTGGGCATCTGTTTGACAGATCTGACTAATTTGTATGCAGACTGTTGGTTCTTTACCTCTCAGGCAGATGCACTCCGCCTTCAAAGGAAGCTCTCAGTTAGTTGACTCTCACGAAATGCTTTTGGGTAGGCAGTGGGTCTATTCTTGTTTTCCCTATAATAGGGCCCTGGAACCCACATGAGATTCTCTTCTACTGTATCCCTCCAATTATTCCCAACCCATTGAAATTCTGATCCTGATGATTCACAGCACAGGTAAAATAAAGACGATAACCACCATTCAGATGGGCAATATGTAAACACCTTGTATAAAACAAACACTGCTGCATGTTAAAAATATCTAGCCACCTTTCTTTAGCATACTAAGGCCAAATGTAAAAGATATAACACACAGTGCACTGTTATATATACATGTACAATCCTGCATAACTTAGGACTTCTTCTTTTGTCGTCTCACTTTTACAAGGTTGTAGCCCAGTGTCATGCTTTTCTATATCTGCCTTGTGCTTATTAGGGATGCTTTGGTGATGGATTGGTTCATCTTTTTGCAGGTTTCAGCTACAACATTTATCCTTCTCTTACTTGATTCTGTAGATTTGCCAGTCCGATATCCGCAGTAGCCGCAGTTGACTGGTTGATCATATCACTGCTGGCTTACTAGGTGTGTTGTGTGGCGGGGTGAGAAAAATCTAACCTGGTTGGTGCCCATCTCCTCCCAGGGAGCCATTGCCTCATAACCTGAAATCTTGTGGCTTCAGTTTTCCACGAGGGGGTGGAGTTGACCTGGGTGCTCTATGGGTCATTGGCAGGCTGCTTGAATTCACTTTTCACCTCTCTGAGAAGCTAGCCAACCTTAACACTGCTGGCTGCAGTGTCAAGCACTTAAGCACACCCTAATAACATGAAAATTAAAAGAAAACTTGTTTGGCTTACTTGCTTTGTGCTTTCTGCTTCCTTTAGTAGTCTGTTCTCCATTTTATTCTTGTTTCTGATAGCCACGTACGGTTTTACACCCACGTAAAATCCTTCATCTTCTAGAAATCTAGGCTCAGCATCTCCAATAACTTTCTCTTCTGCAGGAGCTGATGTGGCAGAGTTCAATAAGAATAATGTTAACCCCAGTCGAGACAAAACTCTGCAATCCTAAATAAGCACTACTATAAATCTGTCTATACAAAGCTATTTTTAATTTTTAATACAAGTTCAGGCTGAAGATGATCCAAGAAGACTACATTTAGTCACTTCTGGTTGTGACACAGCCCTGTAAATGCCGTTATATATGGTAATGTTTGCGGTGACTTGTTTTTAAAAAAGCGTAGTTTCAATTCCCTTTGGTCCTATGTGTGCTTGTGAGATTTTTAATAGGCCAGCATATGGATATAGTAACTAAACATAGCATTCAGGGGGTTTCCTTATGACCTCAATGTTTTTTGTAAAGCCAAGTTGATGTCAAATCTTCTTCTTCTTCTTCGCGTTCACCAGCTGTAAACTCTGGCGGAAGTTTCTGGTTGCTCGTCCACTACTGAACTGCAGTCCTGCTCCAGAAGCTGAGTGTTGCGTGTGCATCAGTTTTACAGATCTCATTCTCTTGAATATAGACTGTTGGTTCCTTGCCTCTCTGGCAGATGCACTCCGACTTCAAAGGAAGCTCCACAATTAGTCGACTCTTACGACATGCTTTTGGGGAGGCAGTGGGTCTATTCTTGTTTTCCCCACAATGGGGCCCCGGAACCCACATGATATCAAATGTTCCTGTAAGTCTCAGTGATAAAGGTCACAGCATGAGTCACTTGATACTATTATTTTTTAGACCATGGTTAATGCATTTAATGTAATGCTTACTCACACACAAATAATTTAACAATGTAGATAAATAAAATGTTAACAGACTTATCAGTGACCTGTGTAACAGTTTTATTAAATGATTTTTCCAAGAATTTCCCATGGGTTCACGATCCAGTTTTTTTTTAGTATTTGCATGGCTAACAAAATAGATCATGTGATAATATGGATTTACAAAAACCGTTTCCCACAATGAAGTTTTTGGCAGCAGTAGAAATATTCAAAAACTGCTGTATCTTTTGGAATATTTGAGAGGGGAGACTTAGCTCTCTTTATTGATGAGACTCATGTACCACAATCCCAGATCATGAGAATAGCGATTTTAAAATCCACCTGTTTAGGAAATGAACCCAAGTACATCAAGAATTGTGAATGTATTCACTAACCTCTCATGTGAGCTGATGTCAATGAAGAGGAAAGATGTGTTTCCAGAACAAAAAGATTTCAGGCAATTTAAGGCATCTCTTTCATAAAACATGCTCACCTGCTGTAGTGGATGGGTAATACAGCATTTCCTGCTCTGCCTTGGAAATCTTGGCTGGGTCCTCTGCATAAGCCTTGCGAATAGCAACAGGCCCATACCCTTCTTCTGTGTAGTCCTCATCCTCGAGAAGCTTGGACTCTTCTATCACAAGATATCAATTTAAAAAAATAATAATACATCCATGTGTACATACAACAATATCGGGTCACATCTAGACACTTCTGTATTTTAAACTAAAAGACTGGAAAATGCCAAAGACCATGTTCTGTGAAGAGGGCAGATCAGAATATAAGTCTGGTTGAAAGAAGAAATGATCGCAGAAAGGATGAGAGTTCAGCGTCTGAGAAGGAGAACACTAAATACAAATAATGACGACAATGGTCATGAGATCCCACGCTATAATTGTGGAAAACCTTTAACGCGGGCGGGTCTTGCTAGTCACACCCGCCATTAAAATGGGCTGTGAACCCTATAGCTCCTCACAGCACAACATAATATTGTCTGGAAAGTCGGAAAGGTGCCAACAACTGTACATTGGGTAGTCACAGTAGTGTAATGGCTATACACCCGCCTACCAGCTTGATGGTCTTGGGTTCAAATCTACATTGATTCAGGTGTCTTTTAAAACTGACCCTGGCTCCCGGATTGACCCAGCCTTAAATGAGTTCTTGATAATATCATGGGAAGTTAAAAGACTGTGACAAATAACGTCACTAATATTTATTGAAATTTACTTTTCCCCTTAGATATATATCTTCTTCATTCCTTGAGCTCCATACTGTCTAGGGAAGAGAAGGCTGCCCCCCCCCCCCCCTCCCTCCACCACATAATTTTATAAGAAGAATAAGAGGCACACCCAAAAACATTTATAGAAATTTATCTGCCATTCGGTACATAAAAAATAATAATAATAATAATAATAACAAAGTGTTAAATAGCAAGCCTTTAAATATAATAATATATTATACTTGAAATAATATTAAATTGTATAAACAAATACTTTCAATTATTGAGTAGGGGCCTCGATTGACATGAGGCCAGCCATCCCCCCATGTGTGGTTGTGTGCGTGTATATATGTATGTGAGAGAGAGAGAGAGAAGAGAGAGAGAGAGAGAAAGAGAGAGAGAGAGAGAAGAGAGAGAGAGAGAGAGAGAGAGAGAGAGAGAGAGAGAGAGAGAGAGAGAGAGAGAGAAAGAGAGAGAGAGAGAGAGAGAGAGAGAGAGAGAGAAGAGAGAGGAGAGAGAGAAAGAGAAGAGAGAGAGAGAGAAAGAGAGAGAGAGAGAGAAAGAGAGAGAGAGAAAGAGAGAGAGAGAAAGAGAGAGAGAGAGAGAGAGAGAGAGAGAGAGAGAAGAGAGAGAGAGAGAGATTTCAAGAGAAAGAGAGAGAGAGAGATATGAGAGAAAGAGAAGGCGAAAAGAAAAGAGAGAGAGAAAGAGAGAGAGAGAGAGAGAGAGAGAGAAAGAGAGAGAGAGAGAGAGAGAGAGAGAGAGAGAGAGAGAGAGAGAGAGAGAGAGAGAGAGAGAGAGAGAGAGAGAGAGAGAGAGAGAGAGAGAGAGAGAGAGAGAGAGATGCATCTACCTTATTCAAAACTATATTTTTAATCACAAATTTCAATAATACAGACACAAAGATATGCTATACCATACAAGGCCTGAACCAAAAGAAGGAGAGGGATGTAGAGCAAGAGGTAGACCAAGAACAACATAGGAAGATAACATCAGAGAAACTCTACAGCACCATAATGTGTCTATGGTCAAAGCAGCCAGAAGAGCAGGAAGCAGGACCTTATATCTCTTCCAACATCCGAAGCGGTAAAAGAAGACGTAAAGAAGAAGAAGACACAAAAATGTCTATTGAACATAGTTTATTACCTGGCATGTTTTGCTGTATCTCATGAAATTGCCATGGCAATAACGAGGCTAATTTTGAATTTCTGTCACATAGATGTACAATGCATCTTGACAATGTGGTGTGTGTATTTTGGTGAAAACGATTCATTTTTGTGCTTCACTATGTGTGATTTAAATCTGATTTAAGATGTTAGTAAGTTGTGTATCCTTTACAAGATGCTGCAGAACCAACCCCCAGCATTTTTTGGCTGTTGTGGTTTTTCTAGGCAGAATTGATATTCAGTAGTTTGCCACTGCTTGTTGAACGGTCAGCTCTTGGTACCAATGTTAAAACAAGTGCAAGACAAATCATCCGCAGCTGGGATTGAACTCGGCACCCTAGCATTACAAAGTGAGTTTACAACACCTAAGACACAGACGCCGACGATTTAAGATGAGATACAGCTAAATATGTCAGGAAATAAACTGCAATTTATTGTTTGTGTCCACATTATTTAAATATATTCCTTAACAAACCCAATAGTTTTCATTCTGCAAATGCTGTCTTATGTCCAATACCCCCCCCCCCCCCCCCCCTCAAACTATCGAAACACCAAAGTGCACCCATTCTTCAATCAACTCAATTCCATTTATTAATCCATTCAGCTGTCAGTCAGTCTATACCACAGAAGAACAGTGACAAACATGTTCATACCTCCTTTATCCTCTTCTTTGCGTGCCCTTTCTTCTTCCTGCACAACACAGAATAAGTAGTTTGTTAGGGAAAGAATAAATCTGTCAAATGCAGCCACGCTTATATTGTATGGGGAGGGTTAGATGGGGGGGGGGGGGAGCTTCCCAATCTGCTCAAACAGTTGCTTGACTGACAGGCATGCATCACCACACTGGACCTTCATTTCACTAATGAATCTCTATAGGCTTCATTCCTTTACTGACCACAATGCTGCTCCTCACTGGCGCATGCCAAAAGTGGGGCAGCCATCTTTAAACTGTCATTATGACATCACCATGTGTGTCTGCATCCTGATGATAGGGTGCAGAGCACTCTTGACATTCTTAACAACAATACTGACTTGTTACAAGACAAAGGGATAAGACCTGCTTCCTAATTAGATAAGATAAGACCTGCTTCCTAATTAGATAAGACCTGATTCCTAATTAGATAAGACTTGCAGACCCCTTCTTATTTTCAAAAGTCTGCCACCAACCCCACACTATTTAATAATCTTTTTTTTAGAGGCGGTTATATTAGAATCACAAAGAGGTCTGAAGGTTTTCCCTAAATGATATCACAGACCCCCTTTAAAACAGTTATGCAGATCTCCTAGGGAAAATTAAAGTTAAATTTGAGAGAACTGACTTCATTGCCCCAGGCATGGCTTGGTCTCTCTCTACAGAATAACTAGCCACCTGCCAAGAGTGTCACACACAGCACAAACTCACAGCTCTATTGATGATCCCCAAGGATTTCTGTAAAAACTGCACTCGTAATTGAACAGCAATGACATGAAATGAATCCACATCCTTCTTTAGTGCCCAAAACCAGGCCTGGGAACCCAAACGGAACCTACTTGTTTAACTGCTATAGTTTTGCTGCATGAATGTATTTTACATTCTGTTTATGAGTGCTTCAGTTGACACTCTCTTGTTTTATCTTTTAGTCTAGGGGGGGCTGCGTGGTCTCAGGGCATGGTGTCCGCCTCGAGTGCTGGAGGTTCTAGGTTCAATCCCCAATGGGGGCTGGGATTTTTTCTCGTGGACTTGGACTTCTAATAATTCCTCCTGTTCTCTGGGTAGTGAGATTGGATGCCCGTGTGCATGGCTGCGCACGTTAAAAAATCCAATGGCAGTTTAACATAAACAAATTAAAAAAACACTCTCACAGTTTCTGGTTCCTCCCCTTCTGCTTTCTCTGTAGCCTCGGCCTCCTCTTGTTCAAGTCTCTTGGCCTCTTCTGCTTCCCGCCTCTCTGTCTCTGACATCTCCTCTGGCTCTGGTTCCCATTCTCGTGTGAAGAAATCAAAGGCTTGCTCTGTTGTAGGCATGAATGACAGCTGTGGAAGTGAAAATGACAGAATAATATTGATGCTCAGTTTAAGTCACGAGGAACCACTTCACTGCAAAGGGTGTGTTTCTTTCAGCTCAGTCTCCCTATGATAAAACTTCTTTTTTTTTTCTTTTTGGTAGGCATGTAGTGTGGTTTACAACTATGTTTACGATATATGTGCCTTTCAACCCAAAACATCAAATTCAGCAAATCCTAATTTGTCACATTTATGAAATGCTTTCAAGGGACAGTCCGTCTACTCTTTTCTCTTCAAAATGAGGTCGCGGAACCCACATAGGATAAAGAGGAAACAAAATCATATATGAAAAAGAAATAGAAACATTACTAAATGAAACAGAAACATTACTTAATGAAACTGGAAACAGAAACATTATTAAATGTAACAGGAATCAGAAACATTACTAAAGGAAATGGGAAAGAACAACATTACTACAGGAAACAGAAACATTACTACACGAAACAGAAGCATTACTAAATGAAACAGAAAACAGAAACATTACTAAATTTAACACAAAACAGAAACATTACTAAATGTAACAGGAAACAGAAACATTACTAAATTTAACAAGAATCAGAAACATTTATAAAAGAAATGGCAAATAGAAACATTACTAAATGAAACGGGAAAGAGAAACATTATAACAGGAATCAAAAACATTTCTACATGAAACAGAAACATTACTAAATAAAACAGGAAACAGAAACATTACTACAGGAAACAAAAACATTACTACAGGACACAGAAACATTACTAAATATAACAGGAAACAGAAACATTACTACAGGAAACAGAAGCAATACTAAATGTAACAGGAAACATAAACATTACTAAAGGACACATAAACATTACTAATTATAAATAGAAACAGAAACATTTCTAAATGTAACAGGAAAAAGAAACATTACTAAATGTAACAGGAAACAGAAACATTACTAAATGTAACAGGAAACAGAAACATTACTAAATGATAACAGAAAACAGAAACAATACTAAATGTAACAGGAAACAGAAACATTATTACAGGAAACAGAAACATTACTAAATGTAACAGGAAACGGAAACATCATTACAGGAAACAGAAACATTACTAAATGTAACAGGAAACAGAAACAATACTAAATGTAACAGGAAACAGAAACATTATTACAGGAAACAGAAACAATACTAAATGTAACAGGAAACTGATCAATATAATGGCACATTGGTGTAACCCATAAGGAAAAAAAGCAGGGGGTGAGGGGGGGGGGGGGGGAAGAGGGCTGGGAAACATAAATATTACTAAAGGAAACAATACTAAATGAAACAGGAAAAGAAACAATAATAAATGAAACAGGAAAGGAAACAATACTAAATGAAACAGGAAAGGAAACAATACTAAATGAAACAGGAAAGGAAACAATACTAAATGAAAAAGGAAAGGAAACAATACTAAATGAAACAGGAAAGGAAACAATAATAAATGAAACAGGAAAGGAAACAATACTAAATGAAACAGGAAAGGAAACAATACTAAATGAAACAGGAAAGGAAACAATACTAAATGAAACAGGAATGGAAACAATACTAAATGAAACAGGAAAGGAAACAATACTAACAGAAACAGGAAAGGAAACAATACTAAATGAAACAGAAAAGGAAACAACACTAAATAAAACAAAAACATGGCAATGAAATAAAAACATTACTAAATAAAATATCAAACACAAATATTACTAAAGGAAGCAGACACCAGTTGAAGTGCAAAAGGAAGCAGAAAATTGAAATATAAAATAAAGAAATCAACTTACAGCTTCCTGCTGTTTGGCTCTTTCACGTTTCATCTCCTGAAATCTGGCCGACCTTTCCTGAAGAGTTCGCATCTCATTCTCATCAAGCTGGAGAAGGATCAAATGATAATATTTTATGGAAAAAGAAAGCTAATTAAATCAGAAGTCTACACAATGTTAGAAAGAGACAAATCATTTTCTTTAGTCCTCTGATGAGAAGAGATAATTCATAGGTCACTGTGTCGACAAGAGAGATTATTAGTAGGAGAGGAAAAGACCAAAAGGAATGATGATGTGCACCTAAGACTGTGGCATCGAACATTACAATTTAAAAAAGAGATTGGCTTTTTTGCATGCAAATTAATTTGACAAAATCTGGCTTATTTATAGCAGACTGTTGGTTCCTCGCTTCTCGGGCAGATGCATTCTGATTTCAAAGGAAAAACCCTTAATTAGTTTACTCTTATGACATAAACGAACGAACGAACTTAATTTTCAAAGGGTCACAAATTGGGCATGCAGGCTCGTCTGACATTCGGCACTTCTAAACATCCGCCTTTCACACGGCAGTTGTGTTTTATCAATGAGCATGTTATTTCATATGATAATATGCATATTATGAATTTTAAGGGAAAAAAACACAAAAACATGGGTGGTAAAATACATGCGCACACTAGCGCACACACACACACCCACTCACTTAAACACGCATATATATACACACCCACATACCTTTACACACACACAAATATAAACACAACCCCATTCACCCTCATACATACCTACCTACCCACACATACAGCACATTCCATACACACATATATACATACAGATACACACATGCACACACAGACACACCCAAGAGACAAACGCAGTCACACACACAAATACACATCTGCGCACAGACAAAAACACACAAACAGACATGCAGACACACAAACCTGCAGACACACACACACACATGCAAAAACACAAAAGCGAACACACACACATACAGACGCAGGAACACAAACACATATGTGTGTTAAAGGTCAGTGGGTTTATTCCTTGTTTCCCCCAAAGAGGCCCTGGAACACAAGAGAAATCAGCACAACTGATCCAGACCATCAAAGGTGAAGATCTGCCTGCAGACATGAACACTGATTCAAACCATCAAAGGTAAAGATCTGCCTGCAAACATGAACACTGATCCAGGCCATCAAAGGTAAAGATCTGCCTGCAAACATGAACACTGATCCAGACCATCAAAGGTAAAGATCTGCCTGCAAACATGAACACTGATCCAGGCCATCAAAGGTGAAGATCTGCCTGCAAACATCTGCCTGCAAACATGAACACTGATCCAGGCCATCAAAAATGAAGATCTGAGTGCACACATGAACACTGATCCAGCCCATCAAAAATGAAGATCTGCCTGCACACATGAACACTGATCCAGACCATCAAAGGTAAAGATCTGCCTGCAAACATGAACACTGATCCAGACCATCAAAGGTGTAGATCTGCCTGCAAACATGAACACTGATCCAGACCATCAAAGGTAAAGATCTGCCTGCAGACATGAACACTGATCCAGACCATCAAAGGTAAAGATCTGCCTGCACACATGAACACTGATCCAGGCCATCAAAGGTGAAGATCTGCCTGCAGACATGAACACTGATCCAGACCATCAGAGGAAAAGATCTGCCTGCAGACATGAACACTGATCCAGACCATCAGAGGAAAAGATCTGCCTGCAGACATGAACACTGATCCAGACCATCAGAGGAAAAGATCTGCCTGCAGACATGAACAATGATCCAGACCATCAGAGGTAAAGATCTGCCTGCACACATGAACACTGATCCAGGCCATCAATGGTGAAGATCTGCCTGCACACATGAACACTGATCCAGGCCATCAAAGGTGAAGATCTGCCTGCACACATGAACACTGATTCAGACCATCAAAGGTGAAGATCTGCCTGCAGGCATGAACACTGATCCAGGCCATCAAAGGTGAAGATCTGCCTGCAAACATGAACACTGATCCAGGCCATCAAAGGTGAAGATCTGCCTGCAAACAAACACTGATCCAGACCATCAAAAATGAAGATCTGCCTGCACACATGAACACTGATCCAGGCCATCAAAAATGAAGATATGAGTGCACACATGAACACTGATCCAGCCCATCAAAAATGAAGATCTGCCTGCACACATGAACACTGATCCAGACCATCAAAAATGAAGATCTGCCTGCAAACATGAACACTGATCCAGGCCATCAAAAATTAAGATCTGAGTGCACACATGAACACTGATCCAGCCCATCAAAAATGAAGATCTGCCTGCACAAATGAACACTGATCCAGACCATCAAAGGTAAAGATCTGCCTGCAGACATAAACACTGATCCAGACCATCAAAGGTAAAGATCTGCCTGCAAACATAAACACTGATCCAGGCCATCAAAGGTAAAGATCTGCCTGCAAACATGAACACTGATCCAGGCCATCAAAGGTAAAGATCTGCCTGCAGACATGAACACTGATCCAGACCATCAAAGGTAAAGATCTGCCTGCACACATGAACACTGATCCAGATCATCAAAGGTAAAGATCTGCCTGCAAACATGAACACTGATCCAGGCCATCAAAGGTGAAGATCTGCCTGCAAACATGAACACTAATCCAGACCATCAAAGGTAAAGATCTGCCTGCAAACATGAACACTGATTCAGGCCATCAAAGGTGAAGATCTGCCTGCACACATGAACACTGATCCAGACCATCAAAGGTGAAGATCTGCCTGCAGGCATGAACACTGATCCAGGCCATCAAAGGTGAAGATCTGCCTGCAAACATGAACACTAATCCAGGCCATCAAAGGTGAAGATCTGCCTGCAGACATGAACACTGATCCAGGCCATCAAAGGTGAAGATCTGCCTGCACACATGAAAACTGATCCAGACCATCAAAGGTGAAGATCTGCCTGCAGGCATGAACACTGATCCAGGCCATCAAAGGTGAAGATCTGCCTGCAAACATGAACACTAATCCAGGCCATCAAGGGTGAAGATCTGCCTGCAGACATGAACACTGATCCAGGCCATCAAAGGTGAAGATCTGCCTGCACACATGAACACTGATCCAGGCCATCAAAGGTGAAGATCTGCCTGCATACATGAACACTGATCCAGGCCATCAAAGGTGAAGATCTGCCTGCACACATGAACACTGATCCAGACCATCAAAGGTGCTACTTGGCAGGGCCCAAGATAATGATAACTATACAGCTATGAAAGAGGTAGGGGCACAAAAACAACTGATCACAAACATCAGAAAAAGACAGTCATTAATTCTTTTTTTTGGGGGGAGGGGGTGGGGAGAGGGGTTGGAAGTGAGGGGTATATTAGTGGAACATGCTGTGACCATCAGAAACATTTCTGGAAGGAGAGATGGAAGAAGACAAGGCGAGAAGATTCTTGGCAGCCTCTCATGAGCTGATGGATGCTGAGTGTCGTTGGGTCACCAGCTGCTGTAGACTGTCTGATCAGCTCCCTCCACCTTTGATGGTCAGATGTGATGAACTTTATGGTGACCTGTCTAAGGCTTGTCCAGTCTGTCAAGTCCTGTATCCAGGTCTTTCATGGTCTGCCTCTTCTCCTTTTCCCCTCTGCTGCGCACTGTAGTATTGTTTTTGAGAGGCCATTAGATCTTACTACATGTCTGTACGATTGCATTTTCTGCCTTTAAACTGTATTTAAAAGAGATTTATCGTTACCAATATGCTGGGCAATTAAACAGCGAACTTCATCATTTGGCATGTGGTCTCTGCATGATATGCCATGAATTTTTCTGAAAGATAGCTTTTTATTTTTCTTACAACCAAAATATTATTTAGATTCACCTCTTCAAATCTGGGTTCCTTTTTCCCTCGAAGTGTTCTTTTCCTTTCATCCCTCTCTTCCTGCTCCAGCTCTGTTGCAGCTTCTTCCTGTGAAAGGAAATGCATTAAACTAGCATGAACAAATGTCTGATGTTGATTTCTTATCTTCTTCTTCTTTTTCTTTAGGGTTAACTTATTATAAACTCTGACAGAAAGTTCTGCTTTTTCTTCCATTGCTGGACTTTGGTCTTGAACCAGAACTTGAGATTTTGCATGCATTCATTTTACAGATCTATCTTATTTGAATGCAGATGGTTCATTGCTTCTCAGCCAGATACTTTCCAATTGTGAAAGAAACACTCCTAATTAGTCGCCTCCTATGAAATGCTAGTTGAGGGGCCAGTGGGTCTAATCTTTGTTCTCCGAAATAGAGAACCAGAACACGCAGGGAAGATTTCGTATAATTTAAGGCACAGGGTTTGAAATTCACCTTGTAACTACAAGGCCTGAGGAAAAACATATCTTTAATCTATAATACACATCAGTGGTTCCCAATTAGCTAAGATCTGTGGGGACTCCTCTTATTTGTGGAGGTCTACAGACCCCAAACTTTTTAGTAGTCATACCGAAGAACTTACTGTAATTTATAAATATTATATGCAATGAGGAAAGATCGACTTAGGAATTCCTGGATGTTGCGCCTTGTTTCCTCAAGGGTCACCAAGGTCAAATGGTCAATTCACTCTACACTCATCATCATTATCATCATGTGCTGTGCAGGTAGGTGTAGGTTGTCATGTTTTGCCATCTAACATGATCATCAGAATCACGGATCAGGTCTTTGTCTTGCCCCATCCATATGGCCAAGCCATCCAGGTATTTATCTCTCTGCCTTCCAGTGCTCTTTTCTAATCAATCTTGACAGTCTTCACCGAGTGCTCAAGTCCACTACTTCTGATAACATGTGCAAACACACCCCCCCCCCACACACACACACACACAAAACACACACAAAAACACTGACCATCAATGTCAAATTCTTCTCATAAGTTTACTACTTTCATCAAATTCATCTTTTATATACAGTAGATGAATTGAATTTAACTCTTTCAGTCCCAAGGAGCACATCATGCATTCATATGTTCCTACCTAGAAGCCCAATGAACGCAAGATGTGCCGCTTTTACGTCCCTCTTGACTATCATTTGGGCCTCTGATGCTAAACCCCCTGGGACTAAAGGAGTTTTAAAAAAAAACTTTTATTACAAAAAAAATTATGCAGTCAAAGAAAGATTGCCCCTGGTCACATTATGATATTTAGGGGGCTACAGAACACTGTGACAACCATGAAGAATGATAACTAAGAGTTATATATAAAAACACAGAGTGATTAAAGAAGAAGAAGAATGGCAGACAGAACAGCAGAGTGGTTAATCTTATCAAGAAGAGACCAAGAGGGCTGTGGAGAGAACAGGATTCCCTGCGCTGTGTGACATGATATACGAGGGAACTTCAAATGAAAACCATATGTATAGCTCAGGCAAAGTCTGTCGGAGAAGTCATGCCATTTTTAAACTTCCTGCCTCACTCAAACACTTGCTTGACTGACAGATGCATGCATCATCATACTGGACCTTCACTCGCTGATGAATTTCTAAAGGTTTCACACCTTCACTATTTTTATTTTAAAAAATGGATAACAGAACTCTGCTCTTCTTTGGTGAAGATCAAAAGTGGGGCGGTCATCTTTAACTATCATTATGACATCACCATGTTTGTCCCCACTGTGAGGTCATGTGCTTAACACTCTTGACATCCACAACAATGCTACTAACAGGTTACAAGACAACAGCTTGGTTACTGTAATTCCAAGTGTTCTTTAAAGTTTTCATTTCAGCCCCCTCATACGTTTTTTTTTGGACAGGACTGATGAAGTCATTGACACCGACCCAAACCACACAGTACAGGAGAACCTTTTAACAAGCAGCCATGAAAAAAGTGAGAAAATATGAAGGGGCTTAAAAAAAGTTACAGTAATACTGAGTTTAAAAAAAAAAAGATACACCATTTAATGAGCAAAGAACTAATATGTATACTTATAGCTGTGAAACATGGACCTTAACAGCCGAACCTTGACAAGACACAAGCATTGTAAAAATGTGACCTTTCAGAAATATTCTTGGCATATCATAGAAAGACTACATCACAAATGATGAGGTTCGCCATATATCGTCCACCAGATTGGCAACTATGAACCTCCTTTAATTGTAGTGAAGAAGTGGAAAATGCAATGGTATGGATATGTAATAAGATCTAACGGCCTTTCAAAAACAATACTGCAGGGCTCAGTAGAGGGAAAGAGGAGAAAAGGCAGACCAAGATAAACCTGGACACATAACTTGACTGACTGTACAGGCCTTGGACATGCAACCATGACATCACTTGAATCTGACTGTCAAAGGCGGAGGGAGCTGATAGGGACAGTCAACAGTGACTGGTGACCCAACGACACGCAGTGTTATGAGATGAGGATGATGATGATGAATAAAATAACAAGACCAATGAAAAGAGAGACTAAAAAGAGAACAACTGACAAGAAAATTAAAAAAATAGAGAGATATAACTGGGTGCTTTCTTAATATCCTACCCCAAATAGGGGAAATCCACAGGTCACAGGACAGTAAAATATTTCAGGGGGTGGTAGATAAGCTGCATGCAGTCGTGGGACCTAGGCTGCACTCTCTCAAGAGACATAGGTGGGTTAGGGTTAAGGCCAGTTCTAGATGATTTAGGGTCGTTAAAAGCATCATAAAGCCGGGAACCCCAGTCTTACCACCCTCTAAAATGTTGGACTGTCCTGTGACATCATCTAGGGTAGGATATTACGAAAGAACTGATAATTGCTGTACAACCTTTGCTTTTGCTAATCTACTCTTCAATCGTTCTCTAATGGTGGATCTTAGAACCTCTGTGATGGGCTTGTTCTCTTCCACTTCTTCTGTAGGGATGTTATAAACAGAGACAACAAATAAACAGATGGAATGTAACAAACAGATAAAGTAATGAAAACATGTCATAAACTAGCAAGCTCTAACAGTTAAACTGAAACCAAGAAAGTTACTCAGTACTATCATTATGATTGGATGATTTGCCAAATATGTGGTCATGTCAAATGGAATGGGTGAAAATGCTGAATAGAATGGATGCCGATGTCAACTACAATGGGTGGCCACGACAACTGGAAATAGTGCATATGAACAGCTTCAATAATTGAAATATATATATATCTATATACGTATAAGTGATGACATAAATAGGAGGTGATTGCAGTCGAGCTACTGACAGAAAGTACTAAATACAACACAAAATGTGACTAGTAAGCTCAACGGAGCAAAGTCTTTATAAACAGAGTACCAAACACAACTGTGAGTGGGAAACAATCTGCTAACTTCCTACCAGTTTCCCCAATATAAAATGATTTAAAACATGTCCACTTGTGGTCCAAACCCCTTCGGTCTGCTTTCCAAAAAGATTTTTCATATCAGAGAAGCATTTACTTGTGAATCATGGCATCTACTGCAAAAAAAAAATGTAGAAAAGCATATATTGGGGAAACTGATAGGAAGCTAGCCGATCACTTCTGTGAATATTCTGTGGATTTTGTGACGAGGCTCCCTCCATTTCAATAGCTCTGATCACCAAGGCGAAAGCAATATCTCAGTTACTGCTATCAAATCTTGCTCCCATGATCGAACCAGCTGCTGCTTTTAAAAAAGCGTTTTATTCATAGTTCTCACGTTGTCAGTGCTCGAGGCATCAATATTCTACACAGCTTTATTTAATTTTATTAGCATGTTTATTTATTTAAAATATTCATATTTCTCCCAAACATAAGCTTCTTGGTTTTATGTTGATCCTGGTTTTTTAGAAGTTCTGTTGTCTTGTCTGTTGAGTTTTCTAGTCACAGTCTGTGTTGTATTTAGCACTGCCTTGAGCTTTCTAGTCATTTGTTATGTTATAGTTAGCATTATACAAATAGTACTGTATTAAATAGCTTACTCTGAGATGGTGAAGCTGGTTCCCCTTCTAAAACCACAGAAGTCACTTGATCCTCTTCAGCTTGAAACGGCTCAGCCATGGTACCAGCTGAAAATGTCTCCCCAGCAGCAGCAGCTACTCCTGAAACAGAGCTTCATGTATCAGCAGGTACTGCATCTGGTAGGTAGTACTGGTATTGATGATGCTGGTGCTATTGAATATGGGGGTGCTGTTGATGATGGTGGTAATAATGAGATGAGACAGTGAAGATGTCATGATGATGATGATGATGATTAAATGTGACTGTGGTCTTCCTTTATTTGTATGCCCCTGTGAGTTCCAGTGCAAGGACACTCTAGTTATATTGTTCTCAGGTTTTCTCAACGTGGGTCCAACGCTAGTGTCTTTTCTTCACCTCTTGATCCATTGGAACTTGTTCAGTTCTCTTAGTTTTCTCCCAAAGCTCTACATTAGTGATCCTATCATACCATTTATTTCCCTCTGTTCTACACAGGCACCAGTTAGTGGAGAAGGAAGCTGGAGAGTGAAGTTAAAAGGATGGAGAGGAGATGGGGAGAGCTGCACGCGACAGCGAAGGACAGAATGACTTGGCGTGAGTTGGTTGAGGGCTTATGCTCTACTGGGAGTTAGACAGGCAGAAGAAGAAGATATGACTGTGATCTTGAGAAGTAACTGGCCAAGCAGTTACAATGCTGAGCTCTCATGCAGGATCTGAGTTCAAATCATGTGAGACAATGGACACTTTTGCTCTGTCAGGGTACAACAATTATAGCCTGCACAGTTTATGGCAACTACACTGGACCTGTGGCTTACAATCAATAGGCAAAAACCCTCCAGTCCTACACACCCTCAAAAGCAGTAAATACGGTCAGTAAAGACTTATGTTTGATATGACTGTTCCCTGTGTGGGTTCCAGGGTCCCAATTTAGTAAGGAAAAAAACAACAAATGAATACGTTTGGGATAAACTATTGCAAACATCGTACAGGCAACATTAGAGGTCTACAAGATAGAACAACGTTCAAGATAGCTATTTGAAAACCGCAAATGATTAACAGCATCTTTATTTCTACTTTGAGACTTTTTAAACAGCAGAACATCTGGGTGGAAGCTGAGAGGAAGACTAAGAAAGAGGTGGATAAATGGTGTAGCAGAAACCTGCAAAAATATGAACAAGCCCATCACCCAAACCACCCGAGAAGTGCAAGACAAATACAGAAAACCACAACACTGGGCTACAACCTGGTATCAGTGAGAGGACAAAACCACAACACTGGGCTACAACCTGGTAACAGTGAGAGGACAAAACCACAACACTGGGCTACAACCGGGTATCAGTGAGAGGACAAAACCACAACACTGGATTACAACCTGGTATCAGTGAGATGACAAAACCCCAACACTGGGCTACAACCTGGTATCAGTAAGATGACAAAACCCCAACACTGGGCTACAACCTGGTATCAGTGAGATGACAAAACCCCAACACTGGGCTACAACCTGGTATCAGTGAGATGACAAAACCCCAACACTGGGCTACAACCTGGTATCAGTGAGATGACAAAACCCCAACACTGGGCTACAACCTGGTATCAGTGAGAGGACAAAACCACAACACTGGGCTACAACCTGGTATCAGTGAGAGGACAAAACCACAACACTGGGCTACAACCTGGTATCAGTGAGAGGACAAAACCCCAACACTGGGCTACAACCTGGTATCAGTGAGAGGACAAAACCACAACACTGGGCTACAACCTGGTATCAGTGAGAGGACAAAACCCCAACACTGGGCTACAACCTGGTATCAGTGAGAGGACAAAACCCCAACACTGGGCTACAACCTGGTATCAGTGAGAGGACAAAACCACAACACTGGGCTACAACCTGGTATCAGTGAGACGACAAAACCACAACACTGGGCTACAACCTGGTATCAGTGAGACGACAAAACCACAACACTGGGCTACAACCTGGCATCAGTGAGAGGACAAAACCACAACACTGGATTACAACCTGGTATCAGTGAGAGGACAAAACCACGACACTGGGCTACAACCTGGTATCAGTGAGAGGACAAAACCACGACACTGGGCTACAACCTGGTATCAGTGGGAGGACAAAACCACAACACTGGATTACAACCTGGTATCAGTGAGAGGACAAAACCACGACACTGGGCTACAACCTGGTATCAGTGAGAGGACAAAACCACGACACTGGGCTACAACCTGGTATCAGTGGGAGGACAAAACCACAACACTGGGCTACAACCTGGTATCAGTGAGAGGACAAAACCACAACACTGGGCTACAACCTGGTATCAGTGAGAGGACAAAACCACAACACTGGGCTACAACCTGGTATCAGTGAGAGGACAAAACCACAACACTGGGCTACAACCTGGTATCAGTGAGAGGACAAAACCACAACACTGGGCTACAACCTGGTATCAGTGAGAGGACAAAACCACAACACTGGGCTACAACCTGGTATCAGTGAAATGACAAAAGAAGAAGAAGAAGATAAGAACAAAAGAACAGACTCATTTTTTCTCTAACAAATATGTTGTAAAACGCAATGAGAGGCATGGAACCAACAGTCTGCATACTATAAGCTAAATTTGTAATACAGTTGTGCATGCAAAACACAAGTCCTGGAACAAGACCAAAGACCAGAAGTGGATGAACAACCAGAACTTTCCGCTGGAGTTTACAGCCACTGAATATGAAGAAGAAGAAGAAATGATTATGACTGTGATGATGGCAGCCGGAACAAAGAGTCATTTAATCTCAATAACCGACCTGTTTCAGCCAATGCCTTCAACAATTCATCCTCCTGCTCTGTTTCTTCCACCTTCTTTCGGCTGTCTAATTTCATGGTCTTCAGCTGTCCACTCACATCATCTTTTGGGGACACCAGTTTCGATAACTGAGCACAAAATCAACATCAAATTTATATTTTTAATTATTACATTTAAAATATCCCTAACATTTTGCACAGATAATTAATTTCAAAATCTCCTAAAAGAATATAATGTACAATTTATGTAAAAAATATTTTTCAAAAAAATTTTTTTATGTATGATGTACACATTTAAAAACTTACAAATCAATAGAAATTAACTCCTTCAGTCCCATAATATCCTGTACATTAATCATTATTTTTTTCATTATGTATTGCCTTGAAAATACGCTAACCACTTGCTGTGTTGTAGGAATCCAAAATGAATGAAAGATACCCCTGTGGTTGCCAGATTTATTTAGTATTCGCTGACCAAAACTTAAATAAAACACCCAGAGGAAGGATGAGACGGATATACAATCAGACGGTTACTGGTACCATCGAAATTGGAACCCAAGTGCTGTGATGTCGATTCTTAATTCAACATTCATTCAACTTAAATAAAATACAGCATTTTATATGATGCTCGATAAACATGGGGAATAGTTGTTTGGGACTGAAACAGTTAATACCACTGGGTTTCATAAAGTGAAAAAGAACTTTTCTGCACCCAATGATATGTACTAGTATGTAAGCGATGTGGTCACTATCAAACCATTTATGGCAGGGTTGACTTCGGAACCTGGATCAATTTAATTTGTAAAAACACCCCTGCATTGTGGTACCTCTTCAGCTCTTGTTTCAAAAGATGCTATTATGTATAAGCTTAGCAAACACAGTTAACTGCTATGACAAATTTAATTAATGAATCATTTAAACCAGGTAAATAGCACACAGATGTGCCCTCAGTACTATGACATCAATTTAAGATAATCACTCACTCTAGCCTTGTGGCAGTCAACCTTTTTTTCTTCTCCCCCACTCCTGTGCTTTTTATTCCTGAATATATGGCAGGACCCTCAAGCCACCCAGATTATTCTATAATTAAATGTATGTGTTATTGTGTTATCCTATTATTGAGATTTGTAACAATAGGTGTACAAGTGCAAATATCCTTGGCTTTTGTATTTCTAAATAGTTTCTAACAAAAATTTGTATTTATGATTAAGCTAAACAAATAAGTCTTAGTATAACAGATTATTACAAATACAAATGTAGTCAATTTCAAAATAGCCTAATCCACCCCCTGACCCTCTTCCCCCCTACCCTCCCCGTGAAACTTTTGTGGTTGAAATCCATTGCTCTATCCAGACTGACAGTGTGATACACACTGTCTGCACCACTGGGTGGTGAATTGATACATGACAAGGCAGATGTGTTCAAGACCCTTTAGGAACAAGCTACGGAATAAGTAGAGAAAGAAGATTATTATGGCCTGGAGAGAATGAGGCACCTGAGTGTAACCAGAGGGTCTGGCCTACTCAGAGGAAAGGCAAGACGGACACATAACCAGATTGTGACCGGTATGATCAGTGTTGGAACTCTGTCCTGGTCACAGAAGATGAGGATGGAGCCCGCGTGGGAAATGCCTCGAGGGCTGTGATGTTAATTCTTGACTCAACTCAGCTGTGATACACATTGACACTTACTTCTCGTCGACGGCGCCTGTGTCTAGACTTCAATTCTCCTTCCAGAACTACAGCTTGTTCATTTTCTTCCATCACCTGTGAATTCAACAAAGAATTTGAAAACCAGCTTTTCAAATGTAGTCCAAAAAGTGAACCACCAAAATATAAATCTGTCACCTTGACCGTGCAGGAATCAGCATCTACAAAACAGCTGATTCTCAGGCATCAAAACTGCAAACATTAAGCTTCTTCTTCTTCTTCTTTTCATTTGCCTGAGTGACCTAATTGTGTTGTGCCTGTTTACAGCAAGGCTGTTTTATTTGCATATGGATCCATATCAGACTATACTAACAGTTCAGCTACCTACATCTCTGAAATGAACTAGCTGCATACATTTATTATACACATTTATATTTTACTAGGTAAGTCACATTTTACAAATTAGTTATTTAGAGCATAAAACTTTTTAATATGTCAGAGACAAAAATATGCACATTTGCGGGACATCAGGAGCCTCTTTTGGCAGTGGTGAAACATCACAAGCTAGCTTGGTTTGGGCACGTGGTGAGACATGATTCAATTGCAAAGACTACTTCAAGGAACATTTGGGGGTAGTCGAAGAAGAAGAGGGCAAAGAAGAACTTGGAATGACAACATCAAGAAATGGACAGAACTAAGTTATCATACATTCAACAAGCGGAAGACAGAGAAAGATGATGGGTTTTATCTGCTAGTGCTTCCATCAATAAATATATCATGTGAATACACATCTTCTAGAACATGCAAGAATCTTTTTACCTCAGCAGTGGATGTTTCCCCTTCTGTTTGAGACTGTGAAAATGCTTGGTAATGTGTTGCAATGTCTTCATCCTGTTCAAGAACAATTATACAAAATATTTTTCCACTGTACATTCAAATAATGTAGACATAAAGAATACATTGTACAATTTATTCAACTGTTTACTGAAATCATCCGAAGCTGTAAAAAGAAATAAACTCTTCTACTTTGTATAAACAGGAAGAACATGGTAAATTTGAAACTGCCATGATAATCTCAAGACTATTCTTGAATTTCCAGTGAAAAGATGAACAATGTGGCTGGACAATGTGATTTTGTGTATTTCAATTAAAAAGATTTATTTGATCCTTTATTATATGTTGATTTATTTAACTCTATAGTACTGCACCTGGGGAGATACAGCTAAACATGCAAGTCAATAAATTGGGCAATACAGTAGAACCTCGCTTAACGAGCACCTCTCAAAACGAGTTATACGCATAATGAGCAAAACAAATTGTAGAAAGAATGACTTTCTTAACGAGCCATGTTTCGCATAACGAGTGGCGAGTAGAGGGGAAGCTGTGGGTGGTTCGAGACGTTCAAGAGTAGAACCGGCATCCACAGCATTGTGAGGCACGGTGAAGCAGCAACTTCTGACAAAAAGCAGCAGTGAACTTCATCAGTGATTTCAAGAAGCTGGAAGATTCTGAAGGTTACTTGCCGCAACAGGTTTTTAATTGTGACGAAACAGGTGTCTTCTGGAAAAGATGCAGAAGCGAACATATATAACAGCAGAGGAGAATGCATTGCCTGGCCACAGGCCGATGAAAGACAGTCTCATATTGCTATTTTGTGCCAATGCAAGCGGCGATTTGAAAATTAAACCGCTGCTTGTTTACCAATCAGGAACTCCACGAGCCTTCAACAGGAAGGCTTGGGTGAAACGTGACCATTTTACTGAGTGGATCAAGGAAGTGTTTGGTCCTTCTCTGAAAAAATATGTCTTTGGCCACTATCATGGGATTGGAGGTGGATAACAGTGATATCGAAGAGCTTGTGGAAGAGCACAGCCAAGAGCTGACCACAGAAGAGCTTATGAAGTTGCATTGTGTTTCACAGCAAGAAGTTTTGGAGGAAAATTTGTCAGAGGAGGAGGAGGAGTTAACAGAAAAGCAACAATCTTCTGGCGAAAAAAGAGAAATGCTGAAAACATGGGAAACTGTTGCATCTTACATTGAGAAGCATCACCTTAATAAGGAAGTGGTTATGCACGCTAAAAATTTATTAAATGATAATGCTGGTGTCGCATTTTTGCCAAATTTTGAAGCGCGGTTGGCAAAAACATCATTCTAGTCAAAAATAATTGGGTATGTTTCATAATTATTTCGATTTTTTTCCCTGCAAATCGAATTTGCATTCCAGGTGGGTTCGTTCCGTGGTGGAAGAAATGATGATTCACTCTCCTTAACAATATGTATATAATTTTCTTTGAATAAACGTTATACATAACATTTTGTGACTATTTTTTTCACATGGAACGCATTATCGTATTTTACATTAATTTATTTGATAAAAATTGTTTCGCATAACGAGTATTTCACTTTACGAGTATGATTCTGGAACGAATTATACTCGTTAAGCGAGGTTCCACTATATATTTTTGTGTCTGCATTATTAAATTGAGGAGCCTTCGTGGTCTAGCGGCTAGACTGTCGCCTTTGGATCTGAAGGTCGAGGGTTCAGGTCCTGACAGGGGCCGGACTTTTTTTCAAAAATGACTTTGGCTCCCAAGTCGACCCCGCCTTGAGTGGGTACCAGGTACAGTCCTGGGAAGTAAAAGCAGCCGGCATGATGCTAACCATATTGTCCACCAAGTGCCATTTGGTCTATAAAAATATAGGTCTAGCCCTATATACCTAATACACCTAAAGGCCTGGAAAAGGGTCCTTTACTTTTACTATTATTTAAAGGAAAATGATGCTTTTCTAACTAGTATGGCTCTGTGACAGAATTTGTTTGGTACTACTTCTTATTCTTATTCTTCACATTAACTGGCTGTAAACCCAAAAGGGAACTTCTATATTTTGGTCAAATTTTTTTTTTCAACTTTAGTCCTCTTCCAGATATTGAGCTTTGTGTGCACATCTGTTTTATAAATCTGGCATATTTGTATGCAGACTGTTGGTTCCTTGGCTCTCAGGCAGATGCACTCTGACTTTGAAACATCCCTAATTAATGACCTAAAACATAATGTAGTAGACCCTTTGCAGAAAATTGCTCCCATCAAACAGGCTACAATGCCTCTTGGTCTCTTGCTTAGCTTGTTCTCCTGTCTCATGAATGTCGTGCCTTTTGTATTTTAATATCTCCATCAGTAACCTCCCTCCCCCACCTCTTTTTTTTTTATATATCTATATTACTGCCTAAATAGCTAAACAGGTGTATGAATCCTCATCTTTTGTGTTTTTTTTTTTTTATATCTATATTACTGCCTATAAACTGTGTATGAAATCCTCATCTTAAAGAGATTGTGTTTCTCTTTTTTTTTTTAATATCTATATTACTGCCTAAATAGCTAAACAGGTGTATGAATCCTCATCTTAAAGAGATTGTGTTTCTCTTTTTTTTTTAAATATCTATATTACTGCCGAAATAGCTAAACAGGTGTATGAATCCTCATCTTAAAGAGATTGTGTTTCTCTTCATTTTTCTCTGATTATATATAGAAAAAAAAAAAAGACTTAATTTCAGTGTAACAAAACAATCCACAACTCAAAATATATAACAAATATGGAAACAAAATTGTTTACCAAAGTTGGATTAGAAACTCCATCTTTCTCCACTTCTTTAGATAACAACATTTGTTTTGAATGTCTTCGCCTTGATTTATCAGCCATCTTTGTAGTTAGCTGTGAATTACAGTGTACAAGGTGATATTATATTATGTGTGTTGTATTCGTAAACACCTACATTTAATACACATGAAAATTCAACAGCATATTCTTGAATCTAGCACTGCAGATACTTAAAAAAAATGGGCTACGAAGCTATGGGAATTCAAAGAAAAAACTATTTTGAAACAAACAACCATATTAAACAGGTCATTAAAACATTTTAACCCTACCAGACCGCTGGCAATTTACCGAGAATTTCCTAACCTGCCGCTATACCGCTGGCCCCGTTTTCCGGTAATTTACGTAGTACGTGAAAAATATGCATCACAGACTAAAATAACCAGCCAGTTGCTGTTGTTAGTCATTGCGAATGACTTCCCGCGTGTGTTGAGATTTCTTTGTGTGGTTTGATGTGAACAAAATTGGGAAAATTCTCAATGAAATGAGCGGCTTCGACAAGAAAGTGACGTAGGTCTAGGCTTTTCAGTCCAACAGGTGATCGATGCTTTTGTTAATTCAGACTGTGAATACGTTCATGAAGAATGCGTTCCCAATTGAAGTGACACAGTCAGTGAAAGCTAGAGTGAGGAGGAGAATTATGAAAATTATAGATTTAAAACTAGATCCATAGTAAAAGAAGGGGGCGTGTCCCTCAAACAGCAACATCTGGTGTTTACTTTATGAAACAAGACTGATCCTACTAGGTGGATTAGCACACAAAGGTGGAAGATTGGCGCTATATAAAAGGTAAACCTATTTTCTACAATGTCTCCAAGTTTTATCTTATTCTAACCACTTGTTTGCATGTAACTAATTTTTTTGTACATCATGTTGGTTTTTTCGTGTTAGTGGCTAGGAGCTCAGGTTATAGGGACAGTTAGGTTCAGGGCCTCAGGTCTGGGAGGGTTAAAGAAAAATTGTATTGATCTACATTTAACTATTTTTTTTGGAAGGGAAAAGGTGGGGGAAGGGAGGGGGGAAAGGGGTATATAAAGATATATAAAGGGGTAATCAACAAACATGAACAGACTGAAACCTTAAATGGAATTCATTCCCTGAGGCCTTAAAAAAAAAAAAAAAAACACAATATGCTTACAGAAAAATGTGACAGCAACTTAGTTTTTAAGGCTCTCCTCTGAACTTCTACACCCGCATTTTGGCCGCCAAACAAATATCCTTACGAAGCTCAGTCCTATTAAAAAAATGCAAACTTCCGGCTACAATTGAATCGCGGCATAACTAGGATCGGATCCGGATAATGAAACAAATGCTCTAACAGGGTCTCAGCAATATGTTAATTGCTGACCTGTTTCTGTGACTATGCCTCACCGCCAACCGTATTCCCCGTGCCGCGCGTAGATGGCTGGGACTCACGAGCAGCAGCTACCACATCTCCTGCAACTTCCTCCAATTAATTTGCTTGTGAGTCCCAGGCACCTAGTTTAGCCCCCCATCCGCGCCTCCAACAACGACGCTAATCTGCGTCGGTGCACGTGATCTCCCCGCCATGCCGCTTTTATCGTCCTTAATGTTGCGTGTCTCGAAATTGTCAATGGTCGCTAGAATCGTCTGTTAGTATCGTCTGCAGAAACGCTCGAAAGTGTCAACGGTCGCTATTATCGTCTGCTACTATCGTATGCAGTGTTGCATCTCTTGAAATTGTCAGGTAATCCTAGTTTTGCCGCGATTCGTTCATCGCCCGAAGTACGCATATTTTTAATAGGACTGAGCCCTGTAAGGATATTTTTTCGGCCGCCATAATGCCGGGGTAGAAGTTTAGAGGAGAGCCGTTTTTAAAAAGATAATGAGGAAACAAGGAAAGCCTGAAACGCTATTTTTAGTTACTATATTCATACCCTGGCCTGTTAAGTACTGCGACCAATAGAATTTAACTTTACTCTTCAAGAACAGGTCACGACATACATGGCCCTTTATCAGCATTTATGGAACTGTGTCCAATCCGAAGTGCCTGGATTTAGTCTTCTGTGGATGACAGGGTTATACCTAACAGTGAAGATCAGTAAAGACGTAACAGTAAGGAAGCAAGCAAGCATGTATGCACATGCGTGCACACACACATACATATATACTCAGGGTGTAGGAAGCAGCATTGTTGTTTAGCTAAGGAAGTTTCTTCTTCTTCTTCAGCATTCCGAGCCCTTGAGGTTCATTGCTGCAGATATCACCCACCTCCATTCATCGCTCTGGCTGGCCTTCTCTTTCCAGTTGGTAACACCAAGTGTTTGTAGGTCTGTCTAAATATTATCTCTCCATCGTCTTCTTGGTCTCCCTTGTGGTCTACAACCATTCATCTCCCTGGTGTATACAGTTTTTACTTCTCTGTCATCTGACATTCTTTCAATATGTCCCAACCATTTTAGTCTATTAGCTCTCATGATGCCAGTGGTGATTTAAACAGATTATGAATTTTGTTGTTGCTTCTCACTCTCCATTCACCGCTTTTTGCATCTTTGATGGGTCCAAAGATTCTGTTTCCAAAAACCTGTGATAAGGCTTCATCTCTTTTAGTTGTGCTCCAAGTTTCAGAGCCATATAACACGAGGAAGTTTGTTAGGAAGCTAAGGAAGTAAGTTTTTTAGCTGTAAATATGTTAAATAAATGCTGTTTACCAACACAGGCCGGGACCACTTAGGTGAGTAGCTGGGGGTAACTACCTCGATATAACCGTGTTTCTCATCCTTTTTAAACCCATGGTCCACCAGTTGAAGAACACTGCTACATAATCCTCAAAACTCTTGTCACTGTGACTGAGAGGTGTCATACAATATGGTTTGAAAAATGCATTTTATAAAATGAAGAACATCTTAAGCAGTATGTCCATGATGCTGGAGGTTAGAAACAGAACGCTTGCATGCTATACACAGCCAGTTCTAACATAAGGCTGTCTTCTTCTTCTTCTTCGCGTTCACCAGCTGTATACTCTGGCGGAAAGTTCTGGTTGCTCGTCCACTACTGAACTGCAGTCCTGTTCCAGAACCTGAGTGGTTGCATGTGCATCAGTTTTAACAGAAGCATTCTTTTGAATACAGACTGTTGATTCCTTGGACTCTCCGGCAGATGCACTCTGACTTCAAAGGAAGCTCCCCAATTAGTCGACTCTTACGACATGCTTTTGGGGAGGCAGTGGGTCTATTCTTGTTTTCCCGACGATGGGGCCCCGGAACCCACACGGGGGACATAAGGCTGTGATTCATGACAATTAATAAACAAGCCAAACCAATTCTTGAGGTCTCCAAAACTGTGATTTTACAGAAGAATTCTTATTATTCCTTGGACAGCCAAAATGAGCAATTAAAATGTTTTGTAGAAGGCTTTTTATGACAAACATCAGAAAGAGACAGTCACCTTGGGGAGGGGGAAAGGGGGGGAGGGAGGAGTCAAAATATGATAAAAAGAAAACTGACAAGTCTAAGTGGCTTGTGTTAATTTGTGATTCATTGAAAATATATTTTACTGAGTTTACTTTGATTGCCATAGCGGTGAGTAGAAAAATTAATATTTTAGTTTACTAATTCCGAATTGGCTAATCCTCCGAATAACGGTCCCAAATTATTGAGGCCGAAAATATACCCTAATAGGGCCTTGATCACATGTCAGTTGTGGACTCCGTCGACTACCGCCATCGCCAAGAGTGTCTCCAACATCCACTATGTGCGGCGTGGAGCGGGGCTAAACTAGATAGCTGGGACTCATGAGCAAATAAAATGAAGGAAGCTGCAGGAGATGCGGTAGCTGCTGCTCGTGAGTCCCAGCCATTTAATTTAGCCCCGCTCCATGCCACACATAGCGGTGTGGGAGATAATCTCGGCGGTGGCCGTAGTCGCCGGAAGTGCGCAATTTAAGTTGCAGGAAGTCCACAATTGACATGTGACTGAGGCCCTGTTAGGGTATATTTTCGGCCTCGATAATTTGGGACCGTTATTCATAGAATAGCCACTTTCTTTAAACATACCATCGTTTTCATTTACCTAACAACTACTACTATTAATTTTGTTAGCAGTATTCTAATATTATTCAACAATCCCTGATTACTTTGATGTATAATATGTAGATGTTGCGCGGCATTTGAATTAGTACGGTCTGTTTTAATGTGTTTTACTTGTAACAATTAAAAAAAAACTACATTACCACCCCTCTAAAAAAAAACCTAGGGCTAAAAATAAAGTTTTAAAACATAATAATAGAGATAACGATCTCCAATGTAAACAAAGTCAAAACGAAAGTTGCGCAGTTTGGTGCGCAGAGGGATCGGCGGACTCGTGAAAATGTTTTGTTTCATAACGAATTATAAATTAATTTTTTTGATTGCGATTCTAGCAGTTCAGAATTGATGACATGCGCTCTTCGTCATTCAAAAGAGGGTACTCTATCAAACGACGCCTAAATTGAATAGCGGTCTTTATTGAGCGTAATAAATTTCACTATTTGTCATATGCCAAGTAAATTTCTTTAATATCTCCTTTTTAAAGTGAACTTAAATACTATTAAATGACATTTTTAGATTCTGTGTGACTGTGTCCATTTTTACATAAAGATGGGCAGTTTTGCTGGAATCTGTACATCATAAGATATACAGTTTCAATTTCTTTCCCAGTCACTTCTTAGAGCTAAATCGGAGATTTCTCAAAATGGCTACCGCGTGGCCTAAACGAACTGTTTATCTCAGATTAATTAATCAAGTTATTTATAAAAAACAGTTCAAAAATAATGCAAGTTTTATTTGTATTAATAATTTACCTTTCTTTAACTTCAATTTCACATGAGTTTTAATAAATTTAAATACCTGAAAATGATGTTTTAGCACGTTTTTAACATGGACTATTTCTAGGGTATTTTTGCGTTGAAAATGGACACAGGCAGTGGTTTAAACATTTTATATTAATAGTTTTAAATCAAATTAAAGTAGTTATTAAATCATTTTTTGAATCTTTAGCCATTATAGCATTTTTTAAGCCATAACCTATCATTTGGGCATGAATCATAGTTCCTGTTTGAAGCCTTTTTGCCTGTTGACCCCCACTCCCCGCACCCAGACTGACATTTTGGACGCAGACAGTGGTTTCAATATTTTTTATTATACTTTTAAATGAACATAAAGTAGTTATTTAATCATTTTTTGAATCTTTAGCCATTATAGCATTTTTTAAGCCATAACCTATCATTTGGCATGAATCATAGTTCCTGTTTGAAGCCTTTTTACCTGTTGACCCCCACTCCCCGCACCCAGACTGACATTTTAAAAAAAAATGTCTGCCACACATTTCTGCACTATGATTTTGTGGTGCATATTTATTGTCTTAAATAGTATAAATAACAGTTATTATTTATGATTGATACTGTTTTAAAATTGAAGTATTGACTTATAGATGATGATTTAGAAAGTTGATTAATAAAATTAATAATAATATATTATATTATTTTCAAGTGAATAAATTCACTTACTTACAACTTATGATTAATAATATTTAATCACAGATCACGTAGGACATAGATAAGTTAATAAAATATAATGTAATTTTTCCTCTTACCTTATGAAATGCTGCTCCATGAAAACACAACATAAATCCAAAGCGAATTACATCTCCATGAAAACACAACATAAATCCAAAGCAAATTACAAAGGAGCTTATTTAATAATTTTACTCCATGAAAAACATAGCACTGAGTCACAAATCGGGCATGAGCGGTTACCTTCAATTATTTTGAACAAGTAAATAAAATATCAAGCAGTGACTAGTTAAGAAGAAGAGGGGAACAATGTGGTGAATTGTCTCATCATCAATAAAATGAAAGAATAACTCGCAAAGATTGAAAAAGGGATTATGTTAAATCAGTAAGAGGGGCGCTCATTTTCACTTGGTTATAAAACAATATAGGAATATAGGGGTCTCCGTATCAAAGTGGTCAAGCCGTTAATCTCGCGCTCGGAAGATTGTTGTACGTTCATTTACAACTGCATTGTTCGACTCGAAAATGCATTTTTTTTTGTTAGCTGAGACCTCTGAGGGCTGTTGCTGGAGCTACGGTATCCAGGCTTTGTGCTAAGCTCTCGGCATGCGTTATTTGTTCAGTATTGTGGAGAAAGACAAAGCCATATAAAATCAGTAACGATGCAATGAAGTCAATCCACTCGCTATTAAATATTTTTTAAACAGTGGAATAAAGCAAATTTCGGTCAGATGTATGCCACACACAAAACATACCACACACACACAAATGAGAGTGCGAGAAAAACCATTTTTCAACAAATAGAAAAAGATGCATCATAACAGGAAGAATAGATATAAAACTATATATATATATATATTACAGTATAAGTCTTGCAAGACTCACTGGATAATTAATAATAATTAATTCATAAGGTATTTAATGAATACTGATAAATTTACTCATTTTTATGTTATTTAGGTTTGCATCACATCATATTTTTAAAAAGGCAACAACTTTAGTTAGAGCTTGCTGTCCTGAAAGCAATGACATATGGTTGCTAAGGGGTTCAGCAAAAAACTTGAGAGTTATTGACATTAAACATGATAAATTTAGGTCCAGTTTTCACTTGGGAACACGCCGCCATCTTGTTTCTGTGTTTTCCATTATAATTTTTTGAGGGCACTTTCCGTCACTGAAATGGCAATATCTCCGCTTAGAATTGACATACAGACTTCATTGAGGTACCGTTGGACTCAGTTTTTCAACCTCTATTCAGCTGTCTTGGTTTGAAAGTAAAAAACCTAAAATAAAAATTTTGACTAAAATCCCTAATAATAATACTAATAATAATAATTATAATAGTATTAATATAGATTTCAACGAGGTACTGTTATAACATATTTGAGTATCTATCAGTCTATGTTCGCTAACGAAACCAATTTGGTTTATATAAATATATCTACAATACTTTACTCACAAGTTAAGAAATTGGCGCCGAATGGACCTCAAATCTGAAATCAAGTCTCAGCTCGTCAAAAGAAGTCCATAACCTAACCTGTTCTATTTAGCACACACAACAGCAAAACTGCCACTGCCTGTTAAAAGCAATCACCTTTTTGTGGCGATCTGAAGATTAGCTTTAATTAAAACTGTGAAATAAACTCTGGCATTATTTTAATATTTACAGACATTTGCAGGGTCTTTGAAAACTGTAGTTTTGTTTACAACAAGCAACACTTGTCAACGGAAACTATCAAAGGTTACTTTTAGTGTTTCATGAAGTAGAAGAGTTGAGTTGAGTCGAGAATTGACATCACAACACTAGGTGCATTCCCATTCGTGTTTCGTCCTCATCTTCATCTGTATAGAGATATTCAGATCACCTCGGTGTGAATTGTCGTGAATCATGAAGTAGAAGAGTGACAGAACAGGGTGGGGGAGAAATAAATTCAGGAGTATAGATTTATTTTCGTTAGGTCTATCATGTAGCAGGTCCTTCGCAAAACGTCGCTCTCATCACAGTCTGCATGAAAGAAACTCGGTCTCTCGCCAGTTCTCCTGCCTCATGTACTTTCATACTCAAAGAGTCACTTATATCATGTGCCACTCTTCGTGTCAGTCGGCCCTTGCCCCTCCTTTCTGGTACCATGCCTTCTGCTATAGTTTTTTTCCAATCCGTTGTGGCGCTTGATATGACTAAAATATTTCAGCTTCCAAAAAAGGATGCTGTTTATTAGCCAATCTTCCTTGATGTTCAGATCTTTTAAGATGTCAATATTTCTCCTCTTCTTTGTCTAAGATATTCTGAGAATATTTCAATAACATTTCAGGTAAAAAGCCCCTATTCTCTTTCTTAAGGACTGAGAGATAGTCCACGACTCACATCCGTATGTAGCCACAGGGAAGATGCATGCTCTCAAAATTCTAATTGTTATCTCCTTGCTGGTGCTTAACCATAGACTTTTAAGGCTGTTCAATATTTGCATTGCTATGGCCATCCTCCTTTTAATTTCTGTTGAACAGCCTCCATTGCTGTTTATTACAGAGCCTTGATATTCAAAGTGTGTGACATTTTCAATGTCTTCATCATTTATTATTATTTTTGGGTGACAGCCAGTTTTATCTGTAAATGTTATTTTCGTTTTCTTTAAATTCAAGAACAGATTTTGATCTTCACTTTGATTTTGGACAGACAAAATTAAATTTTCGTTAGGTAGACGAAATAAATACAATTTGGGCGTACACGCCAAGCAATATTAACATTGAAAGTTATAGTGAACACACCAGTCAACTACACAAACCACTCACACTAGTATAGGTTACTTTGTTACCGTTTTGTGGTGTCCATTTCATTGCGTGTCTCGGTCGTCTCTCTTTCTTCATTCTAAGGACGTATCCAATCTACACCCCATCTTCGTTTTTTGATATCTAAATTTACATCTTCTAAGTCTGTCATTTGTTGTAATCTAGAATTGCTGATTTTATCTTCCCATGTGAACTCCAACAATCTTCTGAGAAGTCTTCCCTCAAAACCTCTGAGCATGGTTTCTGTCTTTCTGTCTGTTTTCCAAGTTTCTGCTCCACAGAGGTGAACTGTCTTAACGCATGTTTTAAATATCCTGAGTTTAGTTTTATTGCGGTAGATGTTGAGCTGAGTTGAGTCAAGAAATGACATCATAGCACTTGGGGCAATCCCATGCATGCCCCGTCCTCATCTTCAGCAGATACTGATGGTATTGGTCACAATCTGGCTATATGTCCGTCTTGCCTTTCCTCTGAGTAAAGTGAGTGTTGATGTTTGATCTCCAGACACTCTGATGTTTGTACGTGAATAATTAGAGACACCTAACTAAAGAGAAGAAGGAAGGCGGGTGATATCTGCAGCAATGAACCTCAAGGGCTCGGAATGCTGAAGAAAAAAGAAGAATTATGTCTGTCACAGTTTTACGTAACGCATGTAGCACCAGCACCTTCTTTTAAAGGTTTATTTTTGTTACGTTTAAAACAGCGGATCAACATCATGGCACAAGGGCAGTAACCCATAAGTGCTCCGTTCTACGTCTAATTCAAGCCGAGTCCGAAGATTCTCAGGGCAGTGCACGAACCCAGTAGCACCGGTGAGGATCCTGAAAAACTTTGGGTAGATTTTTAATTCCAAATTTTGTCCGGGCAAAGCTGCTGGGCTACTCTATTCGATTTCCAACTCCCAAGGGATTGTTTTTACGGTCGCAACAATACACACGGGCGTTCGATCTTACTACCCAGAGACCGGGAAAATTATTAGAACACCACCTGAAAAAAATCCTAGCCTTCACTGCGGCCTGAACCCAGTGACCTCCAGCTCTTGAGGGGGATACCATACCTCGAGACTACTTAGCCCCCCCCCCCCCCCCCTATTTTAGTCAGCGCTACGGTAATAGACAACCAATAGTATCAACAGTTATAGACAGAGAAGCTGGCGTTACATTTGACCCACCCTGAAAAGAAACCGGCAGAAAATCACCAAACAGGCATTACAATAGGAAATAAAGGGATAAAGGAGGCGAGGACGCCCAAAAGCAACCTTAGGACGAACGTTCACAACAAAGGCAAGAGCTGCCGGATAGGATTTTATTCATGATATTGAATTAATCATATAGGATAAAACAGAATTGAGGAACAGAAAAAAAAAAAAAAACTAACAGTTAACATCCACAAGACCACATTAGCAGACTCAACAGAAAGCAACATACAACAATTTTCCGTCTACGAACAGGACACATCAGGCTCATCTACCACGTGCGTAAAATAAAGATTGTACAGTCCCTACAGTGGACATTACGGGAGTGCAGTCATGGGAAGTAAAGGCGGCCGGCGTGATGCTGACCATATAACCCATCTTGTGCCTATAAAATATAGGTCTAGCCCTATATACTCAATACGCCTGAAGGGAGTGGAAAGGGGTCCTTTACTTACGGCGCCTAATGGCAGAAGTGGTTTATGATGATGATGAGAAGGAGGAGGAGGAGGAGGTGGAGGAGGAGGAGGATGTTAACCGTGAGCATGTGTCGTTACAGCCAAGAAAATTTGACATCATAGCATGTCTTTCAAGGCTGTCTTCTGTATGCAGAGCAAATAATGAAGGACGTGGTCCCCATTCACACATATTAGGAGAATCTCCAATGCCGAAGACTATCTCAATTCGAGAATACTTGCTAAATGAAAGATCAATGCCAAGAATAACAGAGAAGCAAAAAGAAAGACATAAACAAGAAGATGCTAAACAAGAGGAGGAAAGAGGAAGAAAGAAAGTTTAATGAAAACAGATAAATTGTAGAAGCAGGAAAAGAAGACTATAAGGTAGAAGAAGAGGACTAGCAAGGCAACAGTTTAGTAGACGAGAAAGACAAATACTAGGAAAACTTGTGCACCAATCGGGAAGTAGACCAAACTTTACATCCAGCATAATAACATAAACAAACAACTGACACATTCTTAACATCTTTATTTTTGCAACCTTCTCTATTTTCATCATATTTAACGTAAAAATATTTTGGATAAAAAAATGCATGAAGTATAAACATTGGCTAGTAAACCGATATTGACATGTTCAGCTATGCATAATCTTCAGCAACACGAGTTAATATTTTAAAGAAATTAACGGTACCCTTCTCACATGAAGTAATTTAAACAGGCATAATTACCAAATATTTGTATTATCATGTTATTAATTATATATATATATATATATATATATATATATATATATATATATATATATATATATATATATATATACCAATTCAAACGGCAATATTGTGCAGAGAATGACGATCAATGATTTTGTTTTAATAATATAAAAAAAAAATTTTTGTTTTGTTTTTGACAAGCCGTTTGTTACGCTTTTTTTTTTTTTTGGTCTTAAAATTCGCCAACAATGTTGATTGGGACCTGGCTAAATCAAGTTTTTGAAACGAAGCGACAGTCCAAACATGGACCTACAACCAGGACTTTTCGCCACAATTTTCATAACCCGCGGATGCAAAGAAACGAACAAAATAACAATAGTATGTTCTAGAATATGTTAACGTTAGTTGCATATCCTTTAGAGGACTTTGCAAACCAATTCTAGCATTATTTTTTTTTATTCATGATGGTTTTCTAGGCAATTTTACGTTGGGAAATTTGCCATTTCTTTCTGAAGGTCACAAAACTGACACTATTGCAAAGTCGATGTAAAACGATCAGCTAACAAATAGACTTACTTTTGATTTTGAATCACGGCATACTCTATTATGTTTTATTTGCAACAAATTTTTTTTTATTTATTTACTTATATAGCAGAATATTTACCTCTTTAGCGATTGTAAAAAAGGGGGGGAGGGGGTAGGCATGGGGAAACGGGGGGTGGGGGGGGGTTGAGAAGGAGAGAGTTAGAGAGGGAAGGGGGAGGGGGAGATATGTTTATGAAAGTTAACGTATGAAAGTTTATTTAACTTGACTGTTCACATGCAATGTTTACGAGAGCCGAAGTGTAACGGCCGTGGGGTTTCTTGCCTCTCCTTCATTCTGTGACAATGAAAAACAAAAATCAGTCATCATACTGAAATAGCAGTTAAAGGTCGAATAGCAGATTGTAAAGAATGGTACATTATGGGTTTATGGTGTTCAAGGGCAGGAGTAGACTAGAAGTATGAAGTAAAAATGTATTGTGACAAGTGAAGTTCTTATCACCACTTTTGTTTGTTACCTGAATAGTAAAACAAGCAGTTAGAAAATCATGAGGCTGAAGTAACATTATATATATATATATATATATATATATATATATATATATATATATATATATATATATATATATATATGTGTGTGTGTGTGTGTGTGTGTGTGTCGTGTGTCCGTAAAGTCATGGTGAGCTTTTGACATTATATATATATATATATATATATATATATATATATATATATATATATATATATGTGTGTGTGTGTGTGTGTGTGTCGTGTGTCCGTAAAGTCATGGTGCGCTTTTGACGCCCTTAACCGGCGTGAGAAGAACTTGAATATAGTTTAGATTTGTGTGGGGCAACAAATGGAAGCCACATCGAACTGAACTAAATATGTACGAAACTTGGAGACTTTTCCTTTCATTTGGTGAAGATTTCACCTTTCTATCTAGTTTCGTTGATTTCCCGTGACAGGTCAAAACTGCACCATGACTTTACGAACACACGATATATACTTTAAACAAACATACATGTATTTTTCTTGCCTCAGAGAGGTTTGATGTTTGAACAACGGATCAACATCATGGCACACGGGTAGTAACACATAAGTGCTCCGTTCGTTTTACTAACTCAAGTCTGAGTTCGAAAAAGCTCAGCACAGTGCACAGGCTCTGTAGTACCGGCGAGGTTCCTGAAATACTTTGGGTTGACTTGTAACTTAAAATTTTGCACGGACAGCGCCGTTAGGCTACTCTTTTCGAAATCCAACTGCGTCCGATCTCAGAACCCAGAGACTAGGGGGAATTACTAGAAGTCCAAGCCCACGTGAAAAAATCCCATCCATTACGAGGGATTGAACACGGAAACTCTAGCACTCGAGTCAGACACCGTGCCTTGAGACCACGCAGCCCCCTCCGGTCTCTTAGAAAGAAGTAGACAGATAGACTGGCATACAAGACAACATAAAATGTCAACTCAAAACGACGACAGCACCTCGCTGCAGGAACAAAGTTACTAAGACGCATGACTATAACTAGGCTAATTTCTACTACCTCAAGGGGTCGCCATCTGTTTGTATCTGTGTATTACATGCAAACAATAAATCAGTCAAAATCACCACAAACAAACATCTCATCCAAAGTTCATTCATTCTCACTCTATGCTACCAATTTTCGCCGAAGGAAAATTAGTAGCCGTAGAAATCAGTAGGTCTAAGAAAAACTGCATGGGTGACCAGGAGAGATCAAACAGGAATGAATTCATGAGAGAAAAGTTCAACACAGAGCTAGTGCTGAACTACATATAAGTACAGCAAATAAAATGGTTTGCCCAGCTAGAAAAAATGCTTTGTGACTCCACAACATAACTGGCACATACCAATTAAGGAGAGAAATGTACAGCAAGGGGTAGACAAAAATAATATAGAAAAATCCTAACCAGAGATACTTTACTATACTACAATGTGTTCATCGTCGTCACAGAAGAAGAAGAAGAAGAAGAAGAAGAAAAAGAAGAAGAAGAAGAAGAAGAAGAAGAAGAAGAAGAAGAAGAAGAAGAAGAAGAAGAACATAAGGAAGAAGAAGAACAAGAAAAAGAAGATAAATAAGAAGAAAAAGAAGGAAGAGGAGAATGAGGAGTGGGAGGAAGAGAAGAGGATGAAGGAATGAGGAGGATGAGAAGAAGAAGAAGAAGAAGAAGAAGAAGAAGAAGAAGAAGAAGAAGAAGAAGAAGAAGAAGAAGAAGAAGAAGAAGAAGAAGAAGAAGAAGAAGAAGAAGAAGAAGAAGAAGAAGAAAGAAGAAGAAGAAAGAAGAAGAAGAAGCAGAAGAAGAAGAAGAAGAAGAAGAAGAAGAAGAAGAAGAAGAAGAAGAAGAAGAAGAAGAAGAAGAAGAAGAAAAAAGAAGAAAAAGAAGGAAGAGAAGAATGAAAAGTGGGAGGAAGAGAAGAGGATGAGGGAATGAGGAGGATGAGAAAAAGAAGAAGAAGAAGACGAAGAAGAAGAAGAAGAAGAAGAAGAAGAAGAAGAAGAAGAAGAAGAAGAAGAAGAAGAAGAAACGGATGAGGAGGAGAAAGAGTACAGAAGTACAATGTGTTTATCATTGTTGCAGCTAAAAGAGGAAGAGGTACACTTTTATATTTGCCTCCATCCCCGAAGTAGCAGAAAACAATGGAGCGGACGAGGGAGAATTAGGAGATAAAGGAGGAGGACGAGCATAAGAAATAACATATATACCTATGTCTACTTATGCAAGAATCGAATCAAAGTAAATGCTCCGTCTTCCGCAGCAAATGTGTAGAAACAAACAGTTTCCGTAGTATACTGACTGCACAAACGTGGTTTTCCTCCTTGTATTTGTTCCTCCCTCCCGGATCCCCGTCTAATCTCTCTCTCTCTCTCTCTCTCTCTCTCTCTCTCTCTCTCCCTCTCTCTCTCTCTCTCTCTCTCTCTCTCTCTCTCTCTCTCTTGTTGTACCCCGCCAGGGCATCATACAAGTGATAAACACCCGGTGACACAAAGTGCTACCATGCGGATGAGGATCACCCGAGGAGAGGTCCCCAAAACCCCTTTCAGCCATTAGGCCATATTTATGGCCCGACAGGTTGACAAATTCTTACACATGCCATTTAATCTAACCTCATGTCTTCTATCAGAATTAGCTGATAAATGGTCTTCAGAATGTTTTCTTTGTCCAATGCAAGTGAATCACTAGCGTTCCCTTTCATTGATTCGCACCGTTGCATGTTTCGGACAAAATATCCTCTAGAGTCCCTTTAATGTTAACGTGCTGGTTACAAGTCCCGGTTAGTTCGACGTTAGTCTCCCCAGACCCCGCCCATACACATCATCATCATCAGGTACCTTGCTGACTGGCGTGGGCGATCATGCCTCTCCATAATCCCCGATCTTCTGCAGCATGTATCAGTTCGTGTGCCGACACACTTCCATGCTATGCAACAAGACTGTCAAGAATCTTCTCTCGTTGTCTTCCTCTATCTCTCCTTCCAAAGATATTTCCAGTGGTCACAACATGTTCTATTTTCCCTCTTCTCATAACATGGCCGAAAAATGATGACTGTCTTCTTCTGATGTATGTGATAAGTTGTCTTCGGGCTCCCGCCTTTTTTAAAACCTCTTGGTTGCTCTTTTCGCCCATATACACACTAGCTAACTTTTGATTGGTAGTTCTTGAGCCCCGTAACCTTCGCACACGGTGACGGAGGTGTTCCGCAATGCCGTTCATATCGTGTGTTGCATATTTCAGCAAGCTAGCGCTTTCAACACTCCAAAAACACGATAGAGAGTGCTGCAACGCATGTCACAGGCATTCTCTTTCTCGGAATGAAAACGTAAATGCAAGACATCGCAGGAACCAAAAAAAAAAAAAAAAAAAAATGAGCGGGACACACCCGTAACCTTTAGGGAAGTCAACTATTCCAAAAAACGTGAATGAAAAGGGACCTAATCTATTTGGGGAGAATAACGTTGAAGTAACCGAAGTCCCTATACCAGTCTGGTGTCTGAGCCGGAAGTGGAGAATGAGATCTCACGAGTACAGTCCCCTCGAGTGGCAATCTTTAATTTACAAGCCATTGGTGCTTTATTAATATCCTACCCCATTCGAGGGACCATCCACAGGTCAAGGGACAGTCTAATATTTCAGAGGGTGCTAGATACGCTGCATGCAGTCGTGGGACCTAGGCTGCATGCAGTTGTGGGACCTAGGCTGCATGCATTCGTGGGACCTAGGCTGCACTCTCTCGTGGGACATAGGTGGGTTGGGGTTAGGGCCAGTTCTAGATGTGTGTTTTTTTTTTGGGGGGTGGGGGGGGGGGGGGTCGTTAAAAAGGATCAGAAAACCGGGAAACCCAGTCTTACCATCCTCTTAAATGTTGTACTGTCCTGTGACGTCATCTGGGGTAAAATAATAATAAAGAACCCAAGCCATTGTCAGAGCTCAAACCGCCGGACCTGAATGCATCGAATTTCAAGAGTTTAAAACTGGTTTAAATACTTCCAGTTGACAAGTTAAAATGGTAAAGACATGTAAAAATACTAAAGTCAAACTAAAGTACCATACAGGTTAGTTGGTTGCGTATCCTTTACAGGACGTTGCAGAACCAACCCCAACAGCCCCTGGCTGTTGTGTGGTTTTTCTAGGCAAATTTACGTCCAGTAGTTTAAAGTACTATACAGACAGGTTAAAATACATAGATTCAAATACAACAGAGGTACTAAGACTGGCAACATTGCATCTTTCAAGACAATTGTCCTATTTTGTACTGTAAGTAAGCTTACGACTTATGGCGCCTTCATGTTGAGTGCGACAAGCAAAACCTACTCACCTTAAGAAACATCTTCAGTTAAAATACTTGAGGCAGACTAAAATAATAGAAACATGGTTAAAATACTTACTCGATGTTCAATCATCTTGAGGACAGACAATTGTTTGACAAGGAGCTTGGACAGGTTTGCAAGGAGGATAAAGTGGCTCAGGACAAGGGGGTCTGGGAAATTTATCGTCCTCCTCCTCATCAAAAGGCTTCTTTTCGGGTTCTGGTGTCTCCTCGCATTCTTCTTCTGCTTTCGGTGGTTCTTCCCCACTAGACGGACACGGAGGACACGGTGGACACTCCACAGCTTCTTTCTTTGGTGGTTCTTCAACGGGATCCCGACACGCTGGTGGAGCCGGAGGGCAGTCTTCTGTTACTTCTTTGACTTCTTCCACCGGTTCCTGTACCTCTGGTTCCTCCTTTGGCTTGCAGTGACAACCGGCAGTTTCTTCTACCACGATCGAATGTGGAGAAGTGGCATCTTTTCCTACATTATCTAGGTTAAGTTCTGAACAAGGAACTGGTTGTTCCATTTTTTTTACAAGAAAAAATAAGTTAACAAAGGAATTCTTGCCTGTATCCTAAATACTGCAGCTATGGAAAGATTGTAAATGCAGTTAATACATACTAATGGAGCCTGAGTCTCGGACAGCTTCGATGGAGAAATATTTGCGCTGAAGCTGATGACGTTGTCGGTTTCTTGTCACGTATCGCCGTGAAATACCAGAAGTATTTTGTCTTTGAGAGTAAGCTTTAGTTACAGATTTTTTCTTCTGCTCAGGTGAAAACAATAACGACTTATCGCATAGGCACGTCGGTAACTTTTCCCGGGGGCTCCATGAGCGAAAGGGCAGTGGCGTAGTAAGACTTGGTGGTACCCGGTGCGGAATATTTCCTGCCACTGCTTTATATATATATATATATATATATATATATATATATATATATATATATATATATAGATATATATATATATATATATATATATATATATATATATATCATCATGTAACAGGTCCTTTTGCAGAACGTCGCTCTCCTCACAGTCTGCCTGAAAGAAACTCGGTCTCTCGCCAGTTCTTCCGCCTCATGTACTTTCATACTCAAGGAGTCACTTATATCCTGTGCCCATCTTCGTGTCGGTCGGCCCCTGCCCCTCCTTCCTGGTACCATGCCTTCTGCTATAATTTTTTCCAATCGTGGCGCTTGATATGACCAACATATTTCAGCTTCCGAGACAGGATGCTGTTTATTAGCCAATCTTCCTTGATGTTCAGATCTTTCAAGATATCAGTATTTCTCCTCTTTTTTGTCCAATATATTCTAAGAATCTTCCTATAGCATTTCAGCTCAAAAGCCCCTATTCTCTTTCTAAAGGACTAATATATATATAATATATATATATATATATATATATATATATATATATATATATATATATATATATATATATATGTGTGTGTGTGTGTGTGTGTGTGTGTGTGTGTGTGTGTGTGTGTGTGTGTGTGTGTGTGTGTGTGGTTTAGACGACGGATCACATCATGGCACAAAGGTAGTAACCTATAGGTGATCCGTGTTTGAAACCGGGCGGTTCCAAAGCTTCACCCAGCCTCTAGGAAATGGGAACCAGAGTTAACACTCTGGGGTAAATGGAGGAACGTCGATGTGGCTACGGAGTTTCGTGCGGACGGCGACACAGGCGGACAGTTTCTCATCAGATAAAAAAAAATTTACTACTTCTGTAACAAAATATCTCTGATAAAAGCCATCAGAACTAATTATTTCTTTTTCTTGAGCTAAACTCCTTGATATACCTTTGTATCCTGAGCTATTTCAGTCCAGATTACCAGTCTGGAAGGAAGAGCTTGAGAAAAGAGGGATGACTAGCAGTATCTCCAAAACTAAAATCATGGTGATCTCAAGAGAGAAGAAACACTAGATCATGATGGGACAGTATGCATTGGAGCAGGCCAACCAGCTCAAATGCCTTGGAGTTGTAATAGACAGAAACAGAGGCATTAGGACCGACCTGGCTACACAATAATCAGCTGCTGGGAGACTCTTCCAGGCAATAAACCGAGGGTTTCTTAGCAAAAGAGAAATTGGCAAGGGGACGAACATGGCTATTGACCGCTCTAACTATGTACCAGTCCTGACCTATGGGTGTGAGTCATGGGCAATGACAACAGCTGATAGAAACCAGCTTCAGGCATGAGAAATGAGAAATCTGAGCAAGGTGGTCCAAGTGACAAAAAGGGACAAAATCAGTTATCAGACAATACGTCAAGATTTTGATACCCAGTCCCTAAAAACCCAAATGGATCAGTCAGTTACGATGGTTTGGACATGTATGCAGAAGGAGAAAATCGGCCACCATGGCAGGCATGGGAGGCTGAGAACCAGGGAACCAGACCTCAAGGGCGGCCCAGGGTGCGCTGGGAAGACAACATCCGGCAGTCCCTAATTGACAGAGGACTGGAATGGAACAAAGCTAGAAAGAAAACTGCTGATAGAGACGGCTG
>CAJHNH020003613.1:24116-46616 GCA_905116865.2 Candidula unifasciata | reverse complement strand
TAATGAGTTTATTATAGCCAAGACAAAAATACTATCTATGAAGCAAAGCATGGAATTCACACACCCCCTGATAAGCAGACAACAACCAATAGGCGACCATTTTGTTGAACTAGTTAAAGGTACATTGTTACGGAATCAACATTAGGCGAAAAGCTAACATTAAATTCTCTTTAAAACATACAAAGCGCCATTTAGATAGTTGAATTGATGCGACAAGTTTAGGATGATTATTGTTTATCTGATGCATATATTTTTAGGTGGTATTCACAATTCAAAAGTGGTGTGAAAAGGATTACTAATGCAACTAGACCTGGACGCATCATATATGTTCCTAATGAGGAACTCATTGCAAAAGTCAAAAGAATAGATACAAGAAATCGTCGTTTGACCGAGAGGATGTGACAGATGAATCTGGTGTTAACAGAGAGACCATTTGTAAACATTTTAGTTGAAGATTTGGGCAAGAAAAAAATTTGCTTGGCTGTTTTCCCACATTCATTGTCTGTTGACCAATAACATCAGCGTGTTGAGTACACAAAAGACGTCGTCAAAACTTGTCACAGAAATAAACATTTTTAAAATCTGATAGTTGCAGAGGATGAAGCATGGATTTTCCGCTGCGATCCTACAGTACAGCTAAACGCCAAAGTGCTCAGTGAAAGTTAACATCATCGCCGAAAAAAAAAAAAAAAAAAAACCCAATCTTCAAAAGACGAATGTGAAGACAATGTTCTTCTACGACAATAGAGGGGTTATTCACAAAGAATGTATTCCAGGGGGACAGACTGTCACAGCCACACAGTATTTTAAAACGTCTATTGAAAAGGATTCTCTGAGTCTGACCCAAACATTCATCAAAAAGCAGTTTTTTTTTTCTTTAATGACCATGCAGTGGCTCAATGGGCGGTAGTTGTACAGGAATTTTTGGCCCCGAAACAAACGTGTGTTCTCAACCATCCCTATTCCCCTGATTTGTCTCCTAGTGATTATTTCCTATTTCCAAAATTAAAGTTACCATTGAAAGGAACCTTTTACACAGATGGTGATGACATCCAAAGGGAAAAAATGTGATCTTAAGGGAATAACAAGTACAGAGGTCATTCCAGTGTTTGTTAGATAGTGCCATTTGTTGTATCGATGCTCTTAGGGGCTTACTTTGAAAAAAATACAGTTTATATCTTCAGTTGTGGTTTATTTTAATTTGTATGGAGTTAGTCGCATTACCTAATTGTTGGACTTTGTATCTATATTACACACTTGAGCTCCTCTTCCTTCAACAAAAGCTGTAAGGGAGTTGATCCCCCCTCCCCAATCCTCTTCGTCATCCCCCTTGAGGAATACAATAATATTTAGTTATTTTGAAGCCCGACCCTTGCTGTTGCCAGGGGCCGCAATATACACAATATAGCCTAATGGTTGAATGCGGTTTCCGGGACCTCTCCACGGGTGATCCTCGTCCGCATTGTGGCACTTTGTGTCATCGGGTGATTATCGCTCTGTGTGATGTCCTGGTGGGATGCAACTTACTGCTTTTTTCCCCATTTAATGTTTTCTATATTTCCGCAACCCAGAGGATGATGATAAGGATGATGATGATAATGAGGGACGATGATAAGTATTTCCTTTCACTTACAAAGTGAATATTTAAGTAACGACTAAGGTTTCTTCTCTACAAATCCAGGAACCAACGAGAAGGACATTACGTTAAGCACAGTTACAAACTGAGATTATACCAACAAAACACATTCTAATCTTTAAAGTTCTTTTTGAAAACCATTGAAGAATGAGCACAAAAGCCACACACACACACAAAATGTTTGTTTAGTCCGATTCACGGTTAGGTTCACCTGAATCCTCCCCAAACAAAGTTGGTCACTTTTCATTTACAAGTTTGTTGGGCTGGTCGACTTTCCTGAAGGTTACGGCTTTGTCCCGCTCTGTTATTTGCTTTCTGTCTTGTCTTGCCTTTACGTTTTCTTCCAGAGAAAGAGAATGCCGGTGACATAGGTTCCAGCACTCTCTAGGGGAGTTGTGTTAGGGTCAGTTTCTCCATGTTTTTTATGTTGTTTGCTTTCTGTCTTGTCTTGCATTTACGTTTTTATTCAGAGAAAAAGAATTCTGGTGACATAGGTTGCAGCACTCTTTAGAGAGGTTGTGTTAGGGCCAGTTTCTCCATGTTTTTGGAATGTTAAAAGTGCTGGCATGCTAAAATATACAACACGCGATATCAACCGTATTGGGGAACACCCCATGTAACCTTGTGTCAAGGTGACAGGTTCAGGAACTACTAATCAGAAATGATCTAGTGTGTATATGGGCGGGGCGTGAGGAGATTAAGTGCTACTTTAACCAGATTCACTTATACGGCAATATGATACTGTGTACCTCATATTTCATGTTAAATCATAGAAGGAATGAACGGTTAAAGACGCACATCTCTGACATCTGCTTGAAAAATGTTGTGATAAATTGCAATACTAAATACACAAACATAAAACACATTAAAATCATTGATTTATACATTCAAGTGCCAAAAATAAATTTCATATTTTCACATTTACAGTGCATTGGGGGGAGGGGGGTGGGTGCGGCGGGGGGAATCCATTCTTACTTTTTTTTAAATCGTGCAATGCATAACTGTTAAATAAAATATATGTGTACAGGGAAATATACATTACGCGAAAAGCACATACATATATTCTTTCAACTGACATAACAGTATTTTCAAACTGAGAAAGAGTACAACAATCCCTTAAGATTTGGTGCATTATTCGTGATGCTGATATAACCTAACTCTTCTTCTTCTTCTTCTTCTTCTTCTTCTTCTTCTTCTTCTTCTTCTTCTTCTTCTTCTTCTTCTTCTTCTCTTCCTTCCATTTACTTTCTTCTTCTTCTTCTGTTGGGGAGATTTACCTCAAAGGATCGTTTATGAGCTTTTTCCAATTCATTGTACAAGTTGGTATTTTTTGCTTTTAGGTTGCTCGTGAAGATGTAGCTCCATCTCTTGCATGGTCTTCCCCTTGCTCTGTGTTCATTATATTTCATCAGCATGGCTCTCTATGGCTGTTGGTACCAGGGCATTCTCATCAGGTGGCCAAACCATCTCATTTGTTGTTCTTTAATGAACTGTATGACTGGTTTTAGTCCTAGCCTTCATATAATTTCTTTATTATTGATTTTATCTCTTCTTGTCACACTGGCAGGTCTCCTAAAACATCTCATCCCTGTTGTTATGATCTTCCTCTCAAGAGTTGTAGCAAGGGTCCATGTTTGGAATTCGCAGCACAATGTCGACCAAAAAGCCTTTCTTATGAGATTTGCTTTGGTTGACAGAGGTATCTCTCTATGCGCCAGAAGCATATGTTGATTTTAATCCATTCTTCCGTCTGAGGTGAAAAATGACCCTAGATATTCAAATTTGATCGTTTGTTTTATTTCTGTGTTATTTACTTTAACTGATATAGTTTCTTCTTGTCTGACTAATTTACTATTGCCTCTGTCTTATCAATGCTTATCCTCATATTATATTTCTCACACTTAGTATTTAAATGGTTTAAATGGTTCTGTAAACTCTCTTCTGTATCAGCTAGTAATTCTTGGTCACTTGCAAACATAACCTAACACATGTCTTCTAATTCTTGAACATCCAAAAACGTCATGGAATCAACCAGTTGAATGTAATATTTGAAGATACATGCCACTGTCAACAAAAAGGTCCTCCTCTGACCATCAGCTCAGTGGGGTCAGTCATATACACTTTATGTCATTTTCTTGTAGATCTGTCTGGGTGAAAACTCGTGAAACATAAATGTACAGGTATTTATTATGATATTCCAGTGGATTTTAATATTTAACAGTGATATAAACAGTATTTTTTTTTCATATCACGTTATCTGAGTACAGTGGCAAACTACTGGAAGTAAATTTGCCTAGAAAAACCACAAGAGCCGAAAAATGCTGGGGATGGTTTTGCAATGTTTTGTAAAGGATACGCAACTAACTTTTTAATGTCATTACGCAGCCGCCGTAGTGCAACAACTTGACGCTAGTCTGCGGATCAGAAGGTAGTGGCTTCGGGTCCTCATAGTGTCTGGCTTGTGTGTGTGTGTGTGTGTGTGGGTGTGTGTGTGTGGGTGTGTGTCGGTGTGTGTCGGTGTGAGTGGGTGTGTGTGTGGGTGTGTGTGTGGGTGTGGGTGTGTGTGTGTGTGTGTATAAATGACATTGGCTCGAGGTGGACCCAGCCCTAAATGTGTACCAAGTACAGTCCTGGGAAGTTAAGGCGGTGGACGGGATGCTAAACCAGTCACCTATCGAGTGCCGATTGGTCTATAAAATATAGTCTAGGTATGCTGAAGGCAAAAATTATTCCGCCCTTACAACTCCATGCCTGGAAGGCATTTACTTACACACGGACTCCAGTGGTACTTTACTTTACTTACACAGACTCCAGTGGTACTTTACTTTACTTACAAGGACTCCAGTGGTACTTTACTTTACTTACACGGACTCCAGTGGTACTTTACTTTACTTACACGGACTCCAGTGGTACTTTACTTTACTTACACGGACTCCAGTGGTACTTTACTTTACTTACACGGACTCCAGTGGATTCATCAATAATATAAACAGTCTTCATTTTCACATCAATAATCTTATACAGTTGTACATGACAGCTTGAACGAATCAGTATTTCTAAATCCTAATTCCTCACAGTTTTACAAGGATGGATGCAGGAGTCAGTATTCTCACATCACATCGTTTATCACAGCTCAGCATGGGCTTCTGTCGTAACTTTCACAAGATTTCTTACAAAATACTCAAAACTTGATGAACTGGGTCAGCCACTCAACTATCTACAATGTTGTTTCTAGACAGATTCATGCTGTTTAATTCGCTTGCTTTTTCTTTTCTTTGTCCATTTCATCCGCCATTTCCTTCCAGCGCTGTAAATTTGCCCTGTTGGAAATAAACATGTGTTTAACTTTCGGTGTGTGGAATAGCCGAAGCAAAGGTAGCATTAAACAAACGAGTGTTTAACTTTCGGTGTATGGAATAACCTAAGCAAAGGTAGCTTTAAAAAAAGGCAATAAAAAAAAAAAAATAAAGATTCTTTGCAATCTTTCTTTGTCAATTCAGACAAGAAAGATAATTCTCAAGAGCTATATAAATCCTATCCTTATATACAGAAGTGAATTATGGGCAGTTGGAAAATTATTGAAAAATTATGTGGAATGAGCGGAGATGTGGTTTCACATACGAATGATTATAATACACATTGGAAAGGGAAAAAAAGAGAGTAATTAAGATGTCTCGAAAGAGACTGACTAACGAAGAGAACTGATTGCCCACATCAGAAGGAGACTATCTACATTCCGTAGGTATGTGATGAGAAGAAAAAAACTGGATTACACCGTGACAGTGGGAAAGCTGGAGAGGGCAAAGGAAGACCGAGAGAGAAGACATTGGACAGTTTGACATCGTAGCATTGAAGATCATCTGCGTCAGAACTGATTGAAAGCACACGAAACATTGTTGTCGATAGACATGACTACCAACGCCACACAGCATGGAAGAAGAAGAAGAAGAAGCAGAAGAAGCAGAAGAAGCAGAAGAAGCAGAAGAAGAAGAAGAAGAAGCAGAAGAAGCAGAAGAAGCAGAAGAAGCAGAAGAAGCAGAAGAAGAAGAAAAAGAAGAAAAAGAAGAAGAAGAAGAAGAAGAAGAAGAAGAAGAAGAAGAAGAAGAAGAAGAAGAAGAAGAAGAAGAAGAAGAAGAAGAAGAAGAAGAAGAAGAAGAAGAAGAAGAAGAAGAAGAAGAAGAAGAAGGAGAAGAAGAAGAAGAAGGTGAAGAAGAAGAAGAAGAAGAAGAAGAAGAAGAAGAAGAAGAAGAAGAAGAAGAAGAAGAAGAAGAAGAAGAAGAAGAAGAAGAAGAAAAGAAGAACGACAACAACTACAGCAACAACAACAACAACAACAACTTTCAGTAAAATACATGTTATAATAATAATTTATAGCCAGCTAATTTGTAAGATAAGATGGTTGTTTAATAATACACACATTATCAAGACAGCATTCCTCATCTAAAGACGATGGCGATATATTAAGCACACAGTAAAAAGAAGAGGACAGAGAACCGCCAGCTGGCAATGAAATGGGAAACAACTGAAGTAGAAAACTAGGACGCTCTGTAGATCCCCTTATACGAGCGAACGAACGAACACACTTTATTTTTAAAGGGTCACAAATTAGGCACGCAGGCCTGTCTTAATTTGGCCCTTCCAAACACCCATCTTTCACACAGCAGTTGTATTTGATGAGAGGGGCCAAAGTTGCTGGACTTTCATCATCAAGTGCCTTGCCGACTGGTGTGGGCGATCATGCCTCTCCACAATCTGCGATCCGTAAATGTGTATATCAGTTTGTTTTATGACAACCCTCCATGCTTTGACAAAGGGCTGGACTATATTTTATTCATTGTATTGTAAATATGTGTCTTCGGGTTCAAATTATCAGTACTCGTTGTCTCAGACTATTTGTTGAAAATTGCAGTGCCTCTTTAGTGACTCTCTCTCTCTCTCTCTCTCTCTCTCTCTCTCTCTGCTTCTCTTCATGCTATGCCCAATAGTTTGCCATTGTCATTGTCTGCTAGTAGTGGGACAGCTATCGCTCCCATCTCTTCCCTCCTTACAACATATAACAGTCCCGATCAGCACAAACAAACATCTCACACAAAGCATATTCACTCCCACTCCCTGCTACCAGTGCCAGACATGGTCAGTCATGACAATCCAGAAAAGAAAACTAGTAACCGTGGAAATAAAATATATGAGAAGGGCTGAAAGAGTGACCAGAAGAGATAAAATCAGAAAAAAGGTCACAAGAGATAAAAGTCGGCACAGAGCTAATTTTCAATTACCCACAAAGACAGCAAATCAAATAGTTTACCCAGTTAGAGAGAATGCCTTGTTGTGACAAATAGTTTACCCAGTTAGAGAGAATGCCTTGTTGTGACAAATAGTTTACCCAGTTAGAGAGAATGCCTTGTTGTGACGCCATACCATACACGACATACACTAAAACTTGAGAAATTCGTTAAGCAGGAAGAAGACCACAACTAGATGGAAAGGTAACGTCAGAGAAACTCTTTAACCACACGTTGTGTCCATTGTCGGGGCGGTCAGAAGATCAAGAAGTAGAACCTTGTATCTAATTCGACACCGGAAGCGTTAACAGAGCAAATGAATGTGTTGAATGCTGAATTAAGAATCAACATCACAGAACTCGGTATACTCCCATAAGCACTCCGTCCCTATCTTCAGCAGCAAGTGGAGAGTTCCAATTCCGATGACAAAAGAGATAGTGAAGAAGAGAAGAGGCCCTTGTCTTCTAGCTCTATATGTTTATAGATGTGATTATATATACACACATATTTTATTCATCCTTACTCAAGGCACAGACGTTGTTGATGGTAAAGAAAATCTCTATAGCTGTAAGCTGTAGCGGGCTCTCTTCAACATAATGCCCTCAAAGACAAAAGCACAGACAATCCTGCTAGAAAGCTACTTGTTGACAAAGTTGCTCTGTTTTGCTGGGACACTTTCCCTTGGGGTTTCTGGGGCTTTTTAGTGATTGGGGAGGGAAGGTAAGGGGGAGGGGGGTCAGACAAACTCACTGCTGTTTAGGCATTTCGTAAAAGGCCTAGATATCTTGTCAGAAAACTAATCAAGGTTTTGCTGAAATCTGATGTGTTGTTTACCTGACACATGACAATACAGAAGAAGCATTGAAGATAAACTTCAGGGGAACCCTTGGAGACTTGGTGCTAACGTGCCGGTTCGTGAAGGCAGAGCAGCTGATAACTTGAACGTATGAAACCGATCGCAAAAAGGAAGAAGAAGAAGAAGGATGAAGAGGAGGAGAGATACTGAGGCGTTACACAGGTGAAGAACACAGACAAAGTAAAGCACATACAAGCACAGGCCAGAGACAAGCATCAAGAGTAAGGAAGCCAGTGACTGGCTTTCAGTACAAAGAGACATGAATGTTATGATGAACTTACAGTGCACCGTCCAGCATAGGCTTGGTGTCAGGTATCACAGTAGACATGAGTTCGTAGCAAGGAACACAAATGGACTGAATAAAGCCCACCTGTAGAAAAACAAAAAAGAATATAACGAAAACAAATGTATTTATAAAAACTAAGTAATAATAATAATAACAATAATATAATTTAAAACAAAAACACAGATAAACTAGCTGACACGTGGAAAGAATTCTGGCATTTTTAATCGCAGTGAATTGAAAACAACGATTTTACAGTGGAATTCCAATATTTGTCCACCCCAATATTAATTTTTTTTTTAAATTCGTCCTGTTTTGTTTTTTTCCCTGCTAAAACTATTATTTGATTTTCGCCCGAAAAGTCAACATTCGTCCACCTCAGACGTGGTCGGCGAGGAGGATCATAGATTGGATTTCAACACACAAGAGCTACTCCAGCTTCATAAAGAAAAGAAAGCTGAAGTAGTAAACAATTTAAATAATAGAAAAATTAGGGACTACGGACTGATTAAACAATTTCTAGTTAATTTAAACCATGCCTAATTTCGCAAAGCGGCGTCCGTGTCTTAGGCGTTACGACTCCGACTTGTAATCCAACGTACCGCGATCGAAACCCACTGCTGGCTGCGTGGAATTTTATCATGCAATGGCGCATCGCAGTTCGACGCATGCTAAAATGGGTACCAGGATGGCTGTCCTGGGGAAGTAAAGACGGCCGGCGTAATGCTGACCACATTAGCCATCCATTGCCAATTGGTCTGTAAAAATATGGGACGCTCTTTCCATATACCCGATGCGCCTAAGGGGTGAAACGGGATCTTATTTCGTAAAAATAGGAAGTAAAAGTGAGTAATGTAAAGAACCCTGGTTCACACCTTTAGGCGTATTGGGTATATAGGGCTAGACCTAAATTTTATAAACCGAATGGCCCTTGGTGGGTGATGTGGTCAGTATCATGCCGGGCCCAGAACTGCACCTCAAGGCTGGGTCGACCTGGGAGTCCAGGTCATTTTTTGAAAAAAATCTGGCCTCTGTCTGGACCCTAGCCCACGACCTTGAGGACCGTCTAGCCGCTAGAGCATGGCGGCTCCCCATTAATTGTAACAACAGTAATTATTATTATCATGATGCGATGACTGGCAAGTACAAACATAATAGACTGAGAAATCTCCCCCCCCCCCCCCCCTTTCAAGACAGTTATTGCGGGAATGGGAGGGAAATAGGTGGCACCTCATGTTTTCTCTGTGGCAGCACACCTCTAATAGACATCAAGGTATCAAAGACAGCCATCGGCTAAACTTACCTCCAGATTGGGAAGGTCGTCTTGTCTATCCCTGTCCATCATTTGTATCGGCGTTAAGCCTCGTTTCTTTTCTTCATCGCCCTACATGTAAACACCAGTTATTAAATATCATACACATCTGGGCATCTTGCAAATAAATATTTCAAACTGACAAGCAAGAATGTTGATATTTCTGGCAATACCGTTAACAATTACGAGAAGTCTAACATAATTTGTTTTTGAGTGTGAATTGAGGAGTTGGGGTGGGGGTTGGGGGGGGGGGGAATACAGGCATTTATTATTAGAAAATATGGTTCTTTTTAAATATCCAACCCCAGATGACAGTCCAACATTTTAGAGGGTGGTAAGACTGGGTTTCCCAGCTTTCTAATGCTTTTAACGACCCCAAAACATCTAGAACTGGCCCTAACCCCAACCCACCTACGTCCCACGAGAGAGTGCAGCCTAGGTCCCATGACTGCATGCAGCCTAGGTCCCACAACTGCGTGCAGCCTATCTACCCACCACCCCATTAAATAGTAGTCTGTTCCGTGACCTGTGGATTTCCCCTGTTTGGGGCAGAATATTAATAAAGCACCGAAAATACATTTATACGATGTGTATCCCTAATCTGTTACAGAATCTACTATTTGGAAAAGAAAAAGGTGGCCATTTTTTGTCCAGTTTAAAGAAAGCTCGTACATGGTATTTCAAAGCATTCTTCACGTAATCTTTGTGGCTTGGGCGTTGCAAAGGCTCTTCGTAATGCAGGGTGTGCAGGGTTCGATCCCAGCTACAGGCGATTAGGTAGCAAAATGTCTTGCCCTGGTTTCGACAGTGGTACCGAGAGCTGACCGTTTAGTAGCAATGACAAGCTACTGAAAGTAAAATGTGCTTAGAAAAAAACACAATAGCTAAAACATGCTACAGTCGGTTCTGCAATGTCCAGTAAGGATACGCACATAATCGACTTCCAAGGTTAAGAATAAATAACACTAATACTTCCAGGTTTTTTTTTTCCTTCAAGGCGGCTAGTGAATGATCCAGATATTTTCACAGGTTCCAATGGTTCTAGTATGGGAATCGATATGTCAGGGTGCTCTTTGTAATATTCGCCGCCTATTATTATGATTAAACTGCTTAATATTATCCTTGCTTCAATTACTACACTTCTCCAGACATGGTTTACTGTATATAGAAATAGATAGCTTAAAATTAGAACTAAATAACTGTCTAAAAAAATCTGTCATAATAGTTTAAGGCGTACAAAAGCTTTTTGTCTTACTAACATTTGTTTTCTTTACAAGAAGAATAAAGAAACACGTCTGGAAACATATAATTAGCCTAAACTGCTTTTTAAAGTTAAAGATCTTCTTTCTTTGCGTTCACCAGCTGTACACTCTGGCAGAAAGTTCTGGTTGCTCGTCCATTACTGAACTGCAGACCTGCTCCAGAACCTGAGTGTTGCATGTGCATCAGTTTTACAGATCTCATTCTCTTGAATACAGACTGTTGGTTCCTTGCCTCTCCGGCAGATGCACTCCGACTTCAAAGGAAGCTCCCCAATTAGTCGACTCTTACGACATGCTTTTGGGGAGGCAGTGGGTCTATTCTTATTTTCCCCACAATGGGGCCCCGGAACCCACACGGGGGAAGTTAAAGATAAGATATAATATTAAGGTGGGCTTTCTCTTTAATAAACTGCAATACAAGATGTTTTTGCTTTTTCCCCCCGTAACACAAACAGAAAAGCGCTGTATCTTGTCACAGATGGAATTTTAATTATTTTTTTTATAGAGAAATATTGCATCGTTCAACAGTTTTGGACACTGCCATTTTTCAGTGTCCAGTGATAGTACGAACTGAGTATAAACATACATAGATGTGTGTGTGTTTGTGTGTTTGTGTGTGTGTGTGTGTGTGTGTGTGTGTGTACCCACACACACAATCTCCTTGCTATTATATCCTTTAAATAATTGGCAGTTGCAATATTATTTTTAACAAAATTCAGAGGGACACAGGAATATCACACAAGAGAACAAGAAAACATGTACCTTTAATAGGTTGTGAAAAGAAATAAAGCACAGAGCGATTTGAAGCATGTTTGCTATATAAAGAGATAAAGTATGTTGACAGGAAATAAAGCAACATTGAACAAGCAGAATATTTTTGTTCTTTAATTTTTTCCTTTTCTGTATAATTAAAAACAAAACTGGTAAATAAGTTAAACAAAGAGAACAAACATGTAGTGAAGAAATATTGCTTTTTAACAGAAAACCAAAAGAAATAATTTGATCGAATTGAAATATCATTTAAAAAATAAATTAAAAACAAAGCACAATGTTAACTATTGACTAATCATGCGGAAATACTTATGAAAAACTAACTCCACCCCCTCTCTCCACCCGCAAAAAAAAAAAAATCCACTCTTAAACACTGTAGGTCCGTATTTGCTCAATGGTGTTTACTGTCGTTTATTTACGACGGACAGTTTGGTTAGCATTTTTGTTTCGTTTGATCACTCATGATGTTGTGTTTTTACCCCAAATATATGAAACATCTCAAGGCGTTCTAGATGGCATAAGGCTGGTGAACGAGAAAGATGACGTGGAAGGTCAAAAGTCATCAAACGGGCGCGCGCGCGCACACACATCTTTATATACAAACAAGGAATTGTAAAGAAGCCTTTTGATTTCAGCCAAAAGGCAGAAAAGCCAGATTGCTTTTCGCAAGAAAAGTATTTATGTTTTGGCATAAACAATGTTTCTTTCAGGAAATGATCTTTAATCAAAAAGCATCCACAAGCAAGTAAATTATTGTTTGGGTTCTGCAATGTTCTTTACTTAACTCCCTCTCCTCTAAGAAATGCACTATTCACTTGGTTTCTTGGTGTTCTTCACCTATTCCTCTCTCTCTTTGAGCAATACGATCTTCAGTGTTCCATAATGTTCTTTGGCTCATCCTTTCTCTTCGAGCAATACGCTCTTCACTGGGTTCCTTAAGGTTCTTTGGTTAATCCTCCCTCTCTTGAGCAAAAAACTCTTCACTGGGTTTCTCAATCTGCTTTAGGTAACCCTCCCTCTCTTGAACAATACGCTTTTCACTAAGTTCTTCAATGTTCTTTAGATAATTATCTCTCTCTATTGAACAATACGCTTTTCACTGGGTTCTTCAATGTTCTTTAGATAATTATCTCTCTCTCTCTCTCTTGAACAATACGCTTTTCACTGGGTTCTTCAATGTTCTTTAGTTAATTATCTCTCTCTTGAACAATACGCTTTTCACTGGGTTCCTCAATGTTCTTTAGTTAATCCTCCCTTCCCTGAGCCATACGCTCTTGTCTTTACTTGGTTCCTCAATGTTCTTTAGTTAATCCTCCTTCTCTTAAGCAATGCGCTCTTTACTGGGTACCTAAGTGTTCTTTAGTTAATCCTCCCTCTCTTGAGCAATACGCTTTTCACTTGGTTCCTCAGTTCTTTGGTAATCCTCCCTCTCTTGAAAAATACGATCTTTAATGGGTTCCTCAAGGTTCGTTAGATAAAATGCTCTCTTCGAAAAATACGCTCTTCACTGGATTCCTCAATGTTTTTTTTTTAGATAATTCTTCCTCTCTTGAACAATATGCTCTTCACTGGATTCCTCAATGTTTTTAAGATAATCCTTCCTCTCTTGAACAATATGCTCTTCACTGGATTCCTCAATGTTTTTTAGATAATCCTTCCTCTCTTGAACAATATGCTCTTCACTGGATTCCTCAATGTTTTTTAGATAATCCTTCCTCTCTTGAACAATATGCTCTTCACTGGATTCCTCAATGTTTTTAAGATAATCCTTCCTCTCTTGAACAATATGCTCTTCACTGGATTCCTCAATGTTTTTAAGATAATCCTTCCTCTCTTGAACAATATGCTCTTCACTGGATTCCTCAATGTTTTTTAGATAATCCTTCCTCTCTTGAACAATATGCTCTTCACTGGATTCCTCAATGTTTTTAAGATAATCCTTCCTCTCTTGAACAATATGCTCTTCACTGGATTCCTCAATGTTTTTAAGATAATCCTTCCTCTCTTGAACAATATGCTCTTCACTGGATTCCTCAATGTTTTTTAGATAATCCTTCCTCTCTTGAACAATATGCTCTTCACTAAGTTCCTCGGTGTTCTTCACTTAATCATCTCTCTTCGAGCAATATTTTTTTTTTCACTTGGTTTCTTAATGTTCCTTAGTTACTCCTTCCGTTTCTGAAAAATCTGCGCTTCTTCACGTCTGCAGCGCGCTCCCTTAACACCTTTTTTTTTTTTATTCTCTTACTGCGGCCTTCAGCTTGACCCCTGAGAATCTTGGAGCTGTTCTGTTCTGCCTGACTCTTGTAAATAAATTCCAAGAGAAAAAATTCTTGAAGCTGTTACTCCAGCACTTCATGTACTGTTCATGATAGAAGTACCTGTCGATTGTATTGACTTTTCTTGCTATGTGAAGTCTGATTTATTTCTTGACCCATTATTTCAAAAAATTTTATTTTTTGGTATTTTCTTCTGATTTTTTGTGAGTGTTTATTTTATATGCAGTATAAACTGTGTTCAAAATTTGTTGAAAGTTCTGGTATTGATGTTGAGTTATACTGTGTTCAAAGTTTGGTGAAAGTCCTGGTATTGATTTTGAGTTATACTGTGTTCAAAATTTGTTGAAAGTCCTGGTATTGATGTTGAGTTATACTGTGTTCAAAGTTTGGTGAAAGTCCTGGTATTGATTTTGAGTTATACTGTGTTCAAAATTTGGTGAAAGTCCTGGTATTGATGTTGAGTTATACTGTGTTCAAAGTTTAGTGAAAGACCTGGTATTGATGTTGAGTGGTATTGATGTTGAGTTATACTGTGCTCAAAGTTTGGTGAAAGTCCTGGTATTGATGTTGAGTTATACTGTGTTCAAAGTTTTGGTGAAAGTCCTGGTATTGATGTTGAGTTATACTGTGTTCAAAATTTGGTGAAAGTCCTGGTATTGATGTTGAGTTATAGTGTGTTCAAAATTTGGTGAAAGTCCTGGTATTGATGTTGAGTTATAGTGTGTTCAAAATTTGGTGAAAGTCCTGGTATTGATGTTGAGTTAAAGTGTGTTCAAAATTTGGTGAAAGTCCTGGTATTGATGTTGAGTTATACTGTGTTCAACATTTGATGAAAGTCCAAGCATTGATGTTATTACATGCCACTAGATAAATCAGATGCCATGCACCTTGGAGGGTTTGAAATGTAAATATTATAGAGGTGTATTCCGGAATTTTTTGGCTGGTGATTCAATTGGCTTACATAAGAAGAAACTCGGGGTTGTACAAGTTTGATAAGTAAATATGAAAACAAAATTAGTTAATTAGGTTATTGACGGCGCATGACTTTTATATAAGGAAACATGAAAATTGATAATTAAGTCAAGGGTTTACATTTGGAAACTACGATAAGACAAAAGATTAAAAACTACGATGACATATGATTATTAAATTTTTTTGTTCACTGAATATTAAGGGTCAGTTTTAGTAAATTTTACGCTGTTGGGTTTAATTTTCTCTGTTAAGAACGCAGCTATGTTGGACCGAGAGAAGCAGATACCACAGCTTGTCTGTAAACCACAACTTGAAGTGCCAACCGAAATTTTAAGGGCAAACGCATTAGAAGTAAAAGAAGAAAGCTCTCACGCACTGTAAAGAGACCACTGGCTCGAAAGAAGGAGTTATTACCTGTTCCCAGAATTCCTCCATTATGATATAGACCAAAGTTTGTTGGACATCCCAAGGCTTGTACATGGCACAGAGGTCACAGGCGGTCATGCTCACTGCCAGCAGGGTGTTCCTGTCACGTTAACAAGATTGATATATCATGCTAGCTATAAAGACAATATGGCCTTACGACTTGACACCCCCCTCTCGAACGGCATGGATGTAGCTGATGGTCTGCCTGTTTGTAATTGACAATTGACCTTCAATGGAGTTTTTCTTCACAAAGCCAGTAATGGTTGAAAAATGTTGATAAAAGACAACAGGTACACATAATGTTGCGGATAATTGAAAAATAAAATAAGTAAACAAAAACAAAAAATTTACCATGAAAACAAAAGTGGCACAAAACGCAAGCTAAGATATACGAGATTTTGACACATGAGCAATCAAGCTGCAGTTTACAAAGTAGAATACAGAATGTGTATTCATATATGTAAGTCTGGTTTTGTGTTGAAAATGTAGTGTTTATAACACGTATAGATTACGACATCTTAAGAACTATATAAAGCCTATCTTAATGTACGGAAGTGAAGCATGTACAGTCAGCCGATAAGTGACACATTATTTAAAAGCTGCAGGGATGACGAGCAGACTAAAAAAAAAACAATGGTTTGAAATAAGCTCATGAAAGTAGATCTCTATATACAACAACAACAAAAAAAAATTATTTAAAAAAAACTGTTCTTTGGCCAAATAATGAGAAGAGAAACATTGGAGATCCTCGTGACAACTGGAAAGATCAGTGGAAAAAGGGGTAGAGACAGACCAAGAGAGGTGATGCTGGATGGACTGAAACGATGGCATTGAGGGATATCATCAAGAGAGCTGTTCCAGACAACCAGGGATCGTGATCTGTTGAGACAATGAGCGCCTTCGGCAGTTGGTAGGCACATGATGATGATGAGGGATGACGAAGAGATCTAACATGTCAACAAATTTGCATAGCAGGCTCAGCAATAAACAAAAATGGCGACCTATTTAGTCTTTTCTCTTGCGCCTAGGGCGGCGCATAGGGCAGAGGTCATAGCTCTCCATGTCTGGCGATTTGTTACCACCTGTTTTAGGTTTTGAATGTGTTGTAAGCCCATAGTTTACGAATCGTTAACAAAAATAGCGTCTGCACAAAACAAACCAGAAAACAGACTTGCTATAGCCATGCAAAGACAGCATGAAGAACATATGGCACAGCATCTGCAAGTGAGTTAAAGTAAACACTTTGAGATCGATCATGAATTGTTTTCTTGGCAACTTATAGGATGCGAGTCTTGGTTTGTTATTGAATAGCTGGGGGGGGGGGGGGGGGAATGGATGCTTTTGAACTGATTTGCTACAGAACATTAGTAAGAATACTGTCAGGGGAGGTAAGCAAGTTTCACCCCTACCAGGACATCACACAAGCGATAAATACCCGTTGACACAAAGTGCCACCATGCGGACAAGGATCACCAATGGAGAGGTCCCAGAAACCTCGTTAAACCGTTAGGATATATTTGGGGCCCCCGGCAACAGCAACGATGTGGCTTAAAAATAACGAAAAAAGGCACCCCACAAGGGGATGAGAAAGAAAAACAACGACATTCTATTATCCCAGCATCAAGGAGAACTAGCGCATGAACAGAATAATGTCCAGAAAACTGGACTACAATAAGAAATTCAATATTTGGGATTTAAAACTTTGCTTATATGGACAGGCACCACAGAATTCTGAACATGTGTTGTAGATCTGTTCTCTATATGCAGTAGAGCAGGGGTTCGGAACCTTCCGATTGCAGCCCTTTTTTAGTCGCACAACCCTTTCACAAGGGTCGCCTAAGACCATCGGAAAAGACACATTCATTGAAGTTATGAAGGAAAACAATTGTTCGGAGGTCGCCACAGCACAATGAAACTGTATTCAAGGCTCGCCGCATTAGGAAGGTTGAGAGCCTCTGCAGTAGAGAGATCCCAGATCCGATCAGCTGGTATTCCGGAGAAAGTCAGGCTGTGGGGATCATGGAGGACACATGTGGCATTATAGCCTTTACAGATGCATATAATTTTCTTACTGGAAAACCACTAGCAGGGAGAACGAAACGGGCGAGGAAGGTGAGGATGAGGAGGATGAGGATGAGGAGAGGGTGAAAAGGAGGGTGGCGAGGGTGAGGAGGAGGAAGAGGAGGAAAAGAAGGAGGAGGCGGGTGAGGAGGGTGGGGAGGAGGAGAAGGACGGTGAGGAGGAGGATGAAGAGGAGAAGGGAGAGGAGGATGAGGAGAAGGGTGAGGAGGAGGGAGAGAAGGAGGATGAGGAGGAGAAGGATCAGGATGAGGAGGAGGAGGAGGGTAAGGATGAGGAGGGTGGGGAGAAGGAGGGTGAGGAGAAGGAGGAGCAGGGTGACGAGGAGGAGGAGGAGGAGGAGGATGAGGAAAAGGAGAAAAATAAGAAAAATAAGAAATTATATGTTTAATACAAGTAATGCGATTACTACTTCTTATATTAGCAATCGACAACAACATTTATTAACGCACAGACATAATCTGTTACTCCTAACTGTTATCAACCATGAAGAAAAGCATATAGAGAGATGACAATGGTATATAATGAGATATTTACACAGTGACAACATCCAAAGCATGTTTGCTAACAAAACTGTAAGGCCTTTGTGAGAGATCTCCATGGTTACATTACTTCAGCTAGAAGATATTTTTAGTAAACTAATCTTGAAATATCTACTTTTTCTTTTATATTATAATATCTGAATAATATGTTTTTAATATATTTTATTTGTTTTGTATCTGGGACAAGTGATTACAGTTCTCTCTACCCCCCCCCCACCCCCCCCCCCCCATTTTCTCCAATTCACAATGGGGACTTTCTTCACCCCCATGGATAACAAAATATTCTTTAGTCTGACAAATTCTATACCCATCTTGCTTTTTGTATATTTTACCATTCTTTTACTTTTATGCATATGTACGACATAAGTGTAAGAGAGCCTGTTTATTTTCCTTCCTTTAGGAGAGGCTGATCTCGCATCCAAAGTATGAGAGCACGGAGCTCTCATTTTGGAGATCAGTGTTCGAAACCTCGGTAAGGTTGGGGATTTTCCGTGGCGACAGCAGTAGCCATGAGCCTTCAAACCTCATGATTAATGATCCCACTATCTACGCTGCTAACGTTATAATTACAGACTGTAATGGTCGTTTATACCCCAGGATTTCTATTGGTGTTTTAGCGTTACATTATTCCACTGCGATGTGACGTTTTCAAGAAGATTTGAATCCCGTTGTGAAATTATATAATTCAAACACAGACCATTACGCTGGTGCCTACTTCTTCCATGGATAACAAAATATTCTTAGTCTGATGGCTATACCATATTATACCATATTTATGCATGGTAGACATGTACCAAAGGGTCACGGAGCTCTCATTTTGGAGACCAGTGTTCGAAACCTCGGTAAGGTTGGTTTTTTTGTTGTTGTCACGAGCGAAAATAGAATCCTAACCTGCACAGTCCGTGGCGACAGCAGTAGCAATGAGCCTTCAAACCTCATGATTAATGATCCCACTATCTACGCTGCTAACGTTATAATTACAGGCTGTAATGGTCGTTTATACCCCAGGATTTCTATTGGTGTTTCAGCGTTACATTATTCCACTGCGATGTGACGTTTTCAAGAAGATTTGAATCCCGTTGTGAAATTATATAATTCAGACACAGAGTATTGCCTGGTGTACTTCTGTGCCCCAACGGGTCATATTATCACATATTTATGATGGACGACATGTCCCAAAGGGTCATATTCTCACAAATTTGTGAGGGACGACATGCCCCAACGGGTCATATTATCACATATTTATGATAGACAACATGCCCCAAAAGGCCATATTCTCCCATATTTGTGATGGACGACATGCCCCAAAGGCTCATATTTTCACATATTTGTGATGGTGTGATGGATGACATGCCCCAAAGGGTCATTTTCTCACATATTTTTGATGGACAACATGCCCCAAAAGGTCATATTCTCACATATTTGTGATGGACGACATGCCCCAAAGGCTCATATTTTCACATATTTGTGATGGATGACGTGGCTTCCTATGGAACCACTAATAAATTTTCTAGACCAAAAAATCATTCTACTTGTTTGTAGATTTATTTTAAAAAAATTATTTCAGCTGATTTTAATTTTTTTTAAACATTAAAAATATCGAGGGGGTCTGGCCGATACTTGACGCTCAGAGACAAAGCAAGACCGACATATTATCAGACTGCTACTGGTAACATTAGTATTGTGTTAGCTGCCGAATATGAGGACGAAGTGCTTATGCGAATGCCTGAGTGCTGTGATGTCGGCGTCTGTGTCTTGGGCGTTGCGAACGCGCTTCTTATTGCCGGGGTCCCCAGATCGGATCCTACCTGCAGATTTGGCAGCAGAACGTTTTGCATTGGTTTCGACAGAGGTACCGGGAGCTCACCGTTCAGATGGCAATGGAAAACTACTGTATGTAAATTTGTCTAGAAAAACCACAACAGCAATACATTATGGGGTTGGTTCTACAAAGCCCTGTAAAGCTTTCATCATCATCATCATCATCATCATCGTGTTCCCTGGCAACTGGCGTAGGCGCTCATGCAACTCCACAGAACACGATCCCTGGTTGCCTGGAAGAGCTCTCTTGATGATATCCCTCCATGCCATCGTTTCAGCCCATCCAGCATCATCTTTCTCGGTCTGTCTCTACGTGGCCAAAGAATAGTGGTTGTCTCTTTCTTATTGTATATAGAAATCTATTTTTATCAGCTTTTTCAAACAATCGTTATTAGTTACTCTGGCAGTACAAGGTATTCGTAACATTCGTCTCAGAAACCACACCTCTGTTGCTTCCAAATTATTCTTTTTTATTTGTTCACTAACATTCGCTGCCATACAGCGGAACAGGATCTATGTTGGAAAGAATTCACAACTTTTAGAATGCTTGTTACATTTCGTTCCTATATGGGATGAAATTTTGTTTTTGTTTTTGAATCCCCACCCTGGCTTCTACAGGGGGCCCGGAATATAGTTAGGCCATAAATATGGCCTAGACAGCTTTAATGCTGAAAGGGGTTTCTGTGACCTCTTAACTGGTGATCCTCATCCGCATAGTGGTACTTTGTGTCACTGAGTGTTTATGACTTGTGTGATGTCCTAGTGGGGTACACTACCAGCCAACCTAATGATTGTGTTTTTGTTTGTAAACTATGCGTTTAAAATCTGTGTTTTGGATTTTTTTTTTAAATGGATATTCTGTGTACTAGCGCTTACCTTAAAAAAAAAAAAAAAAAGCTAAGGCTATCTTTAGGCGTATCAGTTCAGGTAACACATGCTTTTATAATGGTTACATTTACACATTTTAAAATAAAACATAAAGACACGTTACAAGAAAAAAAGGCAATCACATAAAAAAGGAAATACTGATGGTTTTATATATATATATATATATATATATATATATATATATATATATATATATATATATATATATATATATATATATATATATATATATATATATATATATATTTATACACTGAACATTTCTTAACAAAAGGTATTATGCACAGGTGGTCGCAAAGCAAGCAAAAGCCTGGGCACGAAGAGTTTGCTTGAGATGTTGCGTCACCTGGTTATAAAACTCTTCATAAATGACCTTGACAGTCTCTTCCTGCACGTGCCATGGTTTAGTCATAGCACAAAGGTCACATCCGGTCATTACGACAGCTCGGAGCAACAGCCTGGGTCAGCGAGGGTCGTTTGATACCCGGTGAAAGATTGACAATGTAAGAGAATGACGGTTGTTTAACATGAACATAAGGGTATGCATGATAATTACAGAAACGACTGCGAGACAAAAAAGTAATAGCTGATATTAATTCTTCTTCTTCTTCTTCTTCTTCTTCTTCTTCTTCTTCTTCTTCTTCTTCTTCTTCCTTCTTCTTCTCTTCTCTTCTTCTTTTCATCCTCTTCTTCCTTCTTCCTCCTCCTCTTCCGTCTTTTTCTTTCCTTCTCCGTCTTTCTTCTTCTTCTTCTTCTTCTTCTTCTTCTTCTTCTTCTTCTTCTTCTTCTTCTTCTTCTTCTTCTTCTTCTTCTTCTTCTTCTTCTTCTTCTTCTTCTTCTTCATCATCATCATCATCTTTTCCTTTGTTGTCGACATTACCATTATCAACATCATGATAATGATCATCAGCATCAACATTCATCATCTTCCTCTCTATTATGACCATGACCATTAACTTCTTATTTTTCTTCTTCTTCTTCTTCTTCTTCTTCTTCTTCTTCTTCTTCTTCTTCTTCTTCTTCTTCTTCTTCTTCTTCTTCTTCTTCTTCTTCTTCTTCTTCTTCTTATTCTTCTTCTTCTTCTTCTTCTGCTCCTTTTTCTCCACCATCCCCCTCCACTTTTGTTGTCATTATCATCACCATCATCATCATCATCATCTATTCTTCTTCTTCTTCTTTTAGCCTTCTTTCCCTTCTTTTCTACCACCTCCCTCCACTTTCGATGTCGTCTTTATCATCATCATCATCATCATCATCATCATCATCATCTATTCTTCTTTGTCTTTTTCTTATCCTTTTTCTTACTGTCTAGCAGTTTAGCGTCTAGAACAGAGCTTTCCAACTGTGTGGGGGGGGGGGGGGTGGGCATTAGCGTGCTAGCTGCAGTGTTGAGGTGTGTCGCTTGAACGCACATTTTGTATGCGTCGGTATCTCTAAAAGGGGTTAGTTTAGCCTTTGTCTTCCAGCGATGATCCTGACTGTCAACTCCACCAGGACATCACACTGAGCGATAAACACTAACTGACACAAAGTTCTACCATTCGGATAAGGATCACCCAGGACTGTTCCCAGAAACCCCGTTCAGCCCATAGGTTGGGTTATATTAAGACACCCGGCAACAGCCAAGGTGGGGCTTTAAAGCAAAAACATATTTTTTTCTCAAATATTTTGTTTACCAATAGCCTGAGTTACTGTGTCGCAAAATTATGTGTCCGCAAACATAAACATTTTGAATAGCTCTGGTAGAAGGACCAAGCTATGGCGGCTCCCAAATTACCATCCGACTTGTCTATAATATATAGGTCTCGCACTATTTGTGCGTTACGCCTTATGGGGTGAAACAGGGTGAATTTTAAACACAGCAAATTCTCCCCTGTGCATTCTGGGGTCTCATTTGGGGAGAGGGAGGGGTAAAAGAATAGAGCCACTGGCCCCTAATTAACATGTCCTAAATGTTGATTTATCAGGGGCGGTTTTTAAAATCAGAATGCCTGTGCCTGAGAAGTGAGGAATGAACAGTCTGCTTACAAGTAAGCAAAATCTGTAAAACAGATGTGCACGCGAAACTCAAGTTCTGGAACACGACTGAAG
>CAJHNH020003613.1:10000-12376 GCA_905116865.2 Candidula unifasciata | reverse complement strand
AAAAGCGGTGTCGTTGTGTAGTATAGAACACGCGACATCGGCGCAAGACAACGTGACACCCCTCTGACGTAGAATAGTCTGACAAAGTATGAGTGAAAGGTCAGCCAGTGTGTAGATGGGCCGGGTAACGTGAATAGGACCCTGTAATAATTCTTCTTTTAGCCTCGCCCTTAACAGGGCACATGACACGCTGTGTTGTGGTTTACATGCTGAAATGTTATGTTATATTATCAGCCCAGCTCCCTCTACTGATTGTTCCCCTGAGAAATTGGCTGCAACATGTGTCCTACCTCGATCCCAAAGGCGGTATCGACGTGTGTCAAAAGGCGGCAATATCTGTACTTTTTGACCCAACACGTTCGATTTCAACATTTTTCTAATTGGTCGCTTTTTACGACATGTTTTTTAGCGCACAGTTGGTCTATTCTTTTTTTTTTCTCACAAAGCCTCCAAAATGGGTCCCCGGAATCTATATGGGAATGTAATCCATATAAACTATCATACTGGTGATTGACTGACGTTGAACCCCACCAGGGCATCACTTCAAGTGACATATATCAGGCGACACAAAGTACCACCATTCGGATAAAGATCACCCTTGGACATGTCCCAGAAAACCCGTTCAGTCGTTGGGTTATTTTATGGACCCGACCGCAGACGGGATGGGAGTTCTAAAAAAAAATGCATCCTATATTATTAAATTATTAAATTAACACATTATAAAACCCATTATTAATTAGATACATGTCTTTCATTAAAATCTTTGGTTGTTACTTTTATACGAAGGAGGAAGAGATATAACGTCACTTCTAAATTCGAAAGGAAGGCAAAGCGATGTAAAGTTACTTACTTGAGATTAGAGAAAAGTTTCTTGAACATGTACAGGCAGTAGAGTGGTTTCTCGTCATCCATAACAGCCCAGGGGGAAAAGTCATACCTGGGTGTAGGGAAAGTTGGAGAATATCATAGCTACACATGCCATCATTTATTTTTTGTCCCTTTCACATTCTACATCGGTCCGATTCATTCGGCCTGCGTCTTCAGATGCAGTAGTTATCTTAGTGTCTCCATGCCCAACGTACCCAGTAGGAGCTGTCTGGTATGTGTGTGTATATATATATATATGTATATATATATATATATATATATATATATATATATATATATATATATATATATATATATACACACTCTCCTGTGTGTGCAGTTACCTTCATATTCGTCCTAGGGTATGCAGGCGTTGTTGGTAATGAAAGAGCTGAAAGACTAGTAGGTGCTGCATTATTTGAAGATGGCCGACCCATGGATTACGCAGACATTGTCACTGCCCTTAGAGAGATAGGACGTTCTGAGGATTTTGGAAGCAATTTGTCCACATCACTGCTAAGGATACGAAAATTTGGAGTAAAGATCGGCACAGCCAAGCAAGAGTATCACACCGGACGCACACGTAGTCTTGTTAACCAACATAGCAATGGCACTATTAACCACGCGAAGCTGATCAATATGTTGAGAGGGGAATCTGAGCGACTATGTGTCCGGAGTGCTGTGAAGATAATCTAACTCTCTCTCACACACACACACACACACACACACACATATATATATATATATATATATATATATAATATATATAATCGAACACTTCGGCGAAATGTTGTTAATGTATTCATTAAGAATATTATTACTACATTTTTTATCGTCGCAAGCTATAAATGATCCCTATGATCTGTAACAAGATGAAGAATGTGTAAGGTTAGCATGCCCGGGGCTCCAGGGTAGTTGATAGCGCGTTGGACGTCGGGTGACAATCCCCATGCGTGTCCGGTCTCGGGTTCCAGCCGGGGGATGGCAGAAAAGCCGCAGACTTCCCAGCTTAACGGTGTACATGGCACCGAGACTGAAGGGCTTCGAGGCTCACCCGACTGAGCCAAATGAGCTAAGCTCAAGTGCTTCTGGTTCAGAAAAAAAAAATTATTTTCAATTCAAGAGTCAGTGAATCAATGAGCAGCCATCTCTAAAGTTCTATTATTCAACCCTGCCCAGTTCTGGACGCAATTTTTTAATTATTTTAAAACCCCCACCCGACTGTTGTTGGGTGCCCTAATATAATCTAACGGTTGAACAGAATTTTTGGGGGTTGCGCCTGGGGGATTCTCATCCGAATGATGCCATTTTGTGTCACCGGTTCTGGTGGGGGTTGAACGTCGCGCACACTTGAATGAGCGAATGAGTGAGTTAGTGAATGAATCTCAACCTTTTTGTTATATTATAGCACTCAAATACATTTTCACTGCAGCGTACAAGATGAATCTGAAGTGCAAGAATTCTCTTTCACCAAAACATTGACAGCAGGTTCAGCCACGACCAGCTCCT
>CAJHNH020003613.1:0-7500 GCA_905116865.2 Candidula unifasciata | reverse complement strand
AGATCTCCTGCAGCATGTATTAGTTCGTATGCTGAAACACCTCCATGCCATGCAACAAGACTGTTAAGAATCTTCTCTCGTTGTCTTCCTCTATCCCTCCTTCCACAGATCTTTTCAGTGGCCACCACATGTTCCATTTTCCCTCATTTTATAACATTGTCTTCTGGCCCGAAAAATCTTGGTGCAGGGCGAGGCCACAGTAGATAGCAAACGTTTCAAAAGCTTCTTCATCGGACTTGGTAAAAGTACCGTTGATTTTGTTCACCATCTGAACAACACCAATCACCCTGTTTAAAATCAGGCAAATCAGTCAATAATTATCACGAACAGTTTATCGATGACAATAACAGTATTATAATGAAGTCAGGATAGTTTGGAGGAAGCGGAAGCGTAGACTTACTAGTGATGATATGCAGGCCCATCAGAAAGGATCGTCATACCTACCGGGAGGACATTACCTCAACCAAGCCTAGTGAGTACAATTATTCTCTTTTAAGGGGAGTTACTGACTTTTTACCCTACCAGGACATCACAATAAGCGATAAACACCCGATGACACAAAGTGACACGATTTGGAAGAGGATTACCCGTTGAGAGGTCACAGAAACCGAGTTCAATCGTTAGGTTAGGCCTATATTAGGGCCCCTGGCAACAACCAGGGCGAGGCTTCAAAATAATGAAAAACTGCATCCCACAATGGGACAACTATAAAGTGGAGTAATAGTAATTTTTTTTAAACATGCTCACTAAATCTCAAGAAGATATTTAGATATTTAGTTGGTCATTAGTTAAAAACAAAAATGATACCTGAGTTAAGGGTACCCTTAAGATGCTGTCACCACACAAAGTTGAATGTAGGGGTGAAAGAAATGGGGTTGAGCCCTGCCGCCGCCCCCCCCCCCCCCACACCTCTAGTGTAGATTTGTAAGGAGACACATTGCCTATTCCAATCATATCTTTGTTTTATTTATATTTTAAAACGAATGTATACATATACTATTTCGGTCATGTTTACGTTTCTCGGCCCACTTACACACTGTCTAATATTTCATTCAGACTTTATCAGACTCGTCAACGTCGGAGGGGTGTCACGTTGCCTTGCCTCCAGTTACATCAGCGCCGATGTCACCTGTTCTATATTGCACGACGACACAGCTTTCAACAACCTAAGAACATCTTGAACTGGCCCTAACCTAAACCCCCTACCCACAGCCTAAGCCTAGGTCCCATGAGAGACTCTTTTCAAAGAAAGCAGTATAACATGACACCCCTCGGACCTAGATCAGACTGAGAAAGTGTTAGATGGGCTGGGAAACGTGAACAGCTCCACTATTTCTAATATATAGTCTCCTGCAGAAGAAAGTTAACACATCGTATTGTCTTAGGCAGCAAAGGCACTTTGTGTCCGACTGCAACATTTTCTGACAATGTGCAATTGTTAGAGTTTTAGGACGGAAAGGGTTTGTAAACTGCTTTGTAAACATACACAGAGAGTCGCCATGGTGTAGCAGGTAGAATTCGCCTAGGGATCGTAGGGTCGTGGGTTCGGGTATTAAAGGAGCCGGACTTGTTTTCTCCTTTCAAAAATGTCTTTGGTTTCCGGGTCGACCCAAACAAGAATGGGTAGCAGGTAAAGACCTGGGAAATAAAGTTGGCCGGCGTGATGTTTGACCACACCCACAGAGTGCTGATTATCTATAAAATATAGGTCTCGCAATACTCTGAAGGTGTGGATAGCTCCTTGACTTTACCAGGCCTCTTTTTATGGCGGGAGCTCAGTAGTGGTACTTGTAGACACTTTGTGGTGGGTATCGTCATGAGGATGATGATGATGGTCACGGTGATAATGATGATGATGACGATGATAATAGTCATGATGACGACGCCGACAATGGTCGCGATGATGATGAGGGTCACGATGATGATGATGGTCACGATGATGATGATCATGATGACGATAATGGTCACGATGATGATGATCATGATGACGATAATGGTCACGATGATGATGATGGTGGTCACGATGATGATGATCATGATGACGATAATGGTCACGATGATGCTAGTGGTGGTCACAATGACGACGCCGATAATGGTCACGATGATGATGATCATGATGACGATAATGGTCACGATGATGATGGTGGTGGTCACGATGAGGATGATGATATTGGTGGTCATGATGAGGATGATGATAATGATGATGACGATAACGGAAATGATGATGACGATAATGGTCAAGATGATAATGATGATGACGATAACGGTCATGATGACAATAAAGGTCAAGATGATGATGATGATGTTGATGAGGATAACGGTCATGATGACGAGAATAGTCAAGATGATTATGCTGTTAATGATAATGGTCACGACGATGAAGAAGATGGTCATGATGATGATGGTGGTGGTGGTAATGACGATAATGGTGATGAATACAATTGACTTACGAGCCACGGATGAAAATTGGCATACACAGAATGGTTTTTGTCTTATATCCGGTGCGTATATCCACCTCAGGGTTGAACCGTTTGTCCTTGTAGGCGTCTTTGATGTTCAGGATTTTCCCCGTGCTAGCGACGTATCCTGCAACTCCTTTATCCATGGAAAACCTATGGGTGCGTATGAATAAGGTATACTCTGGTTACTAATCCTATGGGTGCGTATGAATAAGGTATATTCTGGTTACCAATCCTATGGGTGCGTATGAATAAGGTATATTTTGGTTACCACAAGAATAAGCGAAAGAAATTGCAGAACAATTTTCAGATACATATTTTATGCAAGGCATTTTTCAAGAAGTTCATGTACTTCTTCTTTACTTACACTGAGTGTAAGCTACCGGGGAAAAGTTCTGGTTGTTCGTCCACTTCTAGACTTTGGTCCTGAAACAGAACTTGAGTTTTTACAGATTTGTAGGCAAGATGTTGATTCTTCGCCTCGCAGCAAGAGAGACCTTTCGACTTCAAAGCATATACTCATAGTTTAGTGGCCTTTTCTGACTTTTGAAGAGTCGTTGGGTGTTGGCTGCAGGACGCCCGCCTGCGGATCGGAAGGTAGTTGGTTCGCATCCTAACGGAGCCCGATTTTTTTTTTCTTTCAAAAATGACCTTGTCTCCCAGGTCGACCCAGCCTTGAGTGGGTAGCAGGTTCAATCCTGGGAAGTAAAGGCAGCAAGCGTGATGCTGGACACATCACCCACTAAGTGCCGGTTAGTCTATAAAAATAAATATATATATATATATATATATATATATACCCAATACGCCTAAAAGCGTGAAAAAGGGATCTCTACTTTTACATTTTTAGTGACATCTGGGGAAGGGTGGGGGGGGGGGGGGGGGGGGGTCATTTATTTTGCATACTGATAGCTAAGGCTTTATATCACGTTATTTTAAATACGCACGTTGAAATCAAACAATAAATGTGTGTACATAAGTGGCTCTGCATACCAATGTGCATTGCAAAATGATGAAATCATAAATTTGTAAATTTCGAAATCAACATATAATGTTACCAAGCAATGTTTGCCCCTTGTAAATTTGAACAAACAAGACCCACATAATAAATCGCACAGTTTTGGCGTGGAATATTTCGCTGTATCTCCCCAAGTGCATACTACAGTAACACTTAAATATAAAGAAGCACGTAAATGACATCTTCTAACTGAAATCTTCTAACTGAAATCTTCTGACATCTTTTAACTGAAATCTTCTAAGTGAAATTTTCTAACCTGAAATCTTAAACTGAAATCTTTTAACTGACATCTTCTAACTGAAATCTTCTAACTGAAATCTTAAACTGAAATCTTTTAACTGACATCTTTTAACTGAAATCTTCTAAGTGAAATTTTCTAACCTGAAATCTTCTAACTGAAATCTTCTAACTGAAATCTTTTAACTGAAATCTTTTAACTGAAATCTTCTAACTGAAATCTTCTAACTGAAATCTTTTAACTGAAATCTTTTAACTGAAATCTTCTAAGTGAAATTTTCTAACCTGAAATCTTCTAACTGAAATCTTCTAACTGAAATCTTTTAACTGAAATCTTTCAACTGAAATCTTTTAACTGAAATCTTTTAACTGAAATCTTTTAACTGAAATCTTCTAACTGAAATCTTCTAACTGAAATCTTCTAACTGAAATCTTCTAACTGAAATCTTCTAACTGAAATCTTCTAACTGAAACCTTCTAACTGAAATCTTCTAACTGAAATCTTCTGATTGAAATAATAACTTAGTTTCGTTTTTCAGTTATAACGATTCATAGCAGTACATAAGCATGAAAAAGATAAGAAAATAAGTGAATTAAGCAAGGCACTACAGCTGGCAGCTGTGTGTTACAGAGTTTGCAAGAGAAATACATGATACATTGCAACTAAAAGCGCGGAAGCTGCACACATCACTACATGTAAATAATGTATATAATAAGTATATGTTACACACATCGATTTTTGATCTCGGTCTTGCAGTATTCTTTGATTTATTAATAATTTTACAAGTCTGAATAGGTTTAGCAAAAAGCAAATAATACTTTAGTGAACTGTAATATATCAAGCACATGCTCTTTAAATCTCAAGAAGATATTTGGATATTTAGTTGGTCATTTGAGGAGGGGCTGGGAGACCCGGGTTTGAATCCTCGCTGAGGGTGTTTTTAGTTTGTTTTGTTTGTGTTTGCCAGAGGTGACAGCACTAGCCATGCCGCCGTAAATCCTTTGGCTCAAAGACCCCCTGCCTACACTGCACAAGTGGTATTTTAAGGCAGTAACTGATAGTTGGTCATTCGTTAAAAACAAAATGGTACCCGAATTCAGGGTACCCTTAAAATGCTGCCTCCACACAAAGTTTGATGTAAGGGCGCAGGAAATGGGGTTGAGGCACATTAAGCCCCCGGCCCCCCCCCCCTTTTTACCCGGCACCCGAAAAATGCGTGTAGTATCTTTTTCTTTGCGTTCACCAGCTGTAAACTTCCACGGAAAGTTGTGGTTGTTCATCCACTTCTGGACTTAAATGTTGTTCCGGAACTTGAGTTTTGCGTGCACATCCGTTTTATAGATCTGGTTTATTTGTATGCAGACTATTAGTCCCCTGCCCGTGCGGCAGGTGCACTCCTGCTTTAAAATAAAACATAAAAACTTATTAGTGGCTAGTTAGGAAAAGTGGGGGGGGGGGGGGGGGGGGGGCGGGGGGGGGGGGGGCGCTGGGCTAGTCTTTCCCCCTCACAATGGGGGAATGGAAAAAAATTTGCAGACCTCAAATTTTGTATTGCTCATTACTGTGAGATCTTTCTCAAGTATTTAACTCTTTGAGTCCCGGGGGGTTTAGCATCAGAGGCCCAAGGGGTAGTCAAGAGAGATGTAAAATCGTCGCATCTTGCATTCATTGGGCCCCTGGGTGGAAACCTGTGAACGCTTGATGCGTTCTTTGGGACTCGAAGAGTTTAGTATAAGAAAACCAAATACTGTAACAGACTAAACATCATTTAAATGTTAGTTTTGTATCCTTCACACGACGTTGTAGAACCAGTCCCCCGTTATTATTATTATTATTATTTTTTTTTTCAATTTTTGTTTTTCTAGACAATGTTACGTTCAATAGCTTGTTATTGCTAAAATGACTAAAAGTCATCTCTCAGTACCACTGTTGAAACCAACGCAAGACGTTCTGCTGCTAAATCGCCTGCAGCTAGGGTCGAAACTAAAGATTGAACAACCATCAATTCTGTTTATATACACACGCATAAACACACGCGTATACACATGCAGACAGCACACATAACATATAAAATTTACACAATAATGGATATAAATATAAATAGCACATTGTTTTTAAATATACACCACATGCATAAATCCAAAATCTATATTTGGTTAGTACTGCAGGTCGACATATATTGAATATTATTACGAAAATAAACATAAATATTGATGACAAAAACTGTTAAATTAAATGCACTGTGAAAGGAAAATACATACATTAGTTTGTAATACTGTGTAACTTTAATGTGCAATAGAAAAAGAGAAAGATAAAATGTACTTTTTCTTCCTTCTTCTTTTGTCAGCTTACTAATACCAGGTTGTAGTCATGTGTCATGGTGGTTTCCTATATTTGTCTTGCGCTTCTCGGGTGGTTTGGGTGACGAATTTGTTTTTCTTTTTTTGCAGGTTTTAGCTACACCATTTATCCATCTATTTCTTGTTCTTCCTCTCGCCTCCCTTCCAGATGTTCTTCTATAAAAAGTCTCATATGCAGTTTTTTTTGGCTGCATTCTTACTAGATGGCCAAACCATTCTTTCTTTGCCTGTCAGTATAATCCAGAAATTGTCTTATTCCAACTTTCTTTCTAATGCTGGTATTCGTAACGCTGTCTCTTCTTGTATTGTTAGTGACCTTATGTAGACGTCGCATTTCACATATAGTTATTTTCTGTTCTAGTGCCCTATTCATTGTCCATGTTTAATACTGATAATATAAAGTAGTGATAACGATGCTAATAATCATTTACTGTCAGATAATGTAGTTCAGTGACAGAAATTGCCGTTCAGGTGTGAATTGTTGTTGTTGGCACCTTTGCGTCTTTCCAGACGGTAGACTTCCGTTGTTCTATAGGTAGGCATGATAATCACAGACCATGGTGATACTGATTGAGATCAAGGGGGAAGTAACTCTTCACTATAGCACAAGGGCAGTATTGTGCAGACTATGTGTTGTCGATAAATGCCCAGTTTAAGAAGGCTCAAACTACTGGAAGTAAATTTGCCTAGAAAAATCACACAGCAGCCAGGGGCTGTTGGGGTTGGTTCTGCAACGTTCTGTAAAGGATACGCAACTAAGCTTATGAAGGCTCAGGTGGCTGGATCACACCTAGAGAATGGAGGATGGCAAAATCCCTAAGGACATCATCTAAGGTGAATTATAAAATAGATAGACGGTGTCAAGACTGACCTCTACTACAATATAAAGATGTATGTAAGCGGGACATAAATGATACAGGTACTGAGGTGGACTCGTGGGAACAAAATGCCATAGACGTGTTGTGCGGAGGGGGCGCATCAGAAAGGGAATGAGAAGGAAGGAAGAAAAGATTGCAGAAAGGATGAGAGCTTGGCGTCTGAAAAGAAACAGACTAAACACAAATGTTGACAACAGTGGTCCTGAAATTTTATGCTATAATTGTCAAAGACTTTTCTTAACGCAGGCGATCTTGCTAGTCACACTCGCTATCGCCATGGGCTGTGAGTCCCATGCCTCCTTATAGTGAAATATAACACTATCGTCTAGAAAGCGGAAAGATGCCAATCATTTATTGCCGCTGCAGCATGATCCCTCTCACGGTCCGTTTCCTTTGATCCAAGAAAAAGATTACATTAAAACATGCTGCACAGGTTACCGGATCAGATGAGCAGTATTCTCTCAGTCCACGCATAGAAGCTTTCTTGCTAGACAAACTGTCACCTGAGGCTAACGGTCTGTTCTGCTCTGCTCTGCCACACAATAAG